>JAWLRI010000002.1:1947036-1990509 GCA_034781795.1 Crypturellus tataupa
CCTCCGGCGTGGCCGGCCCCGTCCTGCAGCGGGCGGGCGCGCGGAAGCCCCGTGGGGGAGCGTGCGGCGCGCGGGGGCCGTTGGCGGCGGTTAACGGTATCGTTCTAAGCGGGGGGATGGGGGCTGTCTCTCCACTGCATCTCTGTTTCTTCCTCTCCCTACCCCCCTACCCCCCTTTTGTCTTTTAATGGGGGTTTGGAGGCGCCTTTGGCCAGTGTCAAGCAAAGCTATGCTAGGGCTGAAGTAGTCAGTGCACCTGAAACCTGGCCGCCGGGTAAATAATCCCTGTGGTGTAATTAACGTGTTGTACGGGCAGCATGGAACCTAGGAGAATGGGTTGTAAAGTGCAGATTTGTAGTTATGTGGCATTTCCCCATGCCTCTGCCTGGCCCACCTCACCTGATGAGCAGTAGATAGTTGGATATTCGCACGATGCGGCCTGTGTCTTAGCATCCTAGGAAGATGTGAGTCCTTTACTGGATGAAGTGCTACTGTCAAAGGCTCTTCTAAAAAGGAATGAAACCTTTTCTGTGGCTTTCATCACTATAATCCTTGTGTTCTTTACAAATAAGTATTTCCTTGTTAGGGATGTAGCAGCCTACAGTGGTTGAGAAAACAGCATCCTCATCAGCAAAGAAATTAAACTCCACTGAGATTAAGCATATCAGATCAAGGGGCTTTTTGGATCCAGCTTTCTGTAGAGCATTTAATACTTTAATAACATGATGTGTTTTGAGTGAAATTCTTTGTGGCTTTATGTTTTTGTCACCCAGTGCTTAACATGACACAGACACAGTGGTCTGATTTATAACTTGCCTTGTGTCAAATACCTGATGGCCAAGGAAACTGTAGTGGACTCCTGGGGAAAAGACTTTTTTAAAATCAAGTTTCTCCATATGAAGCAGAAAAATACTAAATTCAATTCTTACAATGAGGAGTTGCTATTTGAATGAGGGAAGGTTAAAGGGCTTGTTATACCATTTACTTTATACCTGGAGCTTCTCCAATAAATCACACAGTTTTAATAACTTCTTTTCTATGTAACCCTGCTTCATTCCTTAGGACATCTTTTCTAGGAAATTAATGAGATAAAAATCTTTCAGGAAGTGGAGAGAAGCAGTGATAGCATGTGGTAATATGCATTGTGGTTGTAGCTAATTACAACAACAGTAGAATAGGTTTTATTTTGCTGTTGGTTTCAATTTCATTTTCTGGTGTTTATTTCAGAGGATTATTTTTTAATATAGTGGGGGAGGGCAAAGTACCAGTTTCAGTTTCTGACATTTCCAGTAATTCATATAAGACTTAACATTGTAGTCTGCTAGATAAACAATGATAGCGTAGATCAGCACAGGCCTTTAGCCACTTTGCCAGCTAAGTGACTGGTTTAGTACACATCTGTCTTCTGTGTGGCTTGATCTTTACTTCATATCTGTGTGAAACATGAGCTTTGCTGTTAAATTTCAATGACTTGTTATTTTCAATAAAAACTGTAAGATGCATTTAAAGATCTATAGCTTTTTACTGTGGGCAGACCAAAGCAATGGTTTCATCAAAGAAAGTAGTGTGATTTAGACTTGCTTTTCAAGTGCAAAATCTTTTATTGATGTACGGTGGCACAGAGCTTGTTAAGCCAGCCTTTTCACAACCTTGTGTTTGCAGTGTTATGTGAAGAACTGCACATGCTGGCATACCAAACTGTGATGGATCTTTTTTTTTATCATAACCATGTTCTCAACCTCTTCACTAATTGAAAGAAAGTTATGCTTGATATAAAGTGGTTAAATAAATGCTGCAGAACTGCGGACAAGGGTTAAGTGACAGTTGCTGTGATCCTACCTTTCTCTAGGGAATCCTGCTCTCATGAAAAGGCAGATCTCTTGAATGGGGATGCTGATTTACAGTCAATTACAGCAGTGTGTGTCCTTTTCGATACAGTCCTGGCCTGTTGATCTGGGTTTAGTTTGAACTGTTACAGTTGAACTCGCTTCATGTTTGGCTGTAGCAGGGTGAGGAAGAGGGGGGGAAAAAACTGTGGCACAGTTTGCACATATTTCCCCTATAAATGTGATAAGTGTGAATTCTTGAATTGGGAAATCTAGAAGAGCAAGTTCAGGCACACAAGGGGACTGGTGGTACGTGGAGAGTTAAAGATCAAAAGGCGCTCGAAGACAAGATTAATTTCAAGGACTGTTGTCTGTTTTCAGAAAGCTATATTTTTTTTTTTTTTTTTTTGCTACTGCTTCATCCCTCCCTCATCCTGATGAGGTTAAATTGACTTATTTTATTAATGCAAGTCAAAGAAGACGAGGCTGCCGAAATGAAAAAGTAGAGAACATCTGCAAAGAAAAGCAAAATAGCAAAAAAGCTCATTTGAATGTTAAGGAGTTGACACATTCCCTCTCTTACTAACTTCACAATAATTGGTAGATAACAGGAAGATAGATGCAATAAAGCTAGGAAGAACGAGTCTCATACTTTCTGCAGGTATGCCAGTTAATTTGGCCTTAATTTGGGCATGAAAATGAAGGTGATTCCTGAAGTTACCTGTTTGATTTCAGTACTATAACAAAAAAAAAATCTTATCTTGAAGAAAGGGAGACATGGTTTTATTTATATCCTAACATACTCTGGGCACTTAACTGCTTTGGTCGAACTCAATATTCTGATTGTCTTATTTTTTTCTTATGTTGGGATCGCCTTTATTCGGTTTAAGTAGCTGTGTTGGATAACTGTAAGCTCAGATAAATGCTAGGCCTGACTGAAGGGACGGATCAAGGAGGGATTGGGACCACCCTTTGTAGCAGCAGCCATTTGCTAGATACACTTAGTCACACCTGAGCTACACAGGTTTAAGCTACTCCTGTAACTTTATCCATAATTGTGTAAATGTTAACTTGTAACTTGTTAAGTGGGAAAAAAGGAGTTGAGAAAACTATTGAGGGATGAATTTGTAGCTCTTTCATTGCTGTCTTTGCTGTTGGTAAATTGGGGATATAGGGATGATGAAACAAAAGTGAAAGAGTTGGACAAGTGGTCTTTAATATGTTAAAAAGAAAAAACAGGACAATTACTATGTTAAATGTGCAGTTCACTCTTCTGTTTTCTTTGTGTAATATGTTGCTGTTACTCTATAGTAAGTCATGGAAACAGTTGTGAATAAACTTTGTGGTTTTTATTTTTTTTTTTCTTGCCGTATTGGGAATAATAGTCAAATATGAATTTTTCCAGAGTGAGAGATGTGTTACTAACTTTGAAGATGGGAGACAGACTTATAGAAGAAGAAACATGGGTGTTCTTGATTTTTGACACTCATTTAGATAGGGTTTGAGGTTTTGAAGAACTTGCAAAGGATTTGGGTTCGTATTTTGTACCTTCCTTGTAAGTAATTTCATACTCCTTAAACCACAAAGCAGGATTCCTTAAGCAAGATGATACCTATTTAGAATCATGGAATCATAGAATCGTTATGGTTGGAAAAGATCTTTAAGGTCTTCAAGTCTAACCGTAAACCCATCGCCACCCTGCCTGCTAAATGATGTCCCTACGTGCCTCATGTACATGCGTCTTGAACACTGCCAGGGATGGTGACTCCACCACTTCCCCTGGGCAGCCTGTTCCAATGCTTCACCGCTCTTTTCCATTTAGAATTTTTTCCTAATATCTAACCTGAACCTCCCCTGGTGCAATTTGAGGACAATTACTCTTGTCCTGTGGTAGTTCTTCTGGAGAAGAGATCGATCCCCACCTCACTGCAACCTCCTTTCAGGGAGTTGTAGAGAGCAGTAAGGTCTTCCCTGCCCTCCCCTTCTCCAGACTAAATAACCCCAGCTCCCTCAGCTGGTCCTCAAGGTTTGTGTTCCAGCCCCTTCACCACCTTTCTTGTTTAAGTAAGTGACTTGCTTTGCATCATATTGGAGCTCTTCTGATGCATGGGTAGAAGTCAGTTTCTCAGGGCAGCCTTTTGTTATGAACTCTTAAAACCATCTTCTTCCTTCTTGCTGTCTGTGGGTTTCACAGCATACAGTTCAACTCCTGAAAAAAATAAAGCGGCATCCTGTTAACCAACAAATGTTAATTGAACTGTTGTCAACCCTCTCTTGAGAAAATTGATGAGCTCCACCTCTCAAAGTATACCCCCAAATGGATCTGCAGTTCTTTAAAAGTACCTCAAAACATGGATGATGGCATGTTTTCATACCAGGCAGAATTTATGTTAATAGGTAAATATTATGCTAATAGGTAAGTTTACAAATTTACCTGTATGTAAATAGGTAAATATGGTAGGTGAGTGTCCTAAATATATAAAAAATGCAATCACCATATAAGATGTCTGTACAGAAGCAGACCAGGCTTCCCCCTCTCCTGCATTCTTCTTTCTGATAAAGGCCAACCTTCTGCCTTTTTCTGACACTGATGATAATACTGTATGTATGCTTTACAGGATAAAAGTTTTCATACCTAGGAAGATATTTGAATGTAGACTCATTTACTTTCCGGATGTTCATGTTTCTGTTGGTTCTTAACCTTCTTCAGGTGCCAAACTTCCTACAAAACTTCTTGTGTGAGACTATTGCAGTATCATCTGCTATTCATAGAACCATTATGTTTGGACTTTCAAGATCATGGAGTCCAACCATAAAGACTAAGAAGAGATTGGTATAACAGCAGTAATCGCTTGTGTACTTAAAACTGCTTCTCGCTGGCTATGTCTGTCGATTATTTCTGTGGACACTGAAAATGGAGATTTCTTCTACCCATCTGTTCTGTCTTCCTAAACTGAATGGATATAAATACTGCTACTCTACTGCAGTATGCTCCTAAAGAGATCTTGATACAAGAGATGGCTGTACTGCTTACCGGTCACTTGCCCTTCGGCATTCTCCAGATAGGAGACTGAGGTGATGAAGGAAGAGGATAGGGATACAGAGAACTATAACACAGAACCTTTGGACATTATGGAGGTTGGAAGGGACATTGTGGGGGTTAAAGTGAATGAACTGCTGCTGAGGCAAAGTCAGCTAGAGCGCTTAAGGGTGTAGACTTCACAGCCTGTGTGGGCAACCTGGGCAGTGTTCAATCATACCATCCTAATAGTAGAGGTATTTTCCTTTTTTTCTTTTTTTTCTTTTTGTTGTTGTTGTTTTTTTTTTGTTTTTTTTTTTTTTTTGTATCCTCACCTGAATTTTGTTTCCCTCCCTTCTCTAGACAGGCCATTTAGAAGACAATTGCTCTTTCTTCCCCAATTTGCAGCTGACTGCTCTGTTTTTCTTTTTTTTCTTTTTTTTTTCTTTTGGCTTTTTAAACTTCTTGATCTTCTCACTAGTTCTTCCATTCTTGTAATATTTGTTCTCCTAACTCCATCTCCTTTGCAAGTAAAGATTTTGCTTTTTTGATTTGCTTCTCTTCTCAGGCAGCTTCCAGATTTCTTATGTCCCCTTTCATTAATTTACCTACCTTTCCCTCATTCCATAGGCTGAAGGTTTTATGAGATAGCTGGTGCGATTCAGCTGCTTGCTGCTGCCAGGAGGGGTGATTTTGTCTGTAGCTGCAAAATCGCATTGCCTAGTGTGACTTCAGTATTTATCTGACCATTGCCAGTTAAGAACACCAAACTAACTAATCTCAGGAAATAGCATCTCCAAAAAAGTCATCTTTGTTTTCTGATTTAGCAAACTAAACCAGACTATCCAATGACTAGAATCTTGTGTTTGGAAGTGAGACCACAGGTGTCAGCTTGAAATATCATTGTGAAGTCTGGCACTGTTGTGGACCGCATGTGGAACTCGCGGGTTTTGGGTTTCTCTGGCTGTGTGTTCCCTACCCTTGCCCTAGGCTGGATATCGAGATCTGTGCAGTTACAGGATGAGCTGGTTTTGCGAACTGATTTTCTACAAAACTGCCCTAATTTGGAAAGTAGGGGGAAGCAGGAGCTGCTGAATGGAAAACTGAGCTACATGATGACTAGGTGTGCATCAGAGGAGAGGAAGAGAATATGAATAATGCTTTTCATGGCATCTTGGAGACACACCAGATTAAATATAACATGAGACAACATCTTATGCCTCATTTCTCATCCTTGCCTAGCCATCATGCTGAATAGTACTTTCCAATCTCATTTAGTGCAACTGTGAACGTATAGCATTTTTTTTATTTTTCTTTCTTTATATGGCCCATTTATCATTACAGTCTTGCTCATCTTCTGCCAGTGTCCCTTGTACAGGTTGAGGAACATGGGTTTGATGCCAATCAGATTCTTCTCATCAGACTGTTCTAGGTTCATCTCCCCAAAGTATAGAAGCACCCAGGTTTACTGTGACTTTCAGGGAGAAGATAGCTGTGCTTTTGCAGGAGTTATCTAGGAAGTTGTGCCTGGCCTATTAGCGCAGATCTAGAACACGAACTTGTAAGCATGTCTGCATGTGTTTGTCTACATGGGCCTGTGCACTGCTACCCACAATGTCTGGCTCTGGATACAGAGGGACTTGTGCTTGTCTAGTCCTGGAAGAGCTTAGCTGGTTGGGCTCAGTATTGCTGTGTGAATACAGCTTGCTGAAGACATGAGCATCACTGGCTGGGAGCTGCTTTCACAGGCTGATTCTACAGTGCAGTAAGATTTACAACATACTTAGCCTAAATATTTACTTAATCTGAGGCTACAGAAAGGGAAAAGAGTATTTGTATCTATTCGCTGATGAGCGTTGCATCTGAAGTGTGGAAAGCTAAAACTGTGTAACGTAGACTATTGCTGATTCAGCTATAATTAAAATCTGCGAATACAAAATTATATATCTACAAATATGGCATTATTTATTTGGAATATTTATTAAGTTAACACTTCAGTTTTGAAGAATTGCTGAGACTTTAGTATGAGATTGTTAGAATAACTCACTTGTTTTTGGTTTTGCAGATTGCCTTCATGACCTTGACTCTGTTTCCTATCCGACTCTTTTTTGCTGCTTTTATGATGTTGCTGGCCTGGCCTTTTGCATTCATTGCTTCAATGGGATCTGATGAGCAAGAGCTTGAAAAGCCTCTCTCCTGGTGGCGAAAGTGAGTCGCTGATGCAGCGCGGTAGTAGGAGAACCAATATTTAGTTCAGAAGTTTGAAACAAAGACTGGAAATACTTCATAATATATTTGTCCCACAGACCTCCTCTTCCTCAAATAAAAAATATTTATCACTTACACATTTTCTTTAAATGTGAAACTGAAAATGTCTCAATTGTTTGATTCTACTAGGTGACCATAGAATGGTCATATATGAGCATGGAGAGAAACAGATTGTTTTCAATCTTTTGTCTTTATTAAGGTTGTAGGGTGAAATTTCATGGTTATGTCTGTCATTTTCAATTACTCCCATAAATGTCAACTTCATGTTATAAAGATTGATCATAGATACATATTGCTTTATATTAATACTACAAATTAAATATAATGCATGGATGGAAAAATGGGTGGCCTTCAATCTTGCATAGAGTTTTCAAACTTTTAGGTTAAGCCTCCCATATTTCATCTACTCTTCAATATTGCCCCAATTTCCAGTGTCTAGTCCTTGTGACTGTAACAATTCCTGCTGTTTGTTTTTTTTTTGCACTCTATTAATTGAAAGTAAATGTTTTTGTTTGCCTGGCTACCAGCAAGGAGAAAACAACAAATGAACAACAACAACAACAACAAAAAAGCATGTAAGGAAAGGATAGAGAGGAAGAGAAGAGTTAAAAAAAAATATTTCCAGAGCTCCCAGGTGATCTTTCTGCATGCCCCTGTTGGAGAATCTCTGCCCTGTAGTACTCCATGGGTTTATTTGGGTAAACTTCAATCCAAGAATTGGGGCTTTTGCATTCTAGCCATGTCCTAATAGTGTCTTTCAGGATGAAGTTTGTTGAAACATTTTGGTGTTTCTAGAAAACATAATTAAATATTCTATAGGAGAAAATCAACAGCTATAGTCTGACTCAAATTTAATTCAGTGGTAAAATAAATGTTAATTTTATTGTGATTTAAAAAATACTCAGAAACTACATGAAATAAGATCAAATGGCATCTTTCTTTGACCGTGGTATTAAACCTTCTTAGAAAGAATAGAATGACTATGCCATGTTCCTGTTCTATTTGAGTGCTATATTCTGTCTTTTTCTGCCTGTTTATAGCTTTTATGTAGAGTTTTTTTTCTTTAAAATACTTTCCTGTAATTTCGTCTCAACCTTTTACAGGATAGTGGATGTTTTGCTGAAAGCAATCATGAGGCTGATGTGGCTTGCTGGAGGATTCCACTGGATAAATGTAAAAGGCCGTCGGGCTTTACCAGCAGAAGCAGCCATATTAACGGTGGCTCCCCATTCATCTTACTTTGATGCCATTCCAGTAACGATGACCTTCGCCTCCATTGTGATGAAAGCAGAAAGCAAAGATATCCCTGTGTGGGGAAGTGAGTTGAAAGACAACTTCTTTTTTTTTCTCCCAAAAAAAGATTATTTAATTTTATTAGTCATGGAGATATCTGAAACAAAGAACATTTTGCTATCGCATACAGTGAGACTCTCCTAGGTCTTTTGTGATTAATGAGTGTTGGCAGAAAAAGTTTAAACTGTGTGCATTTTTCTTCTCCCAAAGCTAAATTTTTACAAAGTCAAAACTTAATTCTATAGAATCCTTAGTTAAATTTGCAGTGAAAAGGCAACTTCTTAAGATCTGGCAAGTAGAAAAGCGAGTTAAATGGGGCTCTGAAGGTAAAAGGGATGTTTTATAGAAACTGTACCGAAACCATTGCTGTGTGTTGGGAGGTTATCTCCCCAATAAAGTTTAGAAACAACCATCTGCTTTCAAGAGAGTCTTGCCTTTACAAAGTGCTGCCTACCTCTCATATTCCCCACGTAAGTTTGAGACAATCTGTGAGAGATGAGAAACAAAAGCAGGTTGTTGTATTTCCAGCTTTAGTTGTAAGAAATGTAGGTAGTCAAGTCAGTAGTATTGGATATTGATAACTTTGGAGTTATCAATATAAATTTTCACTGAGCATTTGGAGGGACCCTTGATTTTTAGTTCAGTTGTGCCAAAGATGTAAGTTCACTTTCGATTACAAGGAAGAGGGCATACGGCAAAAATCAGTATGGTAACATTTTACCGTTGGTTAAAGAAACCAACGCTGTAGGGACTAGTAAGGTTCTAACAGTCTTTGTGTTGTGTACATTTTAAGAGTATTATTAAAATGGCAAAAGACTTGACTTGGATTTTTGGCTGAGGATGCTTAAATACAAAAGTCTGAAGAGACACTTTTAGTTTTGTAGTAACTAAGTTGAGTGAAACTGCTGATGCTGACATGCTCCTAAAGTTTCATTGGACAATGTGACTTAAAAGGCATGCTTTAAACCAGAAACTGAAAGGTGGCTAGCAAACCTTGAGTGATTCTATCTAGAAACTTCATGTAGAGAATACCTGGATACAAAGGTGTTTGTCCAAGTAAAGCACAGGCCAGAACTGTAGCTAGTTTCAAATATATTGAATATTTGATTAGTAGAATTTGTGGCTTAAAGTTAATAATTGGATTAAAAAAATAATCTTTTGAACAAGAAGGATGTTGGCATGCTTAAAAGTGAATGTGTGCAAACAAGCTTAAGTTGAAAACAAATCAAAAGTTGAGATAGGTTGTCCAGTTTTGAAAGATCTTGTTGCTTAAGGATATGTTGACACTTCTGTGCAGATATGTAAACTGCACTGGGAATCTGCAGTCCATCCCTAAAAGCAAGAGCAGATTTATACTGTTTCTCAGTTGACTCACGGATAGCTTAGTGATTGCCAGCTCAGCAAAATAAATTAACATATGTAGAGCTTTCATTTCAGCTTTCCCTATTTTCAGCTTGATGATTTGGAGAGCTCAAACTAGAGGTGTTAACCTTGTGCCATGTTTTGTCACTAAATGTCATGTGTCACTAAAATGTGATGAAATGACAAAAATCAACAGAAAGCTCCTTAACTATCCCATGTAATAAATTGTGGGGACTGATATACAAGTCTTAAGAAAACATCTGTAGTCAAATGAACTTAGTCTAACCCATGATTTTAAAAGATGGTAAGATAATAGCTTATCAGGGATAAGATTTCACTTGGGGGGAATTTTGGTCATGTGTGAACAAAGATAGTTACAGGGAACCAAAATCCTCAGGAAGCTAAATGAGGGTTTCGCGGATGGAATCTTACTTGGGGAGGAGAAACAGTGCAGTCAAGTAAATCAGCATTTTTGTTCTGTATTACTCTATTTTATGTCATGAAGCCACAAAAATGATGCAACTCATTATGAAGTATTCAGAGAAAAGCCATTGAAATTCAAATGCACGTCAGAGGTCACAAGTGGGATTCGGAGTTCAAAAAGCTTCTAAAACTGTTCTTGTTTGAGCAACAGTAATTACTATAGTCTGTGCTGTTAAAGTGAATGGACTTAAAAATTAAGTTTTTATACTCTATACAATAATGATTCGTGTTTGGCTTAGAGAGAGCCTGCCTGTAGAGAAAAGTTTTCTGCTTGAAAAAAGGCTTTTTGTGAAACAGCTGCTACTGGCCATCCTATACTTCCTTGATCTAGTATGATAGATCAATGTTTATCTTATTTAAAAGCAGAGGGTAGGCAATTTCATGTTATCATTTCTGTTTTTTCTCTTTTTGTGTGATATCTGCCAAATGTAGTGGTTCTTATTTGTTTATTTCATTTAGTGAAAATATGGCTTCCTTCTGTGATGGGAGGAGAGAGTGAGGGTGCAAGGGGAGAACTATTACTATAAGTTATAACTGCTTGAGTTCTTCGTCAGCGGTGAAGAAGATGCCTTCTTCAGAAGATGCACACAGTGGTTTAACAAACTGTGGTGACACAGTGCTAAGGCATAAATGGATCAATCAGTGTCCGTGAGTAGAGAATGCCAGAATAGGCTGGGCACATCACTAAGCTACTGAAGTAGGACATGTCTTTCTGCGCAATAGCTTTCCAAAGTTTTAATAGGCTAAATACTTAAAGTTTAATTTACCCCACTAGTATAAGCTGTGGGGCTCAAGGACAGTACTACTTATAGGTACATTGCACCTTACATTGTCTGAATAAGCAACAACCAGTTCAGTCATGAGCTCAGATCCTTACTGTTCTGTGTACTGAATCACCACTTGTGCAGAGCTTGTTCTGACCCCAAATTCTAGATCCTTGCACTTAGCTGCCTTCTTTTTGTGTGATAAAACTGCCAGGTAAAAGCTATTTTTCACGGCTGAAATGGTCAGTGCTACAGCAAAAGGAAGGCTTTTGTCAGTAAGTGACTATTGTTATTGGTTTTGTTTGTCTGTTAAATTAACTTTTGTGTTTGGGAGAGTCAAAAGTTTTTTTTTTTTTTTTTTTTTTTTTTTTTTTCTTCTGTGACTTGAACTTTCTTTGGATATTAGCTCAAGCAAAGGGTATGCACCTATAACCTCATCTTCTGAAACAAGAACGGAAGTTACTACCTGTGAACCAAGTGGGTGGATCTACTACTAGCTTACATCTATGAAGGAGGTGATTTGTAGATAAGAGAATACAGAACACCATAGAAGAAGGGATAATTATAGGGTTTTTGTTTGTTTACAGCAGGTTGTTAGTTCAATTGATCTCTTTTAATTCATAAAGTCATGGGTTTTTGTTCAAGCTCCTCCTTTGAAGGTGCTTTGTAGGTCTTTCTTGAGGATTCAAGTAATAATGTGAGAAGAAACCAAATCACTTCTTTCAGGCCTGAAAAGCTGTGGAACCTAATCCCCCGACTCCTACCCCAGTGGTCCTTGAGGGAGTGGGGGGGGAATGTGCTTTACAAAGCACACAAACAAGAGAGACATGGTTGAGCCAGGTCTTCAGTGAGAATCTTCTAGTTAAATATGCCTGGAATTCACCAGTGTCAAAATCCTTTCCACCTTACAGGAGGCTTTTCTCAAAGTGTCACAGACTTATCTATATACTGTGAACCAGCAGCTGAGCTGAGGTCACCAGCTTGAAAGCCACCATCCCACCCTAGGCTGGCACTGAAGCCTGCCTGGAGAACACAGAAGAGCACTGCAGTTCAGAGAAGTGGCTTGAAACTTTTGCCAAGCTTATCTGTTTAATCCTTTTCTTATAAGTGCAGTTTCAAAAATCCCATGTTTCTCTTGGGCTGCAGACACTTCAGTCCTTGCAATAATTCAGACCTTTCAGGAGCTCTCATGAAGAGACTTGGAGTTGCTTTTACTGTCAGATATATGATGTCATCTCTATTTTTTTGGATATATTTCTCTTATTTAGATTAAAGTCCCAGGCTCCTACTGTTTTCCACCATAAATTCAGTACCAATCACCCTTTCTTTAAACTGCTGCTGGAGTGTTAATCACCATCATCAAGCCATCAAGCCCCCTAGCCACCTCACTGGTTAATACCGTTTGTGATAAGTTATACAGGAAACCTGCAGACCAGCAGGGCTCCCTGCGTTAAGTAATTCTTTAGAAGGGCAGCACAAAAGCTAAAGCATACAGCCAAGCCCTGAGACAGCAGTGTTGCAGGCATGAGAACAAACAGCCCTCAGCAGTATGAAGAGGGTCTTTATTCCTCAAGGAGTTCTTCCAGGAACAGGATCACATTTTTGAAAGACCCACCCAAATACCATCTAAGAATTAACTTCAGTTAAAAAGCCCATAGTTAAGTTAAAACTGAACAGAACATTGATTGTATTTCTACCACTGCTTATTGTCCTGTAGACTGTACCTTTCCTACCTTTCTCTTTGGAAATAGGGAGAACAACTCTCCTATTTACATTACCTCTGTGTCACAAATATTTTTTTTTTTTTAATCAGATAGTCTTCCTGGTAAGTAACTAGTCAAACTCAAAGCAGTCGTTTTCAGTGTGTATCTAGCCTTAGTGGTTGCCTTAGACTTGTTGGGGAAAAAAAAAACATATTTTTCTGTGTGTATTTGTAATTCAAAAAGATATTTCCACTATCTTTACAAATTTCATGAATGCTACTGCTGTTCATGTAGCAATAGCATGGTTATAATAACACTACTGTCAGTAGTGCAAACAGTGTAACTCCAAGTGGGAAAGATCGTAATTTTGGATGCTGTAGCTTTCAGAAGACTTCATCTAAGTGCTTGTAGACTGTTTTTTTTGTTTGTTCATTTGTTGGTCTGTTTCATCCCACACTCCTGCCAGTTTTCATATTAGATGTTGCTGCATTAAAAAAGTGAGAGATTGAAAGCTTAAGAATATATCCAAGTAAAGCAACTTCTAAAACAAGGCCTAGGACGGTGCTTTTTAACCTTTGTTAGCCTTTGTGTCTTTGTAAGATCTAGATGCAAAACGCATGAGTTGTCAATTGCTGCAGAAAGTGATCTATATATTTATTTTTTCCTCTCTAGTAGGAAAACTGAGTGAGATCTGTAAATGGATGTTCCACGGCAGGTTTACCTGTATCGTATAGCCTGCGTCTGTGTTAACTGACCATCGAAGCAACTGTACTGGAGTCTAGGCTGTCAGCTCGATTTCAGAGGAACACACATGGTGGGGTTTTGGGGAGAGAGGCTGAGGGAAAGCCTGTTGTTCAGCATTCTTTTCTCTTGCAGCAGATCTGTCGGCTCTGTGTGATGTTGCTTCTACAGGGATGATGCAAAATTGTCACTGCCTACTCAAAAATGCATGTGGTGGGGCATATTTTAGAACAGTGCTCAGTGCTTGTTGTGTTCCCTGACTCCTTACAGACTGCAGTGCTGCCAGTATAGCCTTGTTTGCAATATGGTTATAACTGTCAAACATACTTTAAATGGCTTACGAGAGCAATCTGTAATATCTGGTATTGAATATCTCTGTAAATCTTGGTTTGGAAAAAAGGTCTCCTCACCCACATTCATATGGAAATAGAAATATAAAATACCATCTTATTTTCAGTTATCACGAAGTAATTTCATTGACACCAATTGTATATTCAGCTCATCAGGGAAGAACTGTATTACTTAATGATTCAGTTGATGCTTTAAGCAATTCCTTAGAAGTTACGGTTCTGAAATCAGCTGAACTGCCACTCTGTCATGAAGGAGGCTCTTACTGATCTATTGCAAGCTCTGTTGAGAGGGCTCTCTTGCTCTCAAGCAACTTTCCATCAGATAGCTAGTTTCTCGCATCCTGCACACTACCTTGCAAGACTGCAGGGTTCATTGTATTACTGACAGCATTGTTTAAAATGGAGGCACCTGCTGAAGAAGGTGGAGAAGAGCAAGTGTCACCTTCATCTTAAGAATTTCTTGTGATGAGCCAAAACTGGGAATGGTTAGGTCAAATAGATTTGATACTGCCAGAGCAAAAGCTGGAGTAATGACACTGGCAAAATGATTTTTGTGAACTAAGGGATCGTCCATCAGTCAATTCACTACACTTTATAAAATAATTTGTAATGTAATTCTAATGGAGTGAGAGGAGATGGGCAAGGACCTCTTTCAGTCTCCCTCTAGTGCTTGAACTCTGGTCTTAGCTGCCTGGACAGTTCGATGAGCAGTGAAAATGAGCTGAACGTAATTTTCATTAAGCATATTGTACCATTCTGCTTGATTTCTTTGGTTGCGCAATGTGTCAGCTGTCTGAAGATATTTTAATGCATTCTGCTTTTGAGTACACTCTTGATGTTTGCTCCAATTCTGCCTGCCTATTCCTTGCTTTGTGCTACTTTACAGTACTGATTCCAGGCTTCTTTACATTTTGACTTGTCTTCTGACCACAGAAAGTGCATACATATAAATTTCTCTTATATTTCTATTTTCTGTCCTCTGATTCCCTTTTTCCCTGCCTTTCCTTACAGATAACTCCAGATGGCCCATGGTGGCCTTTGATGTTCCCCTAGCATGCAGTGTGCTGTAGTTATGGGTCAAGAAAAGATTTGTAGGGAAAATGCAAGGACATGGTATGGTAACTTCTTTTAGGTACTACCCCCTAGGCTTCAGCAACCTCTCGGGTGAAAGTAGTATGTTGCGGTTATTGATAGCCAGTTTGGGAAGTTGCTACAGAGGGTGACCAGGAGTTTCACAGGATCTATACAAAGGTTTCAGTGAGTGCTGGACACTGCGTTTGGGTACTATTAGATCCATCAGTCCTACTAAGTACAGGACTGTTGCTCTATATATGCTGTCTCTTTTCCTTCTCATTTTAAGCACTGGCTGATCCATTACTGTTGTAAATGTATGCTTTGCAAGGTTGTATGGATAGTGTAGCTAACATCAATGAAATTACTTCACAGTAGATGGAAATATAGAAACTGTGTTTAATATGTCTATTTTAGGCAAATAGAACATCTAATGATTTTGTGAATCTCAAACTTTAGAAGAGAGTGACAAGACAGAAAACTAATAAAAAGGTATTTAGAAATCCTCTGCTGAAATTACAGCATGAAGTGTGAAGAGGTTTATTTGCAGATGCTTCTCATGTAGTTCTCTTTGAGACTCCAGAAGAGTTACATGTGCTATTTATCATTTTAAATGACTCTCTGTTCTTGAAATACATGTTATGGGAAGGGTACTCTGGGCACATTTCTGACTCTCATTTTGTCTGGCTTTTTTATATAAAAGAGTTTGCCACTGAATTGGGAAAAGAGTGTCTGAGATAGGATCGCTATAGTTTGCTTGCTTTTTCTTTTGAGTACTGATTCTCCAGAAAAGATAACAATTGGCTTATGGAGTATTCCTGATAGCATGCCTGCAGTGAGGCTGACAGAACTCTAGAAGGTGGCAGTTCCAGAACCACAGATGGTCCTTTGGAAACACTTCGGTGTGGAAATTTCTGCTAACTTTGAAAATCTTTTCTTGTAGATTTTTGTCAGGAGGAAATGGCCTGTAGTCAGCATCAGCTACTTCGTTGCAGAAAACTGTGCATAATATGTTGAGGCATGTTTTGCATACATGTTTGCTAGAAATTGAATTTGCACAAAATATAAACACTTTAAGAATAGCTTTTCTTTGCAGAAGTTTGTAGTGTAATCTAGTAATGCAGTTTTTTGTTTACTTAAATTTTCATCCAAAAGAATGCTGTGATAAAACACAAACCTTTCTTTCAATTGAAGAGAGAAAAGTGATTTTGTTTTTGTTTCTCTCTCTTGTCTCTTCCTCTTCAGCTTTAATCAAATACATTCGTCCAGTGTTTGTTTCTCGTTCAGACCAGGATTCTCGCAGGAAAACTGTTGAGGAAATAAAGAGACGTGCTCAGTCTGGTAAATGGCCACAGGTACTGTGTACTACTACAGTGTGACAAATGATATTTGGCATCTGCAGGCTTTGGATATGCAGTTTAATCTGTTTCCCTGTGGAATGTTTCAGGTGGTTTATGGGGGGGTTGGGTCACCTTCCTTTGCCCCTAAAATACACAATGCATTTAATTTATCTGTGCAAATTATCTCTAACACCAGCTGTTCACTGCAGGACGTCGCAAATGTGAGTATGTATAAGTACATGGAAAGGAGTTCTGTTAAGTGTTATTTAAATGGACAAACTACATCATTTTAAGGAGATACTTGAAGAAGATGATGATCAGAGCCTTAGTAGATTACCTGAGGGAATATCTGTTCTCACCCTTATTGAGGTTTTGGTTTGTTGCCATCATCATAGCTTACTAGATTAGATAGACCTAAGCAATACATGTGCTCCAATAAGTAGAGTACGCTTCTACTGGAACAAACTTGAAAAAATTTCAGAAAATAAGCAGCTCGGACTTCTTTAACCTGAAATGTGACTATTTAGAATGCAGTTTTGAAGAGAGTAATGGGAAGTAAGGAATGACTATCTCAGTGTCTAAATTTTCTGTAAATAGGTGATCATTTTGAAAACCTAAAGCATTCTTCTTGGGAACTTTCATGAGATTAAGATACAGCATTGCTGTCTTTCCTTACATTTTTGCTATTACAAACCTTATGGTAAAGGTAAAGGAAAATATCCAGGAAGTCAGTTCCAGAGTGGTCAGTAAAATAAATATCTTCAATTCCAGGCCGTTGCTTTGTCCCCCTCGAATATGTATTTCTTTTATTTCAATGTAATAACCAAACTAACCAAACTTTAAGCAGTTCTTGAGTTTTGATAACCAAAACAAATTTTTTGCAGTCTAATCTCTTCTGAAGTGGGTTCACCTTGAGGATTTTTTAGAATTCTCCTTGAATGTTTGCAGCCTCTATCATTCTAATGTCTCCATGTGCCTGGGAGGCTGAGTTTTGTCTTGGTACAGAGTTTAAAAAAAAAAAAAAGGTGTTTTTGTGTGGAGGGGTGTGGGTGGGTGGTTTTTTTTTTTTTTTTTTTTGTATGGTGTTTTTTTTGTTTGTTTGTTTTACTAGCACCAAAACTTTCTGTGAAAATTCTCTCATACTTGCAAGTTTATCCCTGTCAGTGTCACAAAAAATCCCTGTCAGAGGTCACAAAAAAGATAAATTCCCATATAAGAAAAATATTTTGACTAGTTAGTACTTTGACTTCTTTGAGAACTGTTCTTTAACTTGGCTGCTTTTCTCAGAAAGCCTTTCCTGTCATCCATTAACATTATCTTTGAAAAGATGTGTTTATTAATAAATCCACATGAAATATTTATATTTCTTAAAAGTAAACTTTCCTTTTTTTTTTTTTTTTTTTTTTTTTTTTTTTTTTTTTTTTTTTTACTTCAAGATAATGATATTCCCAGAGGGCACTTGCACAAACCGATCCTGTCTAATTACATTCAAGCCTGGTAGGTATGATGTTCATTTCTGTGTTCTTTACAGTGTTTAAAATACCAATTGCATTGTAATTTGTTTATTGCTGCAGAAGTTGAGTTAAAGCTTGCAATAGGACAGGAGTAGAATTTGAGTAGATTTTTTTTTTTTTTGATGCTGCTAAAGGCATATAGTTTCACCATTATCTGAACCAAATTTTTGCATAATTCAGATTTTTTTTCCCCCTCTTGGCTTTCAAGATTCATGAGCTATAGGGCTAATGATTTGCCTTACTGTGTTTTCTTCTTTTCTTTTTCCCATCCTTTCCTATTTTGAGATCAGTCTTCTAACGTTTAGGTATTGTGTACAGCTTAAGGTTTCGGTGTCTATCTGTTCGTAGTGCTGCAGCATTTGCTTCTGGGTAGTCTCTGGTTGATTCCTGCCTTGTAATTAGTTAGAGCTGTAAACTCTTCTGTTGAGTTACATTCCAGTGAAGACAATACTTTTTAGATGAAATAGTTCTGTCTGTGGCAGAGACTGTTTTTTTGAGATGTTCTATATCAAAGCTTCACCTTTTAAGCTGTTTATAGTTAGTAGCGCTTTTTTCCGTTTATCCAGTGAATGTGAAGTGAACTGAGCATTTTTGCCCGTGTAAGCTGCAGTTGATATACTGAAGATTACTAATTCTGCAGCATACCACCAATGTTTGATACAAATTTACCTCTGTGGTGTATGTAGGGAGATGGTGAGTGAGCAAGCTGCAGTGAGAGTCACTTCTGAACCTGCTTTTGACTCTTTCCAGGTTTCTGTCTAGCCCATCGCATTGTGGTCTTATTGTGTCTTGGATTTTTATATTGCTTGGAACTTATATCTGTCTATTGGGATTTCATGCAGTGAGTCAACAATGTGGTTCCTTGCTTGGAATCTTGCTTGTGGTTCACTTGGCTGAAGGAATCTGTGTTGTATCCTGAACAAATATTCAAAAAGTCTTTCCTCGTCCTTTGTTGACTCTTACCTTTTGGATGAGTGAGTGAGAGATAGTTAGGAGAACATCTACTTCTGTCATTCCACCTTGAACTCTTCATTAATGTCCTGCTTTCCTGCTTTCTCTCTGTTCCATAGACATTCCAACCATCAGATACCATGTACTTTCTATCTCAAGTCTCCAGCGTGCCTCTATCTTCTACTTCTCTGGTCTAACCCATGCTGCTACCTGCCTCTTGACTGTCTCATTTTTCCTGCTGGAACCTGCTTCTCTGTCCATTCAGTCACCCAGAAACCCCTTGTCTCAAAATTCCTCTCTCTTTGAGTAACTGCTTTCAGAAAGTCTTTCTCAACTCTGCACATGGCCTGTATTCCTTGTTCTTTTTCTGTTCTGTGTTCATGCAAGCTAGTTGTTAAGGAGAAACTGTTTAGTTTGGTATACATTGTGTTTTAGTTTGGTCTTGTCATTTACTGTTCAGTCAGATTTGTCATCTTCAGGCTCTTTCAGAAGGTTACTTAGGCTATTGTTCTTGGAGACTGAACAGAAAATGCCACTGGGCCAAGAACTCAATCTCATCAGGATCCCTGTGAGACAACCTTCATTTGCACCCCATTAGTAATTATTCTTTTTTACATCTTGCAATTATGTGTTTCCCAAAGCAAGTGAAGTGTTGAGCATACAGTATTCCTATATTATTCAGGCCTAAGTTTTAATAGGAATGTGTTCAGTGAAATGTGGAGCAAGAGAATTGTTATGCATACCAAGTCCTGGTGCTAAAGCCAAGAAAAAGGTTAGCAATGACCTGGGTAGATATTATGCTACCTAGTTATTAAAGCCATAATTTTCATTTTAAAAAAATGAAATAATACTTCTGTACTGTAACTCTAGTTCAATGTATTATAACTCTTGGATTTTCTAATAAGCAAGGAAGCCCTTTGGAGGGGAAGTAAGGGGCAAAAAGAGAAAAGAAGTTAAATTAATTCCTTTATTTCAAAGATGTTGCATTACATTATTGCTCAAGTAAATATATAGAACTCCTATTACAGAAGAAAGCTTAGATTCTTCACCAAAAAACTGTGGTAATTATTGGCAATGTATTGCGTTAACTATCTTGCATGTACTCATTTTTCTTTCTTGTAATAAGAATTTGACAGTCTGTAATTCTGAATTGGATAATCTAGTTGAATTTGTTTTTTAGTTTTGACTTGTATGCATAACAGTTTATGTAAGTAATAGAGTATAATTTAGAGAATGTAAAAAGCATTCCTACTTATCTTCTGCAAAGGTGGGTGTGTGTTTTTAATCTCCAGAGCCTGTTTTTCTTTTTTTAATTCTTGATTACTTTTGAAACAACTTTCAAATTTTATTCTTCCACTATGAACAGTTTTCAGTATTAACACTACACCATTGTTGACATAGTATTTTATTTATTGTGATTTTTTTTCTGCACAAAAATGTGCTATAAAGTAGTGACAAAATATATGTGCCTTCCAGGAGCATTTATCCCAGGAGTTCCTGTACAACCAGTGGTTTTGCGCTATCCAAACAAACTGGTAAGTTCAGCTTGTTTCATGATAGTCTGGGCTACATAGTGTTTGTAGTCAGAATGCATTTTCTTCCACATTCTTTTCTGTGACCTTTTAAATTAGATCTCTAGATTTAGAATTTAGGAAGTGTTGAAAACTGCTTTTTGATTGAATATTCATTCCTTAAGCCTCTAGCAGTATAAAAATACTTAAATTGAACAATTTAGTTCTGCTTTTAAGTTTCTGTTTCAAAACAATGCTCTGAAAGTTAATCAGGTTGTTGCAAGAAGTATTGTATGTTTGCTCAGCATAAATAACTAATTCTCTTGGATTTGTGTTCAGAGGTTTTGCCTATTAATAGTCTTTAAGTTGCAGAGTTTTTCTTATCTTGATTTGTTGCTGAAAGATGCTGCTGCCTGCTGAGGTATATTAGTCATAAAATTAAAAAATTTCAGTAATTACAAAATTGAGGAGCTTGTCATTTTTATAAAGTCTCACTGGCTTTGTTTTAGGTTTGCTGTGCACTTGGGTGAGGATACTAGATGTTAGCTAGTTTGAAATAGTCCTTCAATATAAGTAAAGTGTAAATTAACACTTGAAATTCTACTATTTAAATTAGACAATTGTTACAAATTCTTTTGAAGATATGAGCACCTGATATCTCAAGATGTGAGGCCTACAGAAAAGCAGAGAAGGGGGCATTTTGTTTGTTTAGCCGACATGTTGTAGATAGGTCCCCTCTTTCTGCATTCCTCAGGTAATTAGAAGAAGATGTTTCATAGCAAATGGTGCCAACTTTCATAGTCACACTGTTTTCTTGCTTTTTGTTTTATTTTGGAACACTAGGGGAGTCCTTTCAGATTCAGTATGTCCCCCTCACTGAAATTAAATCCTTTAAGAGCAGATTGAGAGTATTGTTAAAATTGCAATAGAGACTACCTTGCCTTTTTGGTGTTGCCTGTTGCAACAGAAGATGACATTCCCTCTCCTTGACTGGCCTGTTCAGCACCCCTTGACCTTAGAAGGGATGCAGTTTCCTCTTCGTGACTGAATGCTTATGTTTTAAAGTGTTTCCATCCATTGATCTTTCTGTCAATTAATATATAACATATGCTTGATTTAAAAAAAAAAAAAAAAATACAAACTAAATAAAGATAATGTGCAGAGTTCACCACTGGTTCTTGATTGAGACCAGGTGTGGTGACAAACTAGTTTGTGGTAACTTCTGTGGGAAGTATTGTAGTCTCTGGCTGTTTTGCATAATATGCACTGTATCAGATTTGTTTTTATATAAAACAATTTATATGCATTATATATTCAAAAAAACAAAATGTAAATTCACATTTATTTCACATCATACTTAACCAAGAGTAATAAGGTATATTATTTCACTTCATATAAAATTGTACATAGTTATCAAATGTTAACTTTGCATGTATTCAAAAATATATGTGTTTGTAAATCAATACATGGTAATTATAGCTTTCTATTAACTTCTTTTTTTTTTTTAACCTTTTTGCAAAATTTCTTAAAAGAAATAATGTTTATATAGATGTCCAACAGATGACCTGAATATGTAACTGGTAGGATAATCAGCCCACACTTCCTCACTATTTCTGCTTATAATTACCATAAGACTGCTATGTTTAAGTGACTCATCGAGGCATGGAAACTCCTAAGAATCTCTTCTACAGATGTTAATGAAGAAAGGAAAAAATGATTGCTATTCGTATTTAATTTCATATTATCTCATGGTCTGTAAAAGAAATGTAGCAAATGTAGCAGAATGAGGAAGGACAGGTTTGATGTGATATATAGAGGTTAAAGTTCAGCTGGTTAGTATGGATTTAAGAGATGGTGAGTGGAAAGGGGTAGGGGTAGGGAGAGTGTTTTGTTTCGTATTTTTAGCAAATTTTTAGCAAATAAATTGCATTTTTAGCAATTTTTTTTTTCTGAATCCCTGTCTTCCTGTCTGTCCTGTTTAACCAATCTACGTTCTAATTTTAGGCTTAGAAACAGATGTTCTCATGATAATTTTCTCATAATTCATGTGCATTCACTCAGCTGCTCTCAGCTTGAGCTACCTGCTTTGTCCTAGCTTTAGAACTCTTGACTTCCAAGATCAGAATCAGGCTGGGGACGTGTGTGTGTGTGCGCACCTGACATTTTGGGGAGGCTTCTGGAGACTAGAGCCTGGGATGAAAGCAGTAGCTGTGTGCACTCTTGTGCACCGATTTCCTTGTACTCTCTACAATCAAGAGCATGGTAAAAATTTTGCAGTTGGATGGTGTCTGTATTCTCTCCAAGGGAAATGTTCTAAAATATGTGAGTGGTAGATTGTACAGTCATTCATTGTTTCACAAAGTCTCTTCGTCGTGCGCATACTCTTAGAATATTCTGTCAGAGTACTAGTATTTAAGGAATGCTATAATCTTGTCTAAGTATTACAGATCCTCTTTAAAAGTATTGGATGTCAAAGTCCTCACAGTTATCTGCACTGTTTGATGTGAGGTTTGGAAGCATCTTTCCTCAGTCAACTTTGGGATATTAGGAGTTGATTAGCTGTGTTTATTTGTATGTGCCTATTGTCACTGTGTTGCAACATGAGCTTGATGTTGGAAGATTGTTGTGTTTGTGAGTATCTCTGTGCATTGAATACAAGTTTTTTTAGAAGTTCCATAGTAAAGTTCCATAATTGCAGACCATGAGCTAATTTATTGTGTAGGTACAAGAGTTTGATAGTATTGTTAAGTATGCTTTCCAAGCAAACGATGTCTATGAGCCTAAGCTGACAGCAGTGATAAATGTAAAAGGCATCTGAAGTAGATACAGATAATATACCACTTTCCAGTTCCTGTTTGCTCTTTTTATCATGAAAATATTGGATACATTAGCAGGAGTTTATTACAAAATACTTATAGGACTATGAGTCCTGTTTTCCACAATGCGGCACTCGCTGTTCATCCATCTTATGCTCTATTGTTGCAGGTGAGAAAGAACATGTGTACCCATTAGAACTGGGCATTTCTCAGTGGGTGGTTATGTGGCATAGTCAAGTTCCTCCTAAGAGAAGGTGTGCCAGCTGTTCAGTGTCATGACTGGGATTCTGAAAACATTCTTCCTGTTCATAGTTTTTTTGTTTTGTTTTGTTTGTTTGTTTGTTTTAACAATAAAACTGCAGGCATTTATTTAGGTTCTACAAGAGCACTGGGTTAAGAAAACTGCTTTCATTACACCAGTGTTGATTGGTGGAGATGGAAGTCTTTTGTCTTATGTTTAAGATAACTTGAAAGTCAAAACTTAACTTTTCAGTAGACCTTTCTGCTATATTGAGCTTATTCCAAGCTGTGGTTCTGTTTCATTAATCATGCAATACATTTTGTGGATGTGTTGCTTTTATTTTACTTATGGCAGTCTTCTGCTCAAAGAGGTAATTAAAATAGGAGTTAAACATAAGTTTCAAGATTTTGGTACATGTGATCACATGAACTCTGGCGAATGGTTTTGCATGATGGCATGGAACTAAATGAGAATTTCTAGTAAGTTTACAGGAGTGTCTCTATTCTTTTAGAAGCTGGAATTTCATGCGTCCTTTTATATTTCCATTAATGACTTTTACCCTCTTTTCCCATTGATCAGAACAATAGTTTGGAAAGCTTGGAATTCATGTTGCGGTTTATGCTTTCTTGAACAAATCTAGTTTCCACTAAATATTACAGACTTGTTCTTTTTTACCCTGTTTCTTAATCTTAAATCTTAAAGCGTGATGGCCTGTATGCCATCTTCATTCTTGTCTCTTATTTACTCTCCATGTCTCTCTCAATGATGTCATGTTCTAATCTTTCATAGCTATTTGCTCTCTCCTAACAAATTACACTCGTATTTTTTTAACAGTTCTTAAAATGTCTCAGTCTCATAGTATCTTTCAAGATGCTTTTATTGCAGTAGAAATTTGTCTAGACTTGAGGAGTAGTTGACAAACTGGATAATAAAACACTTGCCAGGCATTCATAATTCTGGATTATACGAAACAAGGCTTTAGAATTAGGATTGTAGAGCTGTTTATTTTTGCTGTCCAAAAATGTTGCTGGTCTTGCTTGAAAGCCATTTGGTGGCTTTGATAATGCTAACATATGTTGTTATTACTGTTATTACTACCTTTTATTATGGTACCATGTACCTTTGGCTCTTGGATCAGGTGGATAGATGAATGCCTTCTGTGAGAAAAGTGAATTGGAGAAATATGTTTTGAGATAGAACAGATAAATTCTTACAGGTCCCACTGACACCTGTTAGAAGGAAGACTTCCATAGGCATTATCTCTGCAGATCCTAAGCACTTCAGAAGTGTCTCAGTGTTCATATCTGTTGCTGGGAGATTCAGGAGACCAAGGTCCAAGTGTCAGGGACACTAAGGGATGCCTTATGTAGCTGAGTAAGTTAGAGAGCATGCATCGGGCTTATACATCCAAAGAACATTGGTTTATGTTTAAATGGCATTATTTTCAATGATTAACAGTATCTGAGAAATACATGGATCTTTGTGTACAATGACTATAGATACTTTGTGGTTAAAACATGGATTCTAGGGTATTTCCTAGCTTTGTAAAAGGTAGGTTGGTTCCTGCTGTAATTGGCTTACAGAGGTTCTTAGTCCCATTAAGAGTAAGTAGAGCATCACAGTTTCCACGAAGACATCATGTTTATGCCATCATACTATATATAAGAAAAGTTTAAAGTATAATGATTATTTGCAACTGTTACACTTCTCTTTTTAGGATACAATCACCTGGACATGGCAAGGGCCAGGAGCGTAAGTGGTTCTTATTTTATTGTTTGCGTTGCCATTGTTTTCCTTAAATAGTTTTATTTACATGACTTTGTACAAATACAAAGTCAAACAGGAATTACTGCTTACTGGACTATTTGTTATTTTTTTCATCCCTGAGGATGAGAATACACAAAGGAATAGTTGATATAAGAGTATACATTTGCTACTATAATATTGATGGTTTGTAGGATGAATTTGAGTTTTTATTTATTTGTTGAGACAAGTACCTGAGGTAAAACAAGTTGCTTCTGCTCTGTTCCTGTGTATCAATTCAATATGTTTATATAACATTTGTGGAGGTAGTCATCCCAATTAGGGAGCTGGGAAGTACTTTTCCAGTATATTGCCCAACTGCAATGTTGATTTTATTGAAGATAAATGTTATTCTGGAGGTACTTAAGTATATTTAATAAATTTGTGTAATGTAAATTGTAAGATATAGCCATTGATTAAGAAGAAAAAAAAATCCCTAGCTAATGAGGTGGTAAATTCCATAATTTAATAGTTTCCTATCATCTGCATATTTAGGAGCTGTTGTTTTGAATGTCGTATCTGAGATCCTGGCTGACTAGTTTAGTGGTAACGAGAGATGTTTAGATTGACCAGGATTGCTGTAACTTAAAATTTGATAACCTGCGCCTTGAAATAGCCTAGGAACCAGATTTGAGTTAGGATGCATCAAGGTGGCATACTCAAAAATTCCTTGTTACCTTTCAGGTGCACCTTTCAATTAAATCACTTCATTAAGAGTAGCTGAATCTGTGACAGGGTCTAAGCTAAGCAAATGTTGTTGTGTTCACTGTGTGCAAGGATTTGGGGTCTCTCCCTGCAAGTTGCTCTGCCTTATGCTGACACTCTTGACTCCTCTAGCAAGCTACATTGGCCAGAGGTGAGAAGGATAGCCCTTCTGGCTGTCTTCCCTGAGGTATCAGGAACTCCTAGGAGGAAGACTAAGAGGGAAGGAACTTGTAGGAGTGTTGGCTTGGATAATATAACCTTAATATGTTCAAAACGGTAACCTCATCCAGAACTGCTGACTGATACTAACAAACAAAGCAAAACGAATGCTGAATCCAGTTCTGAAACAGCACATGATGTTATGCAAATTTACCTAGTAAGTTTAATTAACTCAACTCTTAATAGACCTTTAAAGGGGTGAAAATCTGTCGTGTACAAAACATATTTTCTGGAAAGTAACATTTTACTTGTTTGGCAGTATTGAGAGCAAATAAATTCACTCACTTTGAAAACAGAGTCTGACTATGGCATACAACTTAAATTTTCTCTACATAAGATTTAAGATAGATACCACTTCTATTTTTTTTTAAATAATATTTATAATTTAATGTTAAAAGCATGTTAACATGTGGAGGATTGGGAAGAGTGCATTTATATGTGTCTGGTAGATACCTTTAGGATTAGAGAGCTGATGGGGAGCAATCCCAGCAACTTAGTGGGCTTTTATGCTCTTGCAAGAAGATGTACAAGATATTTCATGTTTTCTGTCAGTGACTTAATCACAAAATAAGTAATTTTGTTTATTGTTGCTCCTTGTCTTTGTTTTAATATATTGGGAGTTCAGCGTAAAGAAGACAAAAAATGTTTCAGCCATAGAAAGAGTGTATAGCAAAATGAGTGGAGTGTTATTCATAGGAACAGCACTTCTATCTAAGAGGATTTTGTCTAACTCTCCGCATATGCTCAATAAACATACAGTGCTTATTGAGCACTGTAACTACCTAGATAGTATATAAAATGTAGCTACTGGTGTGACTCTCTAGTTCAGGCTTCCAAAATCGTTTCCTGAATTTGAATCTTGCTGACTTCTAAGGTCATGTTGATTCTAGTATCTTGTATATCAGATTGCTAAAACACATGTATGGTATTTCATTAGCAGACTTCTGAAGTATAATGAATTTTGATTCCAAACCAAGGCAATGATAAAACCTTAGTGATTGTAACTAATCTTGCCACTCCTAGGCTGAATAAATCATTCTTTTTCCTGGAACAGATTTACTATTTATTTACATACTGTGCCTACATCGTTCATATCTCAGTATAAATGTGCTAGGACATGTGTTATTTATTGTACAGTTAGTTTTCTCATTTCAGTGGTTATCTTTTAACATGTGACTTCACTGCAAAATACTTTTTTCACTTTATAGAAAATCATGTGCACAATTGTTTTTAGACATTTTAATTTAATAATTGAATGTGAACATATGTACAGGCTGTAATGTTACTTGAAAACTTCTTAACAAAATATACTTTCGTTTCACTCAAATTTTCTTTCTCTCCTTTCTTCCCCCCTTTCCTTTAGGTTAGAAATTCTGTGGCTTACTCTGTGTCAGCTTCACAACTCTGTGGAAATTGAGGTTAGTAGAAAAAATATCCCTATATTCTGGGCTGTATCAAAACACATAATACTATATCTCATTCTTTAAAACTTTGTGTTCAGTCATTGTTAACCTGATATTCTGTCAGAAAAGTTCCTCCTCTCCTGATAAAACAGAGTATAATACTTTAATGCCTTTTCACTTTACATCTGGCTATAATGCTTTGTTTTTCTCTTGCTTCCCTTGTACCAGATTTTTTTCAAGTCATGTTAAATGTTTGCTGACATGATAAATTTCACTGGAAAGATCAGTGTGCTCTCTTTATCTCTAATACAAGGCTATAGTGTTTTTTTTCTAAAAGAATTATCTCCAAAAATATGTATATATCACTTTTTAATCAGTTTAAATGTGAGAGATCTAAGGGCATGGGAAGCACTGCCTCACTCAGGCCTGAGACATGAGGCAAGCTAGCTGAACGGCAGGATTTTTCTTCTAGCTTGAGAGCGTGACTTTCTGCCTTCTACAAGTAGAGTGGGCTCTTACCTAGAAGTGGGGCTCTCACCTATAAGTGAGTGTCACTGAGCATTCTTGTGTTCAAAGCAGTAGATGCTCTCTAGCCCATATGGAGCTTGCACAAGGGCAAGTTCTGCCTTTTTTTTTTTAATCCCACAAAGTCAGTAGCTTTCTGAAACCCCCTGTTCTAAAGCAGAAGATGGGAGATAGTGGAGGAGCAAAGCTGCTGTGAGACTGTGCAGTGTGAGGCGGAGTACCGAAGAGGTACACGATGAGTCTGGTATTGAAAAACATGCTGTATGTTTAGGACAGTGGAGGAAGAAGGAAGTGTTCTGTGCTCAGTCATGTTTGGTTTTGTGCTCCAAGTCATGTTTTTTTTCCTGGTCTCCTAAGTTCATTGACTCTTCTTCCTGTTTTTTTACATAAGCAAAGAGTTATTGTCAAGTTCAAACTGTTCTTAATATCAGAGAAAATCAGCGGCTTAGGGAGTTGTGCAGCAAGAAAAATACAGTTCAAGTGTTTCTGCCTAGGTAATAGGCAATAAGATCTGACTGTGAAGCAAGCTTCTTAAGCTTGCTAGTCTGGACTTTCTCTGCATATATGTGTCTTGCATCCCATACATGTCATCCTGTGTATGTATTAGGAAGCATGTGTCCAAGTAGAGTTCATAATAGGTTAACGTAAAGATTAGCTCATCTGTCCTGTACCTCATGCAAAGTGTCCCTTAAAGGTTATGTAGCTACCTGTATGCCTGTACTTCTTTTGGCTCCAAAATCTCTTTTGCTTGCCTGTCAGCTTCACTATTCATCCGTTCATCACAGCCTTCAATAGCTGAAAAGTTTCCCTTAGAATTGTGTTTTGTTGTACTGAATACATGCTTTTTCTGTCCAGTTTGGCACAGATATTTAGAACACTAGTGAAATTAGGATTGCTTAAGATGAGTGAATGAATTGGTAACATTTTGCTGTTCAGAGTAGGAAGAATGAATTTGGGCTCAGAATTTGAAGGAATAATCTTTCAATCTCTTAATTTCACAGTCTTTATTCTTGTGTACATTAGATGATGTTAGACTGTTTTTCTTATGCTAATGGCCATAGAGGAGAGAACTGATATTTTCTTCTTCCTTATATCTGAATAATTAATTCCTTGGCTGAACTTACGGGTTTTGAGAGTTTTTTATATGCGACCCTGGCAGTGATCAGAGAGCTTGCATGATAGTGTAATGAACACTTAACCTCACAGTTAAAAGTCCGAAGGTCTTTTAACATAGACTGTTCCATTCTGAAAACTGCCTTTTTTTATTTTAAATCTCCATCAGTTGTGACCTCATTTCCTATGGCATTGGTTTAGAATTTTTTCTGTCAGTTTAGAATTAAAATGAAATATCCAATAAGAAAGAATTTGCAAAACCTTAATCAACTGAAAATGAAATACTTCTGATGTGCGCACTCAGCAGTTTTATGACTTCACAATTTATAACATGAACAGTAAATACCTGGTGACCTGAGAACATCTGGATTCCAAAAATCAAAGATATATAAAACAAAGCTCATAAGCAAGAAAAGCATCTGTTTCATCCGAGCTGAACAGTGCAGAAGTATACACAAAGAAGGATCAATGTAAGAAAATGCTAATAGCTTTAAATAATTTAAAACTTTCTGATTATGAAAGGAAAGTAAACCTTATTTGAGTCCATAAGGTAAGAAATGAACTTAGCCGCTAACTAAATGAATTTCCAGATGTATGACTGATTTTTAAGTAGCTAAGACTTCGTGTTTTTTACTGTTTTGTATTTCTCTTCATGGCATAACTTTGTAAAATCTTAATTGCAATGCTACAACACAGGTTGTTTAAAATGTGTTCTTGTACCAGTGTTCTTGGTATAATTCAGTTTTCTGTATGCAGTTTCTACCTGTGTATATTCCTTCAGAGGAAGAAAGAAAAAATCCAGCATTATATGCCAGTAATGTCAGACGTGTAATGGCAGAGTAAGTATGCTGTAGTACGTAACAAAAATAGATGCATGTTTTAATTATGAAATAATTATCATGAAACTTTTAAATGTAGCTGTCTGCTTGCAAAAAAACTTATAGTCTGTAATAGCGTGTACAGAATTTCTTACTTAGCAGTTTACTTCTCCAGTGTATTCTCTTACATGAGAAGGGCGGGAAGCCACAGAGCCACAGATACAGCAAGAGCTGTACTACTTCCACTAATGCCACAATTCTTGTTTTTTTTACATTTTACATGTCTTAAACCAGTTCCTGTGCTGTTCTCAGTATTTTTTTCCTCTACAGAGGACTTAAGTATAGTTGAAATTTTCATATGTATGAAAATTAATGTAACTGTGCTAGTGAGATTGCATTTTTAGCTATAAGTTATTTTTGAGATCAAGAATAGCTTCATGTATTTGTTATCCCCCCCCCCGTGGTTATTTGAAATAGTAAAGCATAGGAAACTTAAGTTCAGTGAGAAGCTTCTGTTTTAGAAATTGAACACTAGATCAATGTAAACACTAAATTGTCCTGACATAAAGTGAGGACATCAGCTAAGTGCGTTTGTTTATAGTGTATGTTAAGCTCAAGATTAAATACACAGACCTTAATTCTCTTCTGTATTTAAGTACCTTCTCTTGAATGTAAGATATATAAAGCTGTTACTCATTTTATGTCCTTTCACTAAGTTTTCCAATAGTCAGCTCTGCATATGTTCTTTTCAGTACGTACAGAAAACTTTCTGGTCACCATTAGTTCATGAAAGATTTACAAATCTTTATACTCTTACAGGAGAAGATATGAAATCATAGTTTTCTCTTTATAACTTCTCTCTTTTCTTAAGATACCAGCTTCAGCTGAAGGCCAGTTTATACGTAGAAACTGGTAATTCCCTGTTTTTCAAGCAGAACCCAGATCTGAGTTTGTTATAGGGATTAGGCCTATAATAAATGGAACGATTTTTGATCTGTTACACAGAAGTTCCTTTCTCACAACAGAATCTATGTGAATTATCTCATCTAAGTGTTGCAGTGACCTTCAAGATTTGTGTGGTTAACAGATGTTGTGTCAGTTAATCATGTTAAAAACATTGTTCTCAGACTTTGGGTAAAGACCTTTTTACAAAAACAACTCTGAACTCTCTACTCCAGTCAAAAGATGATAGTGTTGGTATAAGGATGAATTTTCAAACTCTGGAAGTTGGTGGCAAACTGCGCATTGAAAGACTTCCTTTGCATGAATATACAGAAAAAAAAGACATATTTTTTATTCTGCCCTTAATTTCTCCCTCTCATGTCACTGTCATCCCCAAATGATTAATTCTTCAGAGAAGTGAGGTATCAATATAAAGGGAAAATTGTGAGAATGGAGGATAGCAAGCATTGCTTGATTTGAGATGAAGGAAGGGCTGTAGATACTGCTGATGTGAAAGGAAAATGTGTTTGGATATAAAAGTTTGAGTTAAAATGCAGAAAGAAACGTTGAGCTTTGAATTCTGTGCATTAGTTTGAGCCAGTTAAAATCAACATTGGCAAAATATTTTTTCTCAGTTTCGTTAAAGTAATTAAAAACATGATAAGTTTGCAGAAATTTGGAGTATCTGTTCTGCTGACCAATTCTCAATGCTTGCTTGAAATGACAGCTCTCAGAATCCTCACAATGCTTGGTATAAGATGTATGAACTTAGTCTGCTCTGGAGTTGCAGTTGTTACAGCTTTAGCATCTCCAGTGCTCTTAGATGCTATCCTTGCACCCATTAAAATCATGCATTACTAAATAAAAAATAGTCTTACTGCTCCATCAGGATATGTCTCCTTTTCTTCAAGGTTGGATCAGTGACTGGGTACCATCCTGATGTCAGGAGGTCACTTCAGGATCTGTGGCAACCTCTTTCCCATCCCTGTATTTTTCTGGAAGAATCTAACCCTACTGGATGTTGTACAGTAGCTGGGGTAGCAGTCCCAAATAATAACATATTTCTGAGTCCCAAACAAGTTCTGTGGCAAAACCTTGTACCTTTTCCCTGATTTCTAGAAGAACTGCTGTAACTTGCTGAGTGCAGTGATAGGTATAACTTCCACCTCTGTTTTTTTTTTAATTTTTATTTTATTATTATTTTTTTTTTTTTGCTTCATTGTAGTTTTGTTTGGTGAAACAACTTTTATTAACTGTTGAACAAAGCCCTTGACACAATGTCTGATTAAGCCTTGGGAAAAAAAATGAGAACCATATGCGACCTTTTTACCGCAGTTGTCTCACTGTTCCTCTTGTTTGGGGGATTATCTTTGTAACCAAAAATGTCTGCAATTATTCATGCAGACTACCCACAGCACCTAAATAGTTAGTCTGCTGCCCTACTGTGGGTCATGTTCTTACTCTGCCCAAAGAGTATGTGCAGACTAGATTAATCCACAGCTTAAAATACCCCTGCCTAGTTTCCTGTTATGATTTGCATTTGATTTTTTTATTCCAGCTGTTTTGTTTGAGAGAGTGATTGTGCCTTCAATTTCTTTGGCCTTTTCTGCTTGTTACTCCCTGTGTTCAGTTTCTATCTTGTCCATGGACCGTTATCAGGAAGAGAGTTTAGGGTCACTTTCAGCTCAATGTCAAGAATATTGAATACAGCATTGGTCCATGCAGGGGTTCTCTTTACCAAATAAACAAAAATAAACGTGGTGATATCTTGTGTGTTAAAACACTTCTTGTTCTTTATTATGCTAATAAATCATGCTAAATAAATGTACTGACTCATTTTGGTTAATATTAATTATAATCTTAAAACTGCCCTTTTGGACTTCATTTGTATGACCTGTTGTTTTCTCCTGTCATTGGTGGTACTTCATGGGCTTGAACTGTAACTGTTGATTTATTCATTTTCTTCTGTATTTCCTGTGTGAATGTCAAGCTTTCTGGTCTAGGTCATCAAATTTATTCTGTATCTGTTTTGTCAAAGTATTAACTCCTTGTGATTTACTGGAACTACAGTAGTGTTGTAAAGCTATCGGTGTATAGGCTTGAGACTTCAACACTCTCTTCTGGAATTTTTAGGAACAAATTAGCTGGCCTTGCTCTTACAAGTACCTATTTCTAAAATTACTTCAGTGATAAAGTAGTTACTTTGGAGAATACTCATTTTCTTCATATGATAGCTCATCTTAACTGTTTCCTAATACAGAGCAAAATATTGGCAATTTTACTCATCTCAGTTTACTAATATCCTATCTTATGGCTTATTTTTCTTAGCAGTATGCTCTTAAAAAAAAAAAGAAAAAAGCTTCTTAGCTGTATCAGTTGCAGTTCTTTCTGTTTTTAGTCTTGTATCTTGTATTTTTAATGCATCATAATTTTAAACTTGTTATCCATTTAAAAATCCTTCCTTCCTTCCTCCTTCCTTCCCCTCCTCCCTACCCCCAAAAAAGAAAGTTACCTCTTTTAGTTGTGGGATTTCAGCCTTTTTTCCCTTCACTAATTATACACTAGGAACTGCAGGCATTTATTAATACAGAAATATTACTTGTTTTGCTTTAATTTATTAGTCTATTCAAGGGAAATTATCTTCCAAATAAGAATTTAGTTAAGTATAATTGGGAAAAAAAAGGCAGGTGAAACTTGTTTATTTTTTATGCATTGTGGAAGATATTTAAACAGAGTGAAGCTAGACACCTTTGCTCTTTATTCTAAGCAGCATTTCTGATCTGAGCACTTCATTTTTTTTATTTCTTTCTTACTGTTAAAGCTCAGCCATATAATTATATACATAATTAACCTGCAGTTTTTGTGAAAAAAATCTTCTGTAATAAACTCATAAATGCAAACTTACTATAGAGATATCAAAGCTTCATATTCTAGTCTGCTTTTTGAACATAAATCTATCTTCCTCCTCAAGTTAGAACCTTGTATATGTACTGCATTGTTCAGCTGGCTAAGTGGACAGTGTGTTTGAAATGAAATTTGCTAACAGATATTTTCCCTAATGTGTACTCTAGTGAGTTCTTGCATATCATACTGTTAAAGCAGTGCCTCTTTATCAGCTTTGTACAAAAGGACTGCATTTTTATTGTTTGGAGAGATCATTTTTTTTCTTTTTTCTTTTTTTTTCTTTCTGTCTCCTGGTATGTTGCTGATAGCTAAAGATTTCACATAGTTTCTTACCTTTGTTTCAGTTTGTATCTCTCTGTGCTGTGTGGTGCCAATTCAGTTGCAGTCTTTCACAGCATTAGTACATGATACCTGCTGGTGAATATAATAATAATTCTATCAATCTATGGGGAATAATTTCAGGTTTGTGTGTTTTATAGTAGCATGTTGGCATTTTTTTTTTCTGTCCCCTCTCTCTGGCCATTTAAACATCTTTGGAAATACTGCTTTGCTTGTGCTGCCTCCAGGTCTCAACTTTGATGTCCAGCACTCAACTTTGAAGTTCAAGACCATTCGTGTCATTTTATAGCATCAAAGGCATGAAGAACACTTTGAGTGGGATTATGGAAGCACTTAGGTTAACAACCATATGTTTGTTTAGGTTTCTTGCAATGTGCAGGGATTGAGAATACAACTGCAGTGTGGTCTTTTTTTGTTTAAATTTCCATTCTGTGAATATAAATGTAGCAATTGGGCTAACATAGTTGTTTAGCCAGGTTGATTCTGTGCCTCTTCTTGCTAGGTTATTTTTTATTAAGGAGTGGGGTTTTTTTGAGTTTGTTTTGTTTTTACACTTCAGTAATCCTTTTTGCAACAGTCTGTCTGGAGATGGATTTTCAAGTGTTCAGAAGAGAGAACATGCCTTAACTTCCACCCTTCCAAAGTTTGCAATGTGCAGACCTGCAAGTTCTTATCTATGCCTAAAATTGCAATTGCAATCCCCTTTCCGTAATGCAGAGCATAAAGCCCAGTAGTCAGTGGTGGCTGCCTCTTTTTTTTTTCCCTTCCATCCAGAAAGGAGGTGCTTGGTAGGAGCTCCTGAAATTTTAACAACATGGAGGGGTTTTTTTTGTGTTGTTGGTAGAAGCTTGAAGGTCGCAAAAAGGGCAAAGAAAGGCTGTCTACTCTTACCAAGAGTAAGTAGGCTCTTAAGCTTTGGAGAGAAGGAACAGTGAGCGGAAGAATGTCTGTAAAATCATCTATGTTCTGGAAATGCCTAGTGAGAAGAGCCTGCTCTTTCTCCTAGCAGAACGGGATGGAAAATGCTCAGTAGTCTAAAAGGGATTAATCAGAGATGAGACCTTGAAGAATTTGATCCATCAGTGGTTTTAAAACAGTGTTTAGATTGCTTCTCTGGCTCAGGAAGCACCTATGCAGGTGATTATTGGAAGTATCACTCTTTGTACCATGTTTTATTTTATCCTAAATCTCTTTCAATTCTGAAGTAGGATAGCATGTTCGATATTCTCTTGCAACTTAAAAAGATTGTATCTTTTTTCATATTTACTCATTTTTGAGTAGCTTCTGGGTTTTCTATATTAGTTTTAAGTTTTTAATATTACATAGTAAAAACACTTTTGAAATTTATTTCTTGGAGTGTAGGTTTGAGAATGTCACATTTTATTTTCAATATTTTTCCTCATATTGCATAATTACAACAGTCACATGGAAAATTCTAAAGATAAAATAGTATGTGTACTGGATTGATATGCAGAAAATGGGAAACTTGACAATTTATTGCTGCATTATGCCTGCACGAACAACAGCAGAGCTGTTTTGTATGAAAAATTGGAGTGTTGTATGCTACAGACTTGAGTTTGAAAGAAGATGTTTTAAGTCACTTGATGCCTTTGGAATTCCTTATAGTGTGATATCATAAAGGAATTTAATCAGCCTTTCAGACAAGGAAAGGAGGGAGGAGGTCTTTAAGTATGTTAAACCATAATTAAAGACTAGACTTGAGTTAATGGACCCTGAAAATACAGGTAGTATGAAGGAGGAAAAAAAAAATCTTCCAAATGAAAGTATAGGAAAAGCTGTTACATACCTGGCTTATTAAAAGCAGAGTTGTACTTTCAATTTCTACCTCATTAATTTCAGATAGAAATACTCTTTCTTTTTGTGACAGTTGAAGTAAGAAAGCCTCCTGGCTTTGAAGTTCAATAGTTTTGTAACTAGTTCTATAGAAAATATTGTAAACTGAGCTGCATCTGGACTTTACATTGAACTCTGACTTTGCTGAGAAATTGTGACTTAGACCATTGAGAGACTGAAGCAGGGGAATAAATGAAGTTGTTTTTGTTTGTTTTGCTGCCAAGATGAAATTCATCTGTTTCTAGTGGTAGTCCTATATAGCTTGTGATTTGTCTTGTGAACTCAAGAGCCCTTTGAACTCTAATCTCCTCTGACCATGCTTCATCCTGTAACTGAATTGCGCTGTCTACTGCGAGGAAAAGTTGTTCCCTCCACCTTGTCTCCTTTATAAATATATATATTTTATGTTTAAGCTTACCATTGTATGATTCTGAAAGTCTGTCTGAATACATACACAAACTATTTTGGTTCATTTTGCTTTTGGGGGCAATTTTGCAGCTTTTGGACTCCAATAAATGGGCAAGAGAATATGCCTATCTCCTTCTAGTGCTTTCCAGTATATGTGTTGACAATGGGCATATATGGAGGTATTAGTAGATTCTTTGCTATGTGGATAGTGCTACAATTATTAGCTTCACCCAAATACTGTTCTTTCTGCAGTGGGTGCATATAGCTATGAAAAAAGGGAGATCGTTCCTCATATTTTTTTTTGACCTTCAGATGATCACTACTTGTGGTATTTGGTCTGCATAACAACTTTTTCTTCCTCCTTGGCGAGGCTCTTGCAACATGCTGGGGCCCATTATTTAAGAGAGGCTTTTAAATCAAGTGTTGGTTCTCAAATACCTGTTGGTCAAGCCTCTACCCTCTTCCAGTTTAAGTGGCTTAATGTTTCCTGTTCATCTTCAGATGTATTTGAAAGGCTACTAGAATTTATTTTTAACAAGATACTGTTTCTTGTTGAAGCTTGTCTCCCTGGTTATATTTTAACTTGTTGGTTCCTTAATTTTTAATTTCTGTTTTCTTTGACATAACATGTTTTCGAAAATTAAGCCTTGTCCTTCTGATTGCTACCTTTATTCTGTTGCTGAGTTGCACAGGAAGTTTTTGTCCTTACAAAATCTTTTCTGACAAGTAACTCTTCATCCTAATTCTCTAATATGATATGTTAGTTCACACTACAAATGAACACTACCATTTTTAGTTTCATCTTTTAATATATTTTTAACTAGCATCCTCTTTTCTATGTAGTTCCCCTATGTTTCTGCTGATTTCCCGTAAGTTTCCATGTTTCTGATGCCCAATGTACAAACCATTTCTCCAAGATTTGATGAGACTTGTAATGTGTCTGGTTGCATGAGATATTTGATTGGTATCATATGCTTTTATGGAAGCCACTCTGGGTCATACTGCTTGTGGGTTTTACTGTATTCCTGCTGCTATAGGAACTCAGCTATATTCTTGACAGTTACCAAGCTGTTAAGTGGATCTAGGGAATGATCTACTGTTCCCAGAGTATGAAAGAGGAAGGGAGTAGGAAGCAATTTAAACTGACAAGATAGAATCTTTCTTCCCTCCCCTTTTTTTTTTTTTTTTTTTTTGGTCTTGCAGAGAAAATTGGATTCATCCTGTTTAATACCAGATTAAGTTGAAATACTATATCATTACTATATTGGCCAGTATTATAAGAAGCCTCTTATTCATCCATTATGTTTACTATTTTGCACCAACTACAAGGATAGTGTCTATCAAAGGAAGAGTAGAGTTAAACAGCAGCAGATCAAGAAATGAAGAAATTGGGTGAATTGAACTTTTTAGGATCATCCATATTGGGCAATCCAGCCTTCAGCATTTATAGGGTATTTTAACATGCCTTTTCTATGCACACATACCTTTGGATTTAGTTTACATTTTCCTTGTGTTTTATTCACTTTGTTTTTCTTGCAAAGGGAGGGCTGTTCCTCCAGAATTGCCACACTGCGTGGTTACAGATGATCCTAAGTAGCTTATAAATAACACCTTACATATTCAGTGTTTTTGAGGTTGAATATCTATCAATGATGTGCTGTTCCTGAGTATCAGTCTCTGTCAGCCATAGAGAAAAGAAAGTACCCGTAGCTTTAGTAATAAGAAAAGCGCATATTTCCCTACTATGAGAACTCCACAAATTGAAGTTAATTGTATGATAAAAGAACTTAATAATGTTCACTGACTTTCTAAGGCCTTTAATTTACAAAGGTATTGCTTAGCAGAAATAAGCAGCTATTGCATGAAAGCTGAACTAGATCGAAATGGCCACAATAAAGAGTAAAAGTAAATATGGATTTTTTTTTTTTTTTTTTTTTTTATCAAGGCAAAAAATGACTCTGGAATGCCTCAGGAGCTTTTAACAATTTTACCATTAATGTGTATTAACTTTAACAATGAGAAAGGTGGTTGCAAAAGGAGCAGTAAAACCTGTGGATATCTGAATAGTGCGGACAATATTCATCATTAACATAAGTATGTTGGAAGGTCTGGCAGATGGATGAGAAACTCATGGAGCTGTTTGTACTTTATACTTAAAAATAAATAAATAAATTGTGTGCCTGCAATATATGAAGATATTGTTGGGAGTCTCATAGTTGCTTTTGTTGCCATTAGATTCAAAATAAAGCCCCCAAAAAGTTTTTAATTGTTGATATATAGTATTTCTTCAGTGTATTTTCATCTGTTTTTTCCTATTTCACTCCTATTTCATACATTAAAAGTTGTTTTGTTGGAGTTTAACAGTAAGTGTAACACTGTACTTTAAAACTATTGTCTAATATGTAATTTTAGTATTATTACCTGAAAGGGGTGGTGGTTCTATTCAGATGATTATTGATTTATTAATGTGTTACTGTAATAATAGCATAAATATCACTATAATTAAGTATTAATGATAAAATAGATAAGTAACATGTATTCTAGATATATAGTTTTGAAACTTTGTTATTTGATTCTTTTGAAAAGGAATTTGAAAGTCCGTACATTGCCTGAATTTTCTTACTACTTGTATTCTGTATTCTTTTTTTTTTTTTTTTAAACTCATTGCAGATTCACTGCAATGAGTTTATAGAGTGTATATTTCTTCTTTTGTATGTGAATTTTTCCTTATAGGCTTTTCACTCTTTAGCTATCTTCTGAATAGAATGTAATTACTACAGGATTTCTTTCTATAAAAACAGGACAATGGAGACTATTAAGGTTTCATGAGTTATCTCACTTATTATGTTTCTTTGGCTTTTATTTAAGGGCATTGGGCGTTTCAGTGACAGACTATACATTCGAAGACTGTCAGCTAGCGTTGGCGGAAGGACAACTTCGTCTGCCTTCAGACACATGCCTCTTAGAATTTGCAAAGCTTGTGAGAAGCCTTGGGTGAGCATATGCAATATCTATATTCATCTATATTACACAACTGTATCTATACTATAGAACTGTGTGTATGTTGTTTTCCCTTATTAAAAAAAAAATTACTTCTATGAATGTGAATGGAATGCTGTCATGTTGCAATTGGGGAAACACTAATGAAGTTAAGGTAGTATTGTATTAGAGACAAATATTTCATGCCCAGTTTCAGAGGTGAAAAGAATTTACTTGGGCTAGTAGAAGAAAAAACAACCATAAATCACTTCAAGATTATTTTCTAGATGTTTTTTCTCCCTTGCTGGTGGGAAATTGAGATATCTAAAGGGGTAAGGAAAGGGATGGAGTTCCTTTTCTGCTTATCTGAACAGGAAAACTATTGACCTCTCTATACTCTAGAGGTCTCTGAGCTTTTTGCTCCAACTGGGAAGCTGTCTTGTGCATAAGCAGGGGTTCTGGTTCTTTTCAGGCCTTAGGATGAGAAAAGGAACACGTCTGGGAAGCAATTTTTCCACATTGTAAGAAAAACACTTTTTTTTTTCCACTTTAAGGCAGCAACCCTACCTCATAATAAGTAGAGTAGGTCATAAAATTTACTTCATTATAGTCTGCAGGATGTCTTTGAAGCATTTATTCCTAAATGAGAATTTTAAGTAGAAGAGGGCCAGGAATGCTGTTGGGCTCTTAATATTTGAGGAAGCCAATTGACCTTCCCCCTAATGTCTGTGAAGAACAGTGCTGCCCCATTCCGTGGCTGGGGTAATGCTGCAATAGTGAAGAAAAGTGGAAATCCTTTTTCCAGAAAATACAAAGAAATGATTTATCTTTCAAGCGGCTTACTGCTAAATGTGCTTTCTAATGAAACTGAAGTACAGTTTAAGCAGTGTGACTCATCTCCTGTCCTGGCATTTGCCTCTGCTTCTGCCTTTTAGAAAAGTTTCACCAAACAGTTGAAAGAATTGGCATAAACTGTCTGTGTTTCTCTTCTCACCCTATCAAACTCACAAACAAATCTTATAACTTCAGCCTTTTAATTGCTTAGATATAAACAACTTTTCACTTTTTTTTCCTCTCCTGAAACCTATAGCACATAGTTTAAAATTTTTATTCCACAATTTAATTATTACTTATCACTATTATTTTTTCACCTTCCAACTTGTGCACATCAATACATCTTTCTCTTTATTTAATAATGACTGTAGCATAAATGAAGTGGTAACCTGCATGTATAACCTTATTGTAGTGACCTTTGTCTGAAAGGCTTCCAGTAGGATAGGAGAGACTTCTATAGGGAATCAGAAAGGTTCTTTGCTTCATTCCAAAGACTTTGACTTAAACTGTACTCAACAGGAGAGGGGGGAAAAAAAAAGAAAAAAGGAGGAGGAAAAAAAAAACACAGTACAGAGAAAACCCTCTTGTGCAGCTGATAATCCTGGGATTGAGTTTAATCTTCTTGTAATACAGACTGGCTTTACTGTTCAATTTACAGCTGTTTTTTCAAATTATTTTTTCTGGATTCTTTATTTTGTCAAAGGCCTGTAAAATAATTATGTGCATGTGTGAGTGAGGTTCCCCACACCTCAGAAACTCTTATCTAGATTGAGCAGTTGTGCATTTAGTGAGTTATCCAGTCTTGATCTGAGTACGTGTGAGTAGGAAGACTCTTACCAGGGTTACTTTTCTGAGACAATTTGATGGAGTTTAATGAGGTTGAATCTCCAGCAAACATATAATTGAGGCAAAGTCATTTTGCAGCCAGGGAAACATTATGAGCATCCAGTTGCATCTCTGAATATCTGAATAATTTAAATTTTCAGCAGTGCTTTTTTTGTTTGTGTTTTGTTTTTGGTTTTTTTTTTTGACATCCAGCCCTAATGCTTCTTTGCTTATTTTTGAGCAAGAGTATGCTTTCTTGGAAGCATCCAGTTTTAAATTCAAGATTTATCAAGTAAAGCAAATCCAGTTTTATTTTTGTTACTTAAAATCATGATTACTTAAAATCATGTATGACCTCTGCTACACAGCAGAGTCAGTTCATGTGATATATCTGCAGGACTCATTAATAGTATCTGTAAAATGTGCACAGTCTGTGCTCGAGTTAGCTGGATGGGTGCCAACCCCAATCCAGAAGCCACGTAGAAGCAGTAGTGCCATCCTGTGCTTCATCTCAGGGGCCCTTAAGAGCATTAGTCTGGGCCCTATGCTAGCACGACTATGCTGTGTTTCTGGGTCACAGCTGGCTGACACTCAGCTGGCTTGTGCTCAACCCTGTGGTGAAATAACTGGTGATAAGATCCTACAGTCTGACCGCCTCAAACTTGGTGTTCATTATTTCTCAAGCAATTAAACTTCTGTTGAACTTGATAACGTATGACTAATGAACTGTTTTATGATGATGATAACGAATCTTTATTGGAAGTTTCAGAAATGATGAATCCTCTTTTATTTAAAGAGTTATTTCCAGAATTAAATACCCCACTGTTTAAAGTGATTTCCTCACTTGTACTTTGCATATATGTCATGTTCCACATGTAGAAGCTTATTGAGGTTTTGTGACTGCTTAAAGAGCTCTTTGGATATTTTCTCACAGAGAAAGTGTTAATACATTGTAATTAAAGCACACATCTCTGAGGTTTTTTTTTGTTTGTTTGTTTGTTTTTGGAGCTGCTTAAGAGTCTCCTTGTGGACTCTGAAGTTCTGATGTGATTTGTCCATATAACTTCAAATTTCTGTTCATTCTACTTCTTGCATCCACTTTTCGCAAGAGCTTTGGTGACTCTTTAGCCTTAGTTGTTGCTCTGCTTTCTTACAGAAGTGTGATTTATGGGCCATCAGTGTCTTCTCAGAGAATGCTCAACTTTCATTCAAGTGACTTATTTTTCCTTCTGATTAGTCTTGGTTATAATTTTATTTTCTGAAAGTATTAGATATCTATACTATTAGATATATATGCTTTTTAATAAAGCCAAATACAGTGCACACTGAAACTGTAACTTCTTCTATCCCTCGATGTCTTATTTGGCCATCTTCTACTTGTTTTCTGTTTACATTTGATTTCACTAATGGGCATGCATCACTTAATTATTATGCTTTGATTGCTCTTAGACAAATGTTAAAATTGGTCTTGATGTAGCCTGAAATTTTGCTCAAGTAATTTTAATGATAGGCATTTTGCATTGTTTAAAAAGTCTTGGTAACCTACTAATGATAATCAATTTGTTTATCCTTTGTTTGATTTCTTTTCCTCCCACCTCCTCAGAAATCTCTTCCAGTTGTTTTTGCCTTCTCTCTGCCCTTCAATTTGTTAACATTTAGTACTGCATTATTTACCTGATTAGTTATTAATATTTTTTAATCTTTCTCTTATACCTTGGTTATGATTTGGGACTTTTTAGCAAGGAGAGATTTCCTTTGTTTTAGTCACCTTTGTTTTCTGCTCCCTGATTTTATTTTATTTTTTTTTTTAGTGTTTCATTTCTTACTTTCTTGGATGCCAGCACTAATACTTGTTGTTGAGGGTGTCATTTGTTTTTTTTTTTTTTTTTTTTTTTTTTTTAATAGTACAACAGTTAACTTGCACTTTGTGCATCAAAAAGCAATGCATTAAGTACTACAAGAAAATAATATGGTGTTGTGGTGCAAGTGTGTGTGTCATTATTGAGATGCACAGACGACTGGATCCTTTGATTTGAAGGAGTTTTGACCAATTGTGGTACTTTCCCCTTGCAGACTCTAAGGTTCTTTGCGTGTCTCATTGAAGATACAATAGCTGGTGCTTATGTCTCTCCCTTTAAAATGGTTTGGTTTACACTGCATCTTTTTCAGATCAGATTGCAAAAGCTTTTGCTCTTGCCCTCATATTAGTTTTCATAATAGATTTATTCTGATTTAAATGAGTAATTTTTATTTTTAATGATGGGCAGTGATTTCTTTAGGAATTTTCTCTGCATCCTTAGCAGTCATCTTTGCTTTCCTGGAGTCAGATATTGCTGCGTGGACTCACGTGATGAGTACTGAAAATGTCTGGTGCACTGAATGATTGTCTGTCTCCCAGAAGAATGTTCTTTAACCTTAGAAATCCTGAAAGGTTTTCCTCTTTATGCATTCTTTGGCCCTGGTGGAATTCATTCTTAGTAAGCATACCTGTTTTAGAATCTGAATCTATTCTGATGCTTTAAAAAGCGTAGTGCTGAGGAAAGAATGAA
>JAWLRI010000002.1:1998891-2012167 GCA_034781795.1 Crypturellus tataupa
TCCTGCTCTTCAGCCAGGCTGTGGGGGAAGCTCCTTATTTGTGAAAACACACACCTGAGCTTTCCTCACAATCTCACCTGCCAAATCCCCAAGCTGTCTCTGTCCCTCCCTCATGACTGCCCTTTTGTTAACTGTTCTTGTTACTCCCTTGACTCTCTCCTGTGCCCCATCCTACTGCCAAATTCAGAAATGCAAGCACTGAACTTCAGAGTACTGCTGGACATGCCATCTTATAAGACGCTAGCACACCTCATCTGAAAACTGCTAAATTTCATAAACATACAGGCAAACTCAACCCAATTCACGTGGCTATTGAATAATTTACACTTAATATCTATCTTTAATGCAACCCAGTTGCATTTAAATCTGCACTTTCTTCTGAGTGGCTGTGGAGCATTCTCCGAACAGAAATGCTTGCCATTCATCTACGTTTAGCTGCCTCTTCAGCTCCTTTCCTTCTACAGTCACTAATAGTCTGTTAGGAGGTTACACAAATGGAGATAGTGTTTGCATTGCTGCTTTGAAATTTCTCTTGGAGAGAACAAAAAATAAATTACCCAACTGTGAGGCCTAAAGCATAGTACAAGTTAGAGTCCTCGAATCCTGAGATCTCACTCCTAAGTAGAAGCCCAGGTTGCAGGTAAAGAAAATTGCCAAAAACAAAATGAAGACTACTTAACTAGTTCAGTAGTACTGAATCTGAATTGTTAAAAGTTTGGGTTTTTTGGCACATGTTTAGAAATACACCAGTTGTGTGTTGTATACTGTGTTAGTTCCCTCTGGCAGTACTCTATTAGCTTAACTTCTTAGGTGCACCTTGTTTCCCAAGCTGGCACAGGAATTTCTGTAAGATGGCAGTGTCAGTACCTTTCTGCAGTTGTGCTGCACGTGGGCATCATACATTACCAGAAATTCTGCCCATCTTGGAGAGCTAAGTAACAGCTGTGCAAGTGCTCTGAAGAACCCGCCTGACAACAAGAAGGGAAAGCAATCTTTATCTGTGTAGATATTCATAGATAAACACTTGTAAGGAGAGATTTATTAGTATCTAGGCTATTCTGTCTGTATTCCCTACCCATCTATTCTATTTGCCTCGGAGGTCCTGCACACTGAAGTGATTATGTAGCTCAAGGAAGGTGTGGGGGAAGTAGAGGAGATTCGTGAACTTATAGTTTCCATCAAGAGCATCAACTAGTGGGGTATGCTAGAATTTCATGCAAGTGTTGGGACTGCAGGAGGAGAACATTTGATCTGAGGTCCTTGTAGTACCTGCACAGCTTAGTGCATTTCTAAAATAATTCAACTGTGGGTCCTTTGTTACCCTTTTTGCCTCTTCCCCCTTGGTAAGCAGAAGAAAGCAAAATTACTTTTTCTGTTCATCTGAAGGATTTCTCTTTCTCTCGAGTATATCTCATGGTCATCTTAAGCTTCAGAACCAAGATGAGAACTGTAATTAGAAGCATTACTGGAGCATCTTGTCCACTGTAAATCATCTTGTCCTGTGTTTCTGAGGACGTGGCAAATCCCACTCATCCTTTTCTGGGCTGTGCTCTGAAACATTTTCGTAAAGGATTATTCCTTTATATCTTTAGGACTTGTTTGAGTAAGAGCAAAAGGCATGCATAATGTTCTCAGAAACATCCTGTTCAGCTCAGTCCTTCCTGAAATCTGAGCTTTTCATTTGTATCCAATACTGAAAAGATGAAAGTGATGAAAAGAATATCAGAATGTAGGTTAGGATATATATTCTCATTTGTGTGGAAAAACTGCTCAAAGGGACATTATGCATTTGTCTTCTGAAAAGATACAGGAACTATTTGAAGGATTATCTATGGTAAAATTCCTAGTGTTTTCCATTCCTAATGTTTATATAATTAGTTGAATTTTTGTAGTTCTCTTCAGTGGACTCCCTGCCTAAAAGAGAGTGGGGATGATTTTTTTGTTTGTTTGTTTTTGTTTTTTGGGGTTGGTTAATAGAATCAACACTACTGCACGTGCTTTTTAGGAAGAGGAGTAGATTCCTGGGACTAGTTTAAAACTTTCCTGCAAGAAAAGGAAGTGATTTAGCGTTCCTGCTGCAGACTAGAACCAAGTCAGGCTGATAGGTTGTTGCTTGTTTGCTGCAGCATCACAGTGTCTTCAGTCATGTTAGTTGAATGTTTTCAAATGTATTGATTCTGATGAATTAGTTTGAACCTAAATATTTCAATATTATTAATACACTATTATTGTAACTCCCACCACTATAAAAATAATTGTTCTACAGTTCCTCCTTGAAAATGATCAGAGTATTCAACTCTTTGCTACAAGATTATATTATGGAATATATTGAATTTGCATGAAAAATGCTGACAAATGATTTTTTTGTGCATGTATGTGCATCTTAAGACATATTTAAGATTCTTTGCCACATGTTCTAGGTGTTCCTGCTTGAGCAGAAGAGTTGAACTAGATCTCTAGAGATCCCTTCCAACCTCAACCACTCTGTTACTCTGTGATTTTTGTGATTTCCAATTCTTTGGTTTAAGATACCCAATTTGCAATTTTTTTTAGGACCTGGGTGTCATCATCTTTCATTGAAATTGCAAAGTCCCAAATAATTTTGGCCTATATACAGTTATTTATTTTACTCCTGTTTATAGAAGGGTGAAGATTTGTTCCTTGCACTCTCCCCATCCTCCCCTTTGCAAAAGATCAGAGGCTGCCTCTCAAAAGACATTTCCCCGTCCTTTGCAATCCTGAGAGAAATATGCAGTCCAGAAGAGCAAAGGACAGAGAGAGGAGGCTGTGGGAGTTTTCTTCTCCCATGCTAATCCAGTTGGAGCAGAAGGAACTGAGCTTCCCTCATCTGAAAAGTTACTCCAGGTGTTGCCTGCTCTGCCTGGTCAGAAGATCTTTGGGGATAATCCAGTGGATATGAGTGGGCTCTATGACATACTGTAGATGGCAGAGTTAGTGACAATGTTCACATCCTGCTTTCTCCAACGTCAGTTTACATTATAAAAAGAACTTCTTATGGTTTGGATCCTGTACAGAATATTGATGGTTAAATCATGTCTGAAGAAACAGCCATATGGACAGTTTGCAATAAAGCTGCAATGTCTCATTTGTAATGTGAAAATGTAACTTTTTAGTGGTAAGGATCTGCCCTCCCCCCCCCCTTCCCTGAGAGCTAATCTTGTTCTCTGTATAGTTTTATTAATATGTAATGCTAAAATCATGCTCTAATAAAGTGAGTCATGACTTATAAGGAATTAAGTTCTTGCAGTATCAATCCCTAAAATACTGTGAGCTTTGAAAAGGTGAAATTTTGAAACAGGAAGGAAGTAATGACAGCCAGGCTTAGACTGAAGAGACTTGTTAGTGGAATTCCTTAAAGGGTAGGTTTGCAAAAGATTTCGTAGGTTTTAAAAAAATTACTACTGTAGTTATTCTGTGCTATTCCTCAGCAGGCTGAGGGCTTCTGCCCTTCCCTCTGAGCAGCAGGATGCTGTGTCAAAGCACATGGTGCTCCTTGTGCAGCAGTAAGTGAATCTGAATCCGTTTGTCCCTTGCCTGCACAAGCCCAACTAACTACTTGGAAAGACTTTGAGTGCTTAGATCACCTTTTTCAGCCTCAGTAGTGAGGGTGTGGAAAACTTCTGCTGAAAAGCTGAAGCAAGCTATGAGGCCAGCACGGTGTTTTCCAAAGTCATCCTGTGATCATATTCATTTATACTGTATTTGAAGTTAAAATTTCCTTGCTTCAAAGAAGTGATACATGTAACAAATAACTTTTTAGATGACTTCTACAGATTTGCTGAGTTGCATCCGCACTTTGCAGAAGACTATCTGTACTCCGAACCAGTGGGAGATGGCAGCAGTTTGGGGACTTCATCGCTTCCTGCTCCTAATGGCATCTGTACTGACTTCAGCCCTGAAAATGTTGAGGAGAAAAGGCAGTCCCTGCAGAAGAAACTGAATTAATACTGCAACTGTTACCTTCCTCTCCTGGTGAGAGGATTGTCTTTCCTTGGGATTTTCATAAGTTACTCCAACTCTACAGCAAATACCAGCTTTGTGTGTGGAAGTTCTCCCATAAATACCATTCTTTGATTCATATGTGCTATATTTATTAGTATGTTCCAGGTTACTTTGAGGAAGGTGTTTTTATTTGTTTTCAAAAAGTCTTTGAAAGGCAAGAATGTGAATGTGCTTCATTATTAATGTTCATATTTAAGAGGAAGCGGCACACTTATTTATATTTTATTGGCTAGTTCCATGTACAAAGTGTCGCCCAAACTGTGCATGTATAAAGAAACTGTAGCTACTATGGTGTTAAGTGCACTTTGGTGATTAGTGTTTTCCCTAGTTACAGGGATATCTTGGGGCCAAATTTTGCTGTCCATATCTGCACAGTCCAGCCTGTTGATTGCATTGGGGTTGCAACAAGGCAAGCACATTTTTGGCCGTTTGTTTTGGTTTCAATGAAAAAAATTTCAGTTCCAAAACAATAATGGAAAAAAAAAATGCTAAGGATTCCTTGCTTTTTCTTTTTATTGTTTGTTTCTCTTTCAGTCCGCTCCATGGTAGAATGAAAAGGAAAAGCTCTCTTCTCCCATCACCAACACTTTTTCTACTATAATCTTGCAGATACAATTAAATTTCATCTCTTTCCAAACTGACATATCCCATGTTATTTACAACACATGGCAAAATTTTCTGTGCTTTTCTTTTAAAAATGGTTCAAATCATGTCCACCTAGCATTTAAATGGGAAACTTGTCAACAATTACATTTAATCTCAAGTCATCAGTGTGTTTTTGTGAGTGTTTTTTTGATGTGTGGTTTTTATGTGTGTAGGGTTTTTTTGTTTGTTTTGCAGCAAGTCTGTAGCATGGAAGGCATTGTAATAACTTAGTTGTATCAGCATTAATTTGAAAAGGTTGCAGTTACTCCCAAAGCAAAGTGAGCAGAAAGTTGCAGACCATCTCAATACTAGTTAAAATGCTAGAGCAATACTAAATATACTGTGTATACCATAATTTGATTTATTTTAGAACTCTTTAAAAGAAATTTAAAAGCATTTCTACTAGGGACATGTCTTTTCTTTCCTCTTGTAAAGTCAGATGCCTTAATTAGCTCAGTGAGAAACAGAAAATTTTCAAAAAACATGGAGCTCCGTGTGTTAGGAAACATGACAAAAGCCTCCAAGAGTAGGAAGAAGGTGGTTCTGTCATAAAGCAGCTGTGATGGCAACTCTACTTATGAACACGGCTACCACCAATTTCCTTTCTAATCACTTTGTGACTAACCCCACAGAGGCCACATTCCAGTCACCAAATACCATATTAATGCTGCCACTGAGATTTAGTCTTCCCCATGTGAGTATGTATTTGAAAGGGAAGAATTTTAGCAGAAGGAAATCTGTTTATACCAAATGTGGAGATGGAATTTCTGAGTGATTTTGTTTGTTTGTTTTTGTTTGTCCATTCTGTTTTGCTTTTAAATAACAGAAAATTTGTGAAACTCATTAGGCTATTGGAATGTGTCCTTGGAAATCTGTAGCTGCACATGGCAAGTTTCCAAACTGGAAAAAAATTGTTTTTATAGGAATGGTATTGGGGAAACAAAAGGTAAGAAATAAAGGTTTCCATGGAATTATTCAGATATATGCCCTCATTTAGAGGTAAGAGTTAATCTTTTGATATAAGTAATGTGTGCAAAGCTAGAGGGCTGCAGCAGATTAGCAGGCAGGACTGAAACTTAAAAACAACCTTTAAAGCTTGGAAAATAAGAGATATAACTCTACTTATGCAATACAGGAGCGAACATCCATAGGGCAGGGAGGGTGCAGTGTGTTACACGCTAAGGACAGTTAACTTGCTGCTGCAACCAAGATGGTCACGATAGTGGGGGCATTATAGATAGATGGGGAGCATTTGTTGGAGTCTAGAGGGCAGAAAGTAAGCAGAAAAATGTAAAGAAATTTTTAAACGAAGATGAGGAAACTAAAGGAAAATACAGTCTTAAAATATGAAGAAAAAAATGCTTTAGAGAAGTAGAACAGTCTTTTCTACGTGTTCTTAGCAGATATCAGCAATTCATTTAAAAGACAGGTAAAGCATTAGGGAAATGTGGAGTACAGTCAGTAATACTTTGCAGCAGGTTATGCAGCTGGGCTGAGGAGGTTCCCCTCACTGGCGATTCTGAACACAGAGCGCACAGCTAAGGCAGAGACGCTTATGATTTTGCAGATGATGCCCCAGTGTTGTAGGAGCAAGTCTTCTGAAGTTTCCTTTCAGATTGTTAATTATTTTGTAAAGTACATATTGTGATATGCAAGGAAAGGGACATGGACTGTCTGGTGTAGTTCTGGTATCACATCGTATCTGTAAACTCTTGGGGCATTCCACGGTGATCCGGGACAGCCGTCTGTAGGACGGGCAACTTTTGCTGTGAACCTTGGGAGCTGAAGATTTCGAAGTGCAGGAGAGAGAGATCCTTAAACAAACATGACATCGAGTGTTGGAGATGCTTTAGAAATCCTTTGCATGAGCTTTATTCACAGAGCTGAACCCATGCAGGAGCTGCGGTGCTGAGGAAGTCCAAGTGATGAGCACTGCACTTAGTGAACAGGCAGTCAGGCAGAGTGGCCATTTATAAAACCGGCAGATTCTGTAGCGACTTGCAGCATTCATTCTTTTTAGAGGTGACTGATGTAGGTAGGGAAGTAATGTGGTAAATATCGTGATGAAAACCTGATCAGCCGCTATGGAAACATTCAGTGTCACAAAAATGTTAATAAATATACTACAGATGCTGAAATTCAGGCTGCAATATTAAACTGCCTTGTAATGACAGAAAACTCCACTACTCTAGGGTATTGAACTCAGATTTTATTGACAGCTGAGGCCAGTAACACATGGCATTAATGCAACATTAATGCTTCTCCTGTCTGTTAGAAGTCACACACAGACTGCACACCCAGAAATGCTGTAGCGGTTCCACACAACCAGCCTTCTTAAAAGATGTTAGGCTATGGAAAAGCTAGATTGTGATGCACTAAGTTTGTTTCAGCATCTGGTTGGGCTGCAAGAATAGATGTGAAAAGGCTGGACATCATCTTTGCCTCTCTACCAAACAATGGAGTGTAAGTTCTTTCAATCAGTGCTTTTACACATGTGGCATTTTAACTGGTGACAGCAGCAGCCCATAAATTTACAGCAAGACACACAAAGAAATGACTTCAGTTCCTTATAGCAGTCTTCACTGCTGTAAGACTTATTAAATAGTCCTTGTATAAAAATGTAGTGGTGTGAAGACTTTTGACAGTAGTCTCTCATCAGCTGGTAATGACAAATGTTTTGCTACTTTGACGTATTAACTGCTGTCCTTTGTTATAATACTCTTAAAATAGGCTGAATTTTATCATTTGTGTGAGATTCAATGAAACCTTTGTTATTCTGTTATGATATTAAAAAAATGCTGAATTTTTTTAAGGAATATGAACACCAAGATCCACAAAACTTTGGAAATACGAGATAACTAAGAAGTGTCTTCTTGCCTTATTTTTCTTCAAACAAAATACAAAATCATTAAAATGAGGAAAAACGCATTTAAAAGGTTCAAAGCATGTCTGAACAACCAGTTTCACCATTCTCTGAGTGCACTGATCAAGGCAGTTGGAAAAGGTAGAATAAACAATGTAAAGCCTTAATAGAGAAACTGGGTTGTATGCTTGATTTTATTCCAGTGAAGTTCACTGATACATGCCAATGCATTTGTTTCACTGAGAATCTTCTTCCTATGTCAGAAGACAACAGTATTTTGGGTGTTTGCTAGTCCCACATTGAAGATTTAAATCCTTAGGTGGCAAAAGACATTTGTGTAGTAGAAAGCAATGCAACCTCTTCAGGAGCAAAGCCATAGGAAATAAATAACAAGTTTTCTCCATAGCTGTTTAGGAGTATTTTTATGCAGTCCAATCATGTTTGTTAACTAGTTCAAGCATAGACCTGGATGGGAAGTACATTATTTTATTCATAATACTATGTAGTAAATATTTGTGTTATTTTTCCAGGAAACAAATTACTGTACTTCATTTGAACAGTTGGAGAATTTTTCTGAATGTGGTGTATTTTCACTGTTAATGATTTTCCTTCTATCTTTGATTTTTGTCGTTAAATGATTTTTTTCTTACCTTATATCATCGCATGGAAATAGTGTTTCACAGTAACTCCAACTCTTCTTTCCATTCCTTCAAAAGGGCTTAACAGGCATTGCAGAAGTAGAGTGAGGTGCGCTATACATGTGTGCCATGGCCTCATAGACCATATAAACACACTTTTGCAATTATTAGGGGACTTTAGTATAGGAAAAACTCATTTCTGATGATTTTGACCAAGTCAGATTAATTTGCCTCTGGGTCAGTGCGGGTCATGCGACCTTCTGAAATGCAGCACTGGTGCTTTGTGTTTACTTGGAAGCCTCTGCTCGGTTCTATTAGCGCTCCCAGGAGCGCTATGGAATGAAGTCCAGAAATTACAAATACGTTGGTCAAGCATTTTGCATTAGCTAACGTGCATCAGTACAGACATTTCCTGTTAACTGAGCATGTCAGGTGGTTGATTACTTAAATGTCTAGCTAATACTTCAACTAATTTTAAAACCGCTAATTGCCTATTCACTGTGACCTGAATCTTACAAAAAAAGAGGAAGACTAGATTCATTAGTTTGTAAAGGAAGGTAAGAATTTGTAACCAGTGCTGCGGTTTAATTAATCCAGACAGTCCTCCAGGATTTGGTTCACAGATGAACAGGAAGACGGGTACAGATACAACCACCTGTTCTTCAGTCAGGCTATAATTTCTTCAAAATACTTCAAGGTCCTGTATCTAGGTGACTGTTCAAGTCACAACAGCCAGTGATCATCTCCTGTGAAGACCAGAAAAAAATGCACAGATTATGATGGGAACCTTGAAAGACATACTTAAAGGTAAAAATCTCCAGCAGCGCCTCTGAGGAACGAATGTTATTGTTGTTTTCTGTATTAGTTGTAGCACACAAATTAGTCACCTTTTATCAAGATGTGCATAACAGTGATATAATAACAAGATAAAACCACACACACAAAAAAACGCCCAGCAATTATCTGTTAAATATGCTTGAACATGCACGTGAAGACTTCCTGTAGCTCTCTGATGAAGTTGTGAGTTTCATTCCCAAGGAATTTTTTTTTTAAGATTTTAATTATTTAGCCTTTTGTGTATGAGTAGTGTTTTGGCTGCTTTTTTCCCAGATATGATAATGCACTTCATCATATGTAATGGCATCAAACTTAAATCACGCAATACTGAGTGAGAACCGAAGGTTTAAAAGGCTTCAAATGCAAGGTTGATATCTCTGTGAAGTAGAATGACACCTTTTCTTGCTGCAGTTGATACTTTGCCTAGCTTGTCTTCCAAGCTCATTTAATTTTTGTTAGTTGCAATAACTAAGGCTGCTGCTTGCATTGCCCCTCTGCTGCAGGAATAGCAGAGCACTTAAGCTAACTTTGGTTGGTCATCTGTAACAGGTAAAGAGCAGGTACTGATCATTTACAATCTTTAAAGCATCAGTAATGCTGCTGAGACTGGAAATGGAAACTACATCCAAGTAAGTTGTTGCTCTTGAGATAATCAGCTTCCATGTAGCTTCTCACCATCACATTTATGTTTCTTGATTCTGATCTAGTGTTTGTGTAGGGCCACTTGAACATGCCAGATCATTTGATGCTAGGTTGAAGATTTGTAAGAATGTCTGCGTAACATCCTGGGGACAGTGTTATGGGTTAGTTCTTCCTTTTTTTTCTTTTTTTTTTTTTTTTTTTTGTTATAAGCAAGACAAAAGTGACATAAATTTTTTTTGTAATAGTACATTTTGATACTGTGAATGTGCTCGGAGAGTACCAATTCCAAGCTAAGAGATCAAAAAGAGTTAAAAAATAGGCTGAACAACTGGCCCTGAACCAGCAAGTAGAAATCCCAAACAGTCATCAAAGGAGCAATGATTCCATTTCATAGATGGCTTCTCCCACAACAGAGAAAAATCTTATTTTGTCCCTTGGGCTGCTGGATTTAGTTTTGCACGTTTCCAGCTCTTGCTACTCCAGTCTCTTCTGGTGCTGCAGGTGAGCTACATCCTGAAGCAGACCTCACCATCTCTTATGCTTAAGTGATATTTTCAGCCTTTCCTCCTTGAACAGAAAGGGACGCATGAACATTAAGGTTGCATTCTGCTAATGCTGCCTGAAACTGAAGTCCTGTGTACTGCGCTAGCTTCTGCTTATGTCTTCATAGGATTAATTCCCATAGGATTCTTTGCCCATGGTTCAACCATTGAGGTGACAGGTCCAGGTGACAGCAAGCTTTAAACCACGTGTGAGAAACTTCATGTTTCCATGAACAGTAAGAAGTAAAATTTTACAATAGGACATAATGAAACCTTGATTTGGATAGATTCTGGCTTGTGTATGTCACACTGGTGTGTGCCTGTTGGCCTCTGAGGTCGGAATGCAGCGTGTAAATAGGAAACCAGTTCTCTTCATGGATAATGAAGAAAGTTGAACCTCTGATGCTTTTCATCCTACCATGGTATTGGAAGTGAAATTCATCTGATGATAGGTTATTTCTAAGTCTATGAATGTATACTGGAAAACCCAAATGTCTTTTATTGACTATCCAGCATGAAGACAATTTTGTATTTTAAATGCTAAAGAAATAAACTTGTAAAGATCTTGTATGCCCGAAGTATATATTTTTGTCTGACGTTTTCTTTAACGTTCAAGCAAAATATTTCTTGTATTTCGGCAGGTAGCTTTAAGTTAGCGAGTATTGTATTTCCAGGCTACAGAAGCAGTTTTAAGTGAACAGATAAAATCAAAACTGTATTTTTTAGATATATGGGTTAGAATTCCTAAAGTTAAGTATCACTCATTTTCCATTGTATATACTTAAGCAAAAAGCAAAACAGTTGCAGCTGCTTGTTCATATTATGTTTGTGTTAGTGATTTATGTTGTTTTTAGCAATTGCTGTAAGGACATTAAGAGCTCCTTGCATATCGGTCTCTTTAGAAAGAGACCCTTTAAAAGTAATGGTTTTTCTATTCTGAAGAAGGATGAAATCTAAGCATCTGCTAACTTTGTATTATGTACTCTTTAACGTCAATGTTCTGGCATTGCATAGAAGTATTTGACTTCTGTTCAATGGGACCACTTTCTAAACATTTTTGTAACTCGCAGCATCTCTACGAGTGTGCAAGATATTTCTGATTTGATCTCAGATACTAACTATAATCTTTTTTTGAAGAAAATGAAGTTAACAAGCTGAGAATTAATTCAGAGAAAAAAACACTTTTTCATTCTTTTGAATTACTAGTAAATAGCACTGAGGATGTTGTTTACATATTTTGAAAATAAAAACAACTTAAGTGCCAAAAAAAGATAATCTTTTAAAAAATCAAATTTGGGAATTTTCTTCTACCACTATGGAATCCCATTCAGACACTGCCACAAACAACGTGTTTAGTTGCACCAACAACCTGTGCTTAAGGAGCAGGAAATTCGGTTTTGTGTGAACTTGCTCAGAAAGTGCTTGTTTGACCCGCAGTATTTCATTGAACCATAGAAATCAATTCCTGTTGAGCTCAGAGCTGTACAGACAGACCTTGTATGTTTAAAGGCACATTCTGGCAGCAAGCTTTTTATTATAGCCCTTGGATGTGCAGTGTGACACCTGTACCAATATATAGTGCTAATAGATAATAATGAAATCATTGCATATTTCAGCTGTAAAGTTTCCTATTAAAAGGTTCCTGCTGTGTGTGTATATGGACAACCTTTGCCTTGAAGTGGCAGTAATTCCAAATTGAAAAACAAAAATGAGCATGAAAGATGATTATAGTTGGTGGCTCCAACGGTGGAAATGCTTGTTAACCTTCTGCAGAATGAAGTGTAGGGCTTCAAGGCTACAAGTTTGGTTTTTATATTTTTTATTAACATGCATGAAAGACTGATAATTTTTTTAAATGAACTTGTTTTTGTACATTTTTCAGCATTTAAAATGACATAACATTACCTCTGAATACCAGTGACCAGTAATTCCTTAAAGGAAATACCTCAATTTCAGCAGTCTTTTCTTGTTAGTTGTCCAGTAGGTCAAAATGGACTATAGGATATGAGGAACCTGCTGAACCAAATAAGTGACAGACAAGCTCAACTTATGCTGTAACGTCATATAGTGACTTACTAAAAGGGAATTAAGCGATACCCTCCAAAAGCTGATATGCAGTATACAATCACGGCTCATTCTGCCTAACCGGACATTTTCTTTGCGGGTGGCTTACTGTAAACAGAATTTTCAGCATAAAGCCAAATTAAAAACAAAATTAAAAAAGTTTGGTATCCTCTGGGTTTTTTCCTAGACTTAAGTTTTTGATAAACCAGATTTACAACAAGGAAAAGGATGGAAACTATAGCTGTGCATTAAACCAAGTCCATGTATGTTTGAGCATGCTTTGTTGGTGTATTTTATTCGCTCTGCGGCAGAATGACATTTGTCTGACAAAGAGGAGTATCAAATACAGGTTTATGATTTTGTTTGCTTTGTTTTTTTGGAGTGAAGGGGGAGGCTGAAGGGGGCAGGAAAGATTACAGGGATACTGAATCCAGGTCTTTGGTCCATAGTTAAGAAATAATAGTGGAATATAAAAAGAAATTCAGAAAAAGTGCTCTAAAAGTCTGGATAAGAGGTCCATGTAAACTAGTAGTTCCAGCAATGTTACTTACCCAAGAAACAGTTGAGAAGTGATTTGACAGACCGCAGATGAACACAAATAAACTGATAAGGTTAAATAAAAAGATATAGTGGAAGTCCAGGGATTATAAAATGAACTATTAATATGAGAATAAGTTAAACATGGGGAATTCTACCACAGAGATTACATATATGCTTCATGATGTGAACTTTAAGTGCAGGCTTTAAGACTTGCTGGTTTTCTTTAAAATAGTGTCTAATGTCAAGTTACAGTATGAATACAGATTTTGAGTAATGTTCTTTGTCCTACACAAGTCAGTTATGCAGTGGTATGTAGATGAGAGCAAATGAGTGCAATTTCATCTTAAAAAAAAAAAATCTAATACAGTTTGTCTGAGTTAGGGCTTCCCTGAAAGAAGAAATATTACAGAACAAGAGGAAATGGCCACAAACTTAAACATCAAAAGTTCCACAGGAACTTGAGGAAAAACTTTCTTACAGTG
>JAWLRI010000002.1:2020440-2049637 GCA_034781795.1 Crypturellus tataupa
TCACTTTTATATTAAACGCTATTATAGATCAATGGTGCGTGCCTCCTTCTCGATTAGTTCGAAAAACGGACCTAACAATACTAGGGTTGGAGTCAAACTTACTCTGTCCGCTCTGCCTTGCTCTTTCCTACTTCGTCAGTGAGATGGCAGCACGTACTTCCCGAAGCCAGATGCAACCCGTTCCCTTCTTCACTTGTGCTGCCTGGCTGAGCTGGGGCCTCTGCAGGCATGGAGGTCTGTCTGCCTCCTGCTCCGTGCTGTGCCTCGCAGGCACCATACCTGTGTTCTTACCTTCTCAGATAGCTATGGGTATTAAATTTCATTTGAAAATGGGAGCAGAAGGCTCTAAATAAGAAAGCATGACATACTGAACGGGCAGCCGGCGTTACTGTTAAAGTTAAGTATAGCTGGTATAATCAGAGACTGAAGGCACACTGCTGCCTCCTGGCCAACTTGTTGTCCACCACGATGCCCAGATCCTTCTCTGCAGAGCTGCTCTCCAGAACATCAGTCCCCTGCCTGCCCTGTTCCTCCCCAGGGGCATCACCTAGCACTTGCCCTTTTTTGCACTTCTTGAGGTTTTCTTCTGCCCAGTTGTCCAGTCTATCCAGGTCCCTCTGGATGCCAGCACAGCTCTCTAGGGTATCAGCTGCTCCTCCCAATTTGACATCATCAGCAAACTTGCTGAGGGGGCACTCTGTCCCTTTGTCCAGGTCGCTGATCAAATCCTAATCAACAGGTCATGTGCAACTCCCGACCAGTCTTCCAGAGACTTAGCCTGATGGGTGCTCGAGCACTGCTGTAGCTACAGAGGAGGCTGGCAACAGGCAAACAACCGACAACAGTCTGCCTTGGCACCCTTGTCCTTGCTACAGCACAGGGAGAGTTGCCTACAGGATACATGTCCTCAAACACAGAGATGCTGCAAGCAGGGCCGCCCACGTGCAGACACACAGAATCGATGGCTGCGCACAGCTCCCAGAGATGCGCAGTCCCCCATGTGGATCTTCTGACGAGGGACTGGTGGCTGGATGCAGCTCCATGGCCATCCTACGCTCTCCTGGCATGCCTCTGCCATGATCTTCTCTGGCAGGCCGTGCCAGGCACAGGGGCCTTCACGCAGGCCACCTTGGCGGGTGGTGGATCCACCTCCATGGGCTCTTCCTCACACACAGGAAGGTGCACCTCCATGTCCCCAGGGGAATCTTCAGGAGGATCGACTGCTCTTGACCTTCTCCCACAATTCCTTCCTTTTTAGTCTCCTCCTTTGGGTTCCCCTGGGAGCAGCCACTGGTTGCATTTTCAGGACTATCTGGAAAATGATCACCAGGCAGCACCACAAAACACACCGCAGCACCACAAAACACACCACACCTCCACAAAACAGGTAGCTCATTGAGGCTTCCCTGACACCTTTTCCTCACAAAAAAGGTGAAAGTCAGCACTTGTTCTATTTATTGGTCCCTGGTGGTTGGCTGGTCTTGGTGCAGAGTCTGTAGATGGCTCTTTCTACAGCCCCTTCATCTTGATGTTTTGTGAAAGGGCAGGGAGGAAGGCAGAGAGGGGAACTGGCAGCTGTGCGCTGGGCCCGTAGATGTTCTTCTGCCACTCAGTCCCTCAGGTGGATCTTCTGACGAGGGACTGGTGGCCAGGAGCAGCTGTACGGGCTCCAGGCTCTCCTGGGATGCCTCTGCCATGATCTTCTCCGACAGGCCATGCCAGGCACAGGGCCCTTCACGCAGGCCGCCTTCGCTGGAGGTGGATCCACCTCGATGGGCTTGTCGTTAGCCACAGGAGGATCTACCTCCATGTCCTCAGGGGAATCCTCAGAAGGATTGACTTCAATTGGCTCTTGCTCATTCCTTCTTGGCAACCTGATGGAATAATCTTCCATGCTCTTGACCTTCTCCCACAATTCCTTCCTTTTTAGTCTCCTCCTTTGCAGTCCCCTAGGAGCAGCCACCAGTTGCATTTTCAGGACTATCTGGAAAGTGATCACCAGGCACCACTACACCACCATAAAACAAGCAGCTCACTAAGACTTTTCTGACACCCTCTTTCTCACAAAATACGAGCTAATTGGGAATTCTTTTATTTATTGTCCCTTGGTGGTTGGCTGGCCTTGCTGCACAACCTGCAGATGGCTTGCTCTATCATCCCTTCGTCATCATGTTTTGAGGAACATGTATTGGTGTTTCTGGTGGCGATCTCTGGTGGTCTCTCGTGCACCCATAGATGTTCCACTGGCACACAGTCCCTCATGCCAGGCACTGCGGACCTTGTGTAGGCCACCCTCACTGGTGATTTATCCACCTTCATAGGCTCATCCTCAGCCACAGGTGGACCCACCTCCATTCCTTTAGGGGGAATCCTCGTTAGAATCGACTCCCATTGGTTCTGTGCTGTCCCTTGCACAGAACCCGAGGGAGGCTTTCATCAGGGTTTTATTCCATACTTCCTTTCTTCTTAGTTTCCTCCTTTGGGTTCCCCGAGCGCCATTGGTTTCATTTTCAGGATTACCCTGCATCTTACAGAGGGTGCAGTTTCACCAGTTCTGTGTAGCTGGAACGACCACCGGCAGTGAGTGCGATAATGGAAGAGGAGCTCTCCCCTCGCATGGATCATCATCCCTTCCACTGAATGGCAGAAGAGCACACACGTGCCAGGAGGGCTCGGGCCTCCAGTTCCCAGCTCTGGAATGTCTATCTTTTTCATCAGCTCCACTGAGCTTCTTTCTTTGGGGGAAGCGGCAGCTTCAAAGAGCTGGGCCTGGCTGAGGAGCATGATGGGCCCTGCCCCTCTTGGGATGACTTTGCCTCCTCTTTGCCAGAAATCCCAGGCACAGTGGTGCTGCCTCATGCCAGCTTTCCTGGGGGAAGATCAACTGCTCTGGGTCCAACACTGTTTTTAGAACCACAGAATCCTTATGGCTGGAAAAGACCATAGAGATGATGGAGTCCAATCATAAGACCTCCCAAAACAACATACCTGTTAAGTCATGTCCCATAGTGTTTCAGGTACACGTTTTGCAGCAGCCCTGACAGGGATGGTGTCTCCATCCCTTGGGCATCCTGTTCAGGTTAACTATTAGAATCTTTTTTTAATATCTAATCTGACCCTCACCTGGTTTAACTTGAGGCCATTTCCTCTTCTTCTATCGGTAGTTTTTCTGGAGAAGAGATCGACCCCTTCCTCTCTACAGCCTCTTTTTGCGTTGCTTGTAGAGAGCCTTAAGGTCTCCCCTGAGCCTCCTCCAGGTTAAAAAACCCAGCTTCCTCAGCTGTTTCTCAGAAGGCTCCAGCCCCTTCACCAGCTTCATTGCCCTTCTTTGGACACACTCCAGCACCTCCCTTGTCTTTCTTGTAGTGAGGGACTCAAAACTGAACACAGAATTTGAGGTGCAGTCTCCCCAGTACTGAGTACAAGGGGACAATCTCTTCCCTAGTGCTGCACTGTTCCTTATACAAGTCAAGGGTCCTAAAAAGGCTCTCTGGGACAGGAATGACATTTGGGCCGCTGAATCTTCTTACTGTGAGGTGCTGTCAGTGCACTGGCTCCTCTGCGTACCCTAAAGGAGCTGCTCTGCATGCTGCCACGAAGCTGAGTGCCGTCATTCAGCTGTTGCACAATGTGCAGCCCTTGAGCAGTATTCAACGGGGTTACCCTGACGGGTGCTCGTGCACTGCTGTAGCTACAGAGGAGGCTGGCAACAGGTGACGAACCTGCCCTGCAATCTGCCCTGGCACCCTTGTCCTTGCCCACAGCACAAGGCATATGACACTGGGAGACCTGCCTCTAGGATGGATGTCCCCAGTCACAGAGCTGCTGCAAGAAGCGCTGCCCATGCATGGACACACCGAACCAGACATCAGAAGGAGACCAGGGAAGGGTGCTTTCCAGCTCAGTTGTTAAGACTTTTGCCACACCATCAATCTGATATCAACCAGTGCAAAGAAGACACTGAAGAGGTGTTAGATGAGGTTCTTGGGGGCTTACAGCTGTGGTCTGACAAAAACTTTGAAACAGAAGGATGAGCTTCATGAAAAGGACACTATTCCCCTATAAAATATTAAGGCGCAAAGGGTTCCTTCCAGAAGAGGCACCTGTTTAGAAAAGAAGTAGATAATCTACCAATTATGCACATTTTAAGCTTTCCTTTCCCAAGACTACAGAGCAGCCTAATGTGTGCAAAAAAAGTACAAGTGTTGACCACTAACCAGAAACCCCACCTTTGGACTGCCAGGGACTCTGGCAACCTTCCTCCATACTCCCCCTGGCACTATGGCACAGCATTCCAAAGGGAGTCAGACCCTCTCGGTACCTATCCCTTGGGGCTCAGGGCAGAAAACCAGCCACATCTTCATGCCCCAGGGCATGCGGGGCAGAATAAAAGCACTCTAACTAGCCTTGCCATAAGGGAATTTGTTCATTTATTGGCCCATGGTGATTGGTGGTCTTGGTGCAGAGTCTGCAGATGGCTCTTTCTACAACCCCTTCATCTTGATGTTCTGTTAAAGGGCAGGGAGAAAGGCAGAGAGGGGAACTGGCAGCTGCATGCTGGGCCCGTAGATGTTCTTCTGCCACTCAGTCCCTCAGGTGGATCTTCTGACGAGGCACTGGTGGCTGGGCGCAGCTGTACGGGCTCCAGGCTCTCCTGGGATGCCTCTGCTGTGATCTTCTCTGACAGGCCATGCCAGGCACAGGGCCCTTCACGCAGGCCACCTTGGCCTGAGCAACCGCAGAGAGCAACCATTACCTTCCGGTAGGTCACCGCCTGCCTGTGGGCTGCCCTGCCGCTCCCCAAATGACGCCTCAAATGTTCCCCCGAATGACGCCATCCAGAGGGTAGTAGGATATCAGCAGATTTAGGGAACTGCCCCACGGTATCCGCCCAGATTAGGAGCTCCCCAATCCTTTCTTTCTTTACCGTGGGGGCTTGTTCCCTAAGGAAATGAATCAACAACTCCCCCGCTGCCCGATTCTCATCTCTAGGAAGAAAGCAGCGTGCGATAGGTTATGGGGAAACGGTGACACATCCTAACTCTAAATAAATAAATAAATATACCCAGTATTATGGATAAATAAATAATTAAAAACCCCATCCCTTCTCTTCCCATACCGGGGAATTGATTCGGTTCCCCCCTTACCCGGGTTCGCAAGGCAGGGACTCGGTGGGTAAGGGAACCCCCTAGCAACCCCCCCTCCGTTGGGCACCCCGCGCGCGGCTCACCCGCCTCGGACCCCTTAGGGTAGGACTGCTAGGGTTTCCCTGTTGGGGAGAAGGGATAAAATAGATAGGCACATACGCAGTATGTATAAATGGGTCCACCTGGATGCCAGTGACTCCCATGGGTGCCGGACACCCGCCCTTAGGGTGCCGGCTAGGCCCGGAGTGGATACCACCCCGGGTGGCTCTCGCGCCCCCCTCCCTGCCTGCAGCCGGAGAACAGGGAGGTCACCCGAAACGGGCCAAACCGCCCGCGCTGCCAGAAGGGAGTGCCAACGGGCACAGGGATCCTGGTCTCCCATGCCCGCCGCCCGCGGCCTACCCGTACCCGCGGGTGCTCCCAAACCGGCTTTGCGGGACCCTGCGCATACGGCACCGAGCTCCTACTGAGCCGGGCACGCAGGGCACTGAGTACACCCTGCTTAGTAGAACCCGCAACCCACCTGAGGCCTTGCTCTCTGCTTGCGCAGCCTCCCATCTTACAGGCCAGAGGCTAGCACGGCCCAGAAGGTCGAAGTCTTGAGGCAAGACAGGAGCAGGTGAGGGAACGCGTCGCCAAGGGGAGTCGACGTACAGGATCCCGCCGCAAAGCTGTCACGCGCGGGGGATCACGTCGGGGTCACCACTTATTGACAGCCACCACCAACCCGGCGCTGTCCCCAGCTCACTCGCGCCACTTCCCCGCGAGGGCCCTGGCTACGCTGATCTTTTTCCCCCGGACGCATGATGTTCCCTGCTTCCCCCACCCAGAGGGGCGAGGCTCCCTCTTACCCATCCGGGTTCACTCTTTCGGAGTGCGGCTGCAGGGGAGCAGCAGCCGCAGATGGCACCTCTCCTAGAGCTCTTCAGGGTTTGTCGGTCGTAGTGAGCAGGCACTCGTCGAGGTGCCTACTCCGCCGCCGCGCACGAATACACTTCACAGAAGTTCGAGGCGACGACGACTTTATTTTCGGTATGAATAACAATTTATAAGCTTGGGAAGGGGAGGAGAATAGGAGGGAACAAGGAGGAGCAGGGGTTCGATTGGGCAATGATAATTAGGGAATCCAGAGGATTGGGTAATCCCGGTTGGTGGGCGGAGAGTCCGGCCAGGGCAGATCGCCCTGGCCCCCACCGCTGGGTTTCCAGAACCCTCTGGAAATCCCCAGAAGCTGCTCGGTCAGGCCTGCCGGCATGCGCCACGCTCAGGGGTCGCACAGAGGGTATCGGGACCCCCCTGTACGGATCCCAAATGCGCATGCCCAATTCGGGGTTATTCAGGGGACATCATTATTTTCTATAGGGTGTCCTTTCCTTACAGTTTTTACAAACCCCAACATCCATGGCCTCTTCCTCACACACAGGAGGATGCACCTCCACGTCCTCAGGGGAATCCTCAGGAGGATCCACTTCCATCAGCTTTTGCTCATTCCTTGTCTGCCGCCTGATGGAATCTTCCACACTCACAATCTTCTCCCACAATTCCTTCCTTCTTAGTCTCCTCCTTTGCATTCCCCTGGGAGCAGCCACCGGTTGCATTTTCAGGACTATCTGGAAAGTGACCACCAGGATTTTATCCCATAGTTCCTTTCTTCTTAGTTTCTCCCTTTGGGTTCCCCGAGTGCCATTGGTTTCATTTTCAGGATTACCCTGCATCTTCCAGAGGGTCCAGTTTCACCAGTTCAATGTAGCCCGAAAAACGACCAGCAGTGTAGTGCTGTGGGTTCCATTTTTAGAACCACAGAATCGTTATGGTTGGAAAAGATCATGGAGATGATCAAGTCCAATCACTGGACCCTCAACAACATACCTGTTAAAAGTCATGTCCCTCTGTAAGTAAAAAAGTGCCTCATCTACACGTTTCTTGCAACACTGACTTCCTCCCTTCCTTGGACAGCCTGTTCACCAATTGCTAAGCACAAAGGGTTCCTTCCAAACGAGGCATCTGTTTAGAAAAGAATTAAATAGCAGTCATGCACATTGAAAGTTTTCCTTTCCCTAAGACTATAAATTAGCCTAATGTGCGCAAGAAAGTGTACACACACAAGTCTCACAGAAACCTTAAAAATTCCCAGCTTGCACACAGTCAACTCTGTTCAGAGATCAGGCAAGGATAAAGCTCCTGACTGAAAGGATTTGTGTGTGCGCCCAGCTCTGCACACATTGTGCATCTGCTCATACACATGCAACCTGCTACATCTGCAAAGACACCTGGTAACTGCAAGCAACGTAATGTGGGTGTCGCTCTCAGTTAGTATTGTATGACGAGGCACAGTAAAGAAAATAATTAGTTGCTCTTTTTTGGTCTTATTAACCAGAAGGCAAATCTTTAATGCATTTTAATTTCAAAGCAATTTGCAATGCAGCAGAAAGAAAAGGAACACATCTATTGTTGATAGCTCTAATGACAGCCAACACCTTTAAGGTACCTGCAGGTCTACTTTGTGAGACTGCCATTACCTCTTAGCGATTTTCCACTTCCTTTTGAGTTACCGCCTCCCCTGATCTTCCCCTGATCTTCGTCCGTCGAAGCAAAGCAGTGACCAATAGGCAGTGCTCACAGTAACTGCACCATCAAGGCACTGGATTTTAACCATCCTTCTCTGTAGCTGTGACAAATGCAGCACGCAGAGGCAAAAGGGAAGGCTCTGCGTATCATCTGAAGGGAAGCCGCCTCTTGGGAATGCTGAACGAACCCAGGTCCCTCCACCTGCCTTCTGAGCCACAGGGGTGCTGCAGCACCTGAGCGCCTCTGTGGCCCTGTGCTGGGCTCCACCAACCTGTCAGGCATCTTGGTGGCAGCAGAGCCCAAACTCAACACAGGCAACACTGTCTGGCTGTCCCTAAAAACGCTCTTAAGGTCTCTGCCCGTGGTGGGGTGGGGCCTCGATTTGACATATGGCCTCCTTTCTGTTCCCAACTTTCCCTCTCCCTGGTATGTTTCATATCCCAGGTAGATCACATTTTTCTGCACAAGCTATGCCTTCTTTTCTGATGCTGTCTATCCCGTCTGAACCAAAAAGTTCAATAAACTAATGGGGACCTCTTTACACTCTTCAACTATATCTGCCCCCAATGAGATACCATGCATATACTGTAACCAGGCAATATTAGGCTTATCTTGCCACTGCACCATTTTTTTTTGCCAATACATTACCAAAAAGAGTGGAGCTATTCTCAAATCCTCCAGGGCATGGTTCGACACAGCTGCATTTTACCTCCTGTTGTGGGGTCTCCTATTCAAAAGCGAACAGCTTCTGACTTTGTTCTTCTAGTGGGATACGAATGAAAGCACTTTCTAAATCCAGTACTGTGAAATAAACATCTGACTCAGCTGTTGTTGCTAACAGAGTGTAAGGGTTAGGTGCCACCGTCAATTACTATTCGATTGAGAGCCCTTAGATGGAGTACTAAGTGATATTCCTGTGACTTTTTGACAGGTAAAATTGGAGTGTTAAGATTCGGACATTCTCACAGTAGTCCATATTTTAAAAAATTATTAATTACAAATTGTAGTCTGGTGCAGGCTTCCAATTTTGCAGGATATTACCTTTGTCTTAGTGACTTTATCTTGTTTTTAGTTCTACTTTCACTTTCCCAGGGTCTCAGTTGCCCAAAATAAAGGGTTTGCTGCACTCATAATGTCCAAGAAAGTGCCTTCGACTTGCTTTTCCCTTATCCTGAGCCCTTTTTGTTTCCGATAATTACTGCAACATAGGCATCTATTTTGCAAGCATTATTTTATGGAATATGTACTCAGGCTTTATTTTGATCAAAAGTTACTTGCGTTTGTGCTCCTAGATGATTTAACAAGTGTCTTCCCATCAGCAGTACGGGGCATTCTGACATAATTTTAATGCCTGAATATCTTGCACCAAATTTTACTTTTTATCGGTTGAAAGGCCTTGACCTCTCAGCTCTCTCATGGCACCAATTACTGACATGGAGAATTCACTCACTGGTCCCTTTCAGCTATTCAAACACATTGCTCCAGTACCTACAAGAATGTAATTATTTTAATTCCCAGCCTTGACCCAGCTCTTCCACATATGCACAGGGTTTTGACCTCAGAGAAACTCGAAAAAAACAACTCCTCTTTGATATTAGCATCAATGCATCTTACTTAGATATGTTGATAAATACCTATCTCCATACATTAAGTGTTTAGCCTGTTGCTCTGGTACCTTACCTGAAGCAGTGTATGGGAGTTATGTTGCAGCTTTCCATTCTGAAACATGAGAGCAGCTCACTGAGAAATGGGCAGGGACCTAGTGGAATAATAGCAAAAGCTTTAGGGGCAAAACTAATTCTGGAAGTTGGCTGCTGTAGGTAGATGCAGCTGTTACATATGCTGGTAGGGTTAGCTGAATTGCCTTACTAACCTACATTAAGTTACATTTAACACACAGAAAACATACATTAAAGAGGAGGGAGAACACATCACTACATAGAAGAAAACAGTGCAAACCACAAATACCTAGCTTGGGTGAATGATCTTTCTAGTTGGACTTCAATCTCAGTAATTGACAAACCTCTTTACTGGTTCTGGGAAATTCAGAATTAATTTTGTCTACAGTTATATTTGGCACAATGAAATACATTTTGCAGCAGCACAAGCTGAAAGCAAAAGCTTATACTCATTTAGGTTTCATAAAGATAGGGAGGCAAATTTTCTCCTGATAAGGACAAGATAGTTTCTAACAACAAATGTGTTTTTGAATTATTTTTATTAAGATAGTATTTACAAAATACTGTAAATCTGTAAGATTTGTTCAGCTTGCCCATATTCGTGGTACAAAAAAGTTACATCAGTCCTGAAGTATAAAATTTCCATTTTAAAATTACTGAAAAGCACACCTTATCCAGTATTTTCCTCTCCACATAAACATACATATGAAATTCAAGCTGATTATATTTTCTTCATGTTTTAAGAAAGAGATCATAAAACATTCATCTTTTTTGATCCACGGTAAACTTCTCATAGTGAGCATTTTAATGCAACTACAAAGTACTGTTAAATTAAGTGACTCTACAGTGATTATAAAAATAAAATTTGGGGATGGGAAAGGATGGGAAAGTTAAGATTTCTTTAGATTATTAAGAGATGGGAAACATACTGGTCGTGAAACATTTCACAACTGCTGCTGTCATGATACTGGAAAAGTGATCACTTTTTATTTATTTTTACAAAACACAAGTTTTCTATCACATAATTTGATGTTTTCCTGTCAAAATTTACATACATGTATGGAAAAAAAAAAAGTAGGTTTTGGTACATTGCTAACATGATATATTAGGTAGGCATTTTTTGTTTGTTTAATCCAATATGTATGATATTAAACAGCAATCCTCAAAACAAAAGAGGACAAAATTGAGGTTTTTGCCATGGACAAAAACTTTATAAAAATGTTACACAGTTAAAATACAAAATATCTATATTACATGTCAGATTAGTTAGTAGTAGCATTTGAGGTTTCTGGAGACTGAAGAAATTCATAAGGATCATGAACCATGTCTTGTTGCTCTCCGACACTCAGATGAGAAGGGCTTCCTGTAGAAAATGAAAGAAAAACAAAAACTCTTTCAGTGTACAGAATTTTGTACTTTCGTTACCTTCTCAGAAAAGGTATCAAATTATGAAGTTGTGGGTCACCCTGTCAGCCTGTTCTATGACTCTGGTTTATAGTGACAATGGAAGGCTAGTGCAGAATCTCATCAGTTTACTGGGTACATATAATTGTGCTGAAATAAAATAATCTGCTCTTTAGCGGTATAACGTACAAGGGCATATTGTAGTCTGCTGAATACCAAAGTATTTCACAATTACATTATCATGCTTAATCTGAAGTAACGAGATTAGTGTTTTTATTTCCACAGACAAAAAGTCTTCTTAGTTGTCCTAATCACTCATTTAAAAATTAAGAGATCCTGCAGTCTGTTTAATCAGAGCAGTTTCATGTAATTTATTCATAAGTTAAAAGAGAACTTTCCCGGTAACTTTAGTTACTGAAGAAATATTGCAAAGAAATATTGCAAGTTCTGTGACACAATTGACTTTACCAAGATGATGCTGGTCTCTCTCTGAAGTATTGGAGAGGGAGCTCAAATTGGATGATGGCCGGGATCCCACTCTCTCAGCTTGAGCCTCATGGAGGTCTTGCAGCAGCTTAGCTGTTTCATCCAAATGTAGATGGCTATCATCATGATCAAGCTCCTTTTTCACCTTTCCTAAAGCCATGAGTTATCAACCAAAACCAGTAATTAGCACATGCGATTTGAATGATGAACTACCAAGGCATAATAAATAAGTTCCAGAATAAATTATCACAAGTATTGCCTGTTAAAGAAGAGTTCAATCTTGTACTTTCCTTTTTATTTCTAAAAGGCTTCAGATTTGTTTTCAGTTTCAGGAAATGCAAACTGAAACGCATTTGGAGAAACAGAGATGCAGGAAAGAGTCATGGGAAAGGCTGAAACTGAATTGATTTTCTCCAAGTTTCCCAGTATTTAAAAAACTACGAGTTCAAACTGTCTTGCTGATCTGTCAAGCTGCAGACAAGAAATAAATATGCGTAGCTTACTGCAAGACGAAGTTAGATATTAAAGTTAACTCTTCTAAAATAGTCAAAATTGAACACATCATCTAGGGAGGCTGAGAAATCCTTATCACGGCAGGGTTTAAGAACACCATCTCTTCCAACTGTACTCAGTTTACAGTAAGCCAAAGAAAGTTGAGAATTTTAAATGGGAAGTATGTGTCATATGTTGTTCTTTCATCTGAAGAGTTAGAAAAACAAGAAATTTGGGGAAAAACAAACAACTCCACTTTTTCACTTTTTTTGAGGGACTGTCTTCAATACAGAGCTTCAACACAGGCATTCTTACCCATGATCAAAAGTTAATTTTGCAGTGACATTTATGAAGACATTAGATCAGTTGAGCAGCCTCCAAAAATCTGAACATTATTTTTTTGTATTTATTTAAAGAAAAATGCTTATGAACAATGTATATTTGAAACAACAACCAAAAACTGCATCTGTACTTGAGGATGGTCTTTCCAATATCTGATTTTTTTCTTGTTTGGTATTTTGGGACAGTTCAAGTGGTGCTATAATTGAGATTGATGTGCTCCCTACTTATGCCCCAACAGTCATTTAAAAAGACAGTATATAAAGCAATAACAGCTCTGAACCACAGCTCCACATTGATTCATAAACTTACATTACTATGAACACATTAAAAAAAAGAAATGAAAGCTTCAAATTGTGATACATAAACAGAAAACAGAATGGTTAGCGTGGCTAGCAGAGGATGTTTCAAAGGAAAAATGGAATAAAGTTGCACCCTTCTTGTGCCAGCCACAGACTTACATTTACATTGACTTGAGAATTACTACCATTGCATACTCACTCTTAGCAAATCCAACTGTTACACTGACTAAATGTTACAACTAACTTGTAATTGATAGCTTACATATTTAATTACTCACCTAATGAACTTAACATGGATATATCAAGAGAAACATCTGAATATGGTTTCATAGAGAGAAAGTCCAAGTCGGAAGCATTATTGTCTCCCGAAGATTCACCAACCTAATTCAAATGTAAGAAACAGGAAGATTTAAGACAAGTCACTTAACAACAGTGACAAGTTATCACAGTAAACAGTAGTGTGAGGTCAGTGCACGGATTGGCACTAAAAAGCGAGCAAACCCAACATTTGAGTCTGCAACTTCCTGGACCAAGTTTGGCCAATCTGCAGCTCACCAGCAGTTCAAACATGGTTCCAGGAAATATCGTACCACTAGCATGACAAAAAATATCCAGGAAGGGATCTGCAGGGTAGTCTGAAACTTTCACCTAAATCATTAAGGATTGGTGAAAATTACGTAAGTGAATCGTGTTGACCTCAGCTACATGCCCCGTTCATTCCTGTCCCACCACAGAAGGCCAGGGGAAGCATTACCAGCGTCCCTCCTGTGAACCATTTCCAGAACTCGTTTTCCCTCATCTTCCCAATAAAACAGTGGATGTTTCAGCATATAATTCATAAAGCCCATAAGACACATCTCCTTATGCAAGAATGAAATAGGAGCTGCACTAAACCATCTAATTTCTTCCATATTCACTTCAATACTTCTATGCAATGCAAAGAACGAATTACAAGCTATTAAGTTTCACAGCACATTCTATCAGAATTCCAGGTGCACAAATAGGACATGCAGTGTTTGACACAACAGGGTGTTTTTATTACTTGCATGAATTCCCTTGATTGGTCGCCTTCTAAGGAAATACACATAACGTATGGAATAAAATAAAACCATGAAATATTTATAAAAGTAAAATTTTACTGGCATATGCGAATTATGTGAATTGCCATAGAATCCTGTCATGCATATCCTCTGTTGTCACAAACAGTTTACAACACTTGTACCACTTTGAAGGATTTGCTTAGAGATTTGCTAAAGAGATACGTATTTCATTTAACCCTGTTTTCTAAATGACATTTTCTAGACATGGGGGAAAAATGGTAAATACCACTTTTCCCCTCCCCCCCACACACACTTTTATAGCAGGACAGACCTCAAATATTCATCACCACCAGATCAGCAATCTTTGGGATTCCTAACTGTTCTTTCAACCTCTAACATTTAGCTAATGCATGCTGCATTAAACCAGAGAGTAAAGAACAGGACAGTCACTTACCACAACAAAATGTATTATGTAGCATCCATTATAATTATGGAAAACTTATTCCAAAGACTGAAATCTTAATCCTCTACCTCACAGCATGGATATCCATGCACTGAAACAAAATGAACGTACGCAACACTCCCATCTTCTACACACAAAGTATTTTACCATTATCTGTTTGGAAGAATCCGGACAAGCATTCCGCAACTTGTGTTCTTCTTTTATTAGAACTGGCAGAACCTAAGGTACCAAATATTGTATGTTAGTTTTTGCTATTTTCTAACTTGGATTAACGTTTCTTAAGTATATGCGTAATTCATGTGATCGACGAATTCACCATGATCAGATTTTAGGCCACCATGGAACAGTGCTCCATTTTTTGAGGTTAGTTTAAGCCTTCTGTAACTGATCACTATATATATTCACATAAATTAACTTAAAACTAGCCAGCCTAGCTTTTTTTTAAAAACAAAACAAAAAAAAAAAAACACCTTTTTCCAGTAATAAAAAAAATTGAATACAACTTACTTTCACTTCATCCAGTGGTTTTACTGGTATGTTTCGCCTCTAGAAAGAAATAATACACCAATTACTTTTTTCAACATAGGCAAAAGGTGTCTTTTGTACAATATTAACCATATTCAAGCTTCTCACATAAACGGAAGCTAGAAGACATCTGATGTTTTTTGCATATCTGTAAGGGAAGTACAACAAAGAATGCCATTTTGAAATGGCATTTTGCAACAGTCTCAGTGAAAAGGGGCATTGACCATTTGAAGGATGTTCAAGGAATTTTCTTTTGGAGAGAACAACATGGCAGCAGAAGTGTTATGGAAGGTGCGTCTTTGAATATATGCATTTCTGGAGAAAACTCCTTCAGTCTTAAAATCAGCCTCTCAGGAAAAAAAAGTGGTTTTGGAAATTAACTTAAATTTTTTTCCTTTAAGCACATCACATGTATTTAAGAGTTAACGCCATTGTGTACAGGTGCCAACAAAGTGATATTCTGTTCTCTCACACTATTCCAATGCCCAAATAATAAACCTTCCACAAAGACTACATTTTAACAAAGAGAAGAATTGAACATTGGCGTGGCACTGTACCTCAAAAGCAAATACTCAGGGAAGCACAAGCAGCTCTGTCACTTAGTATCAAGCAATGACCTCAGCTGGCTGGTCCCACCCCTAGACTGCATTTCCCTGCCTCGTCCTTTCTGCATTCACATTGTGAAGCAGATTGGAGAGTTGATCCATATTGAAAAAAAAAAACACATTTTTTTTTTAAATAGATTACTTCTCAGTTGATTACTTCAGTTTCTAATTTGATTTGCCACATGGTTGCACAAACAGCTAAGTCTCCTCAACAGATGAGTGCAAGAAGAGGAGGCCTGGGAGGAGAGACAACTGGCACTAGAAAACAAAGCATTTTGGACCTTATTAACAAAGCCAGGCCCATCCTTTGTTTTGATGAACCTGTGGCACTCCAGTGCACCAGGGACCCACCTGCTTTAGCTGATAAATAGTTTTGGAATGATCTCCACTAGTGATCTGGTCCAGAAGATCATCCACTATTTTCTTGCTGTAATTTCCAGCATCCTTCACAAATTCTTGTAAGCTAGTAGGGAGATATTAGCAAAGAAATATTAAAAAACAACAAACAAGCTTACAGTATGTTTTTCCCCTTGTTCTGTTAAATACATGCTTAGAAGAAAAAAAACCCCAACTATTAATAACTTTTGTTTTCATTTATTTTTATTAAATGAACAAAAAGTTTCAGAGAAAGTTATTTTTAAAAGTAAATTTTAGAAAAATCAAGACTGGGTGCTCTTAGTTCTACCTTCAGTCCAAACAGCTTTTCATAGAATTGCTCTAAGACATTAGCACTTAAAGAAGTAACTCTTCAATAGAAGACCCTGCCAATAAGGGAGGTCTTACCTTAAGGCACATTGTATCCCAGTTTCATCACCGTATGCTGAATACAGCAGTTCCATTTCATCTGATTTCAGATCATGAAATATAGAGTTGTTTTGCATGGAAAGTGCTGTGCTTGCACTTGTAAGAAAGGTTACTATGCAGAATAAAGAGATAACAGGTGATTAGCACAAATGTAAAAATCATTGGAAAAGGAAGTTTTTGAACGCAGCTGTATAAAGTGTCAATGAGGTGTTATTTGATTCTGGTCCTTTCTCACCCATCATGCACTAAATTGAATTGAAAGGCAAAACTTCAAAGACACTTCCAGAATCCAGAACAGCACAATTGTTCCAAGAGTATAAGCTAACCAAAAAATTGTTTTCCAATAACAGACTTTTATTTTTTGTATGTGGCTAATTCACAATTTGCCAATCAGTGGGTTAGAAACTATTGATCAGTTTATTCAAACTACAGTAGCAACAGAAAAAAGGCAGGTTTTAATTGAATGGCACTATAGTTTGTAAAAATAATAACATCTTATAAAGTAGTTGCTCTGCAAAAATTATATTCTGCCACACTAAACAAATATAAATCACTAAAATGCAAAACATTGATCAGTCAAGTCCTTAATCTGATTTCCCAAAAGTCAATTTAATTAAAAAAAAAACAAACAAAAAAAAAAAAAAAAAAAAAAAAAAAAACACAGTCTGTCGTGAATTTAAATAATTAAATACTTTACAAAATACATCGGGATACAGGAATGAAATGAAATCTTTTTAAGTCTGAAATTTGAGTATGTAATTAATGCATAACTTAAAAGACATTCTTCTCTAACATTTACCTTTGTTTCTTCGTTCATCTTTAAAGCCCAGTGTAGTGAAGCCAGGTAATAACTTGCTTGACAGTGAACTGAGATCAACTGGGTGAGTTTCTTCCTCTGTAATAATTTGATTTAAAAAACAGCAGTCATTTAAAAAGCAAACAAAAAACTCCATGTATTTCCTACTTAGAATTTACTCATACTGGATGTTGTTACTTTTCAAAGTTGACTAGAGTCATCTGGTAATAGAAACTCAAGCATAATAATAATAAAGAAATTTGTTAAGGTGAGTAAATTACTATTACGGCTGCAGCAATATTTCCTTCCTTTTTTTTTTCCTTTGTTAAGTACTAAATAACTAATTAATTGCTTAATTAAAATGTCTAAAAACAGCTGGAATATGCTTTCATATGGAAAAATATATATATAATTCTGTATTTAGGACACCTCCCATGGCTGTTACAGAATTTAATGGTAATTATACTCAGTTACTAAACTGTAGAAAGCAAATATATAGCTCTAATCTTACTAGGATTGAAAACAGTCTAAATAAAAATTCTAATTTCAGTGTGAGCTGCAAACCTGGTATAATTAATTAGCATTAAAGACAAACTAAAAAGATTCTGGAGCACAGAAACACCAAGAAACAGAATTTTACTGGGCACAGCAAAGCTTTTCCTACTCTGCCTACCATCTGTCTAAATTTTCAGTGTCATGATTTAGGAGTTATTAATCACATTCATTTTATTATTTCATTTGTTTAGAAATAGGTAATTGCATGAAGGCATCTAAAACGCTCTATTTCACTGTCAGAACTATTCACTGCAAATTTAGATAAGTGAAAAGGAGTTTAGACTAAACATTCAAGATAAAAGTTTCCATCTCCCAACTGAAGTCAACAGAAGTTTGACTAGTTAAAAAGGTCCCAGCCTTCAACAGCCTCAGTAACACCTAACCTGGGAATGACTTCCCATCTCAAAAGCTGCAGAAGAGGAAGTGCAAAATCAGCATGTCACAAAGCAGCATCAACGCTACGCAATTTCACTTAATGCATCAAGACTTATGCATTTCAAGCTCAAGACTAAAAAGAGTAGAAAGCATAAGACAGAAAAAACATCTAGTGGTAAAACCACAAAGAACAGATTAAACAATTAGACAAAAATTGTAAGCTAGAAAGTTAGCTGATAATTTAAATTAGAAAGTGCAAACACAAAACTTCTGTTCCCCTTTCTTTTCATATCTATACTTTGCATATTTAGGCAGGACAACAGCACTTTCATTCACATTTATCTAATAGATTTTAAGATTCCAGGTAACTTACAGTAAAAGTCTGTCTTCCAACTTCTCTTAAGTTATAACAAAATATAACCGCTTATATTTTGCTAACATTTTATCTTCATATTGTTAGTTTCAGTAAAACAAAGCACCTGAAGCCAAGAATGAAAACTTGAAAGGACAAGAATATTTTGGAGGTCCTAAATCTAGCTATCGGGGCAAATGTTGCAAAAGCTTTCTTTTTTCAGAATCCATACGTACATTTAAGCCTTAAAAATCTACTAGAACATAGTCTTTTAAAGAAACACTTTAAATGGTGTAAGACATTTACCCTCTGCTTCTGGATCAGATGAGTTGACTACACTGAATAACAGAGTGCCATCTCCATTCTTTTTCAGATAACCAATCTGTAAATAGAAACAGTAAGATATAGAAGCACTTTCATAAGTCAAAAAATCCTAACTCAAAAGAGAGATGCTTCCTTATACAGAAAAACTAAAGTATTTTTGGATAAATTCAGGTTCTGCATTTTTAACATAGAGAACCTAGAATCTCAAGCATTTAGCATGTTCCAGCAAATGCTTAAAACCACACGTTTAGAGCAACAGCTTTTCTGTCATAAGTACAACTTCTCCTCCATTCTCCCAAGTCAGATTTAAAATTTGCACCCAAGATAAAAAATGATTCCCATTACCTTTCCCAGTTTTTCCAGGAACTTCCCATTCCCTTTCCTATGTATTCTAGATGTTATGCACTTTCTTTTTAGAAGCAGAACCATAGCCACATTATGCAATATATCTTACCACTTACTTCTATGCTTAGACTCAACTCCTTGTTTTCAGATCTCACCCACAAACTTATCCCATTTTAAGTATTTTTTGTGAAGATACTATCAGATTCTTAAAGAGGAAGAAGTTCTGTGACATACTGAGCAGACCATATGTAAATGACAACCAAAGAACTGGAAGACAATAGGACACAAGTCCCTAAAGATATAGCCACAAACTGTTGCCACAATAGAAAATAAAGTAAAGCATATGAAGCTTACAAAACATTCCCTCTTATCAGTAGAGAAGACAGGTACATTCTCCCCAGAGAAAGATAACCCTTCATAACCCTTCAACCCTTGACCCCTCCCAACCCTATGGCCCTGACCCTTCAACAAACTGAAGTCTGCTTTCCTTCTAAAGTGCCACCATTTTTAATCCTAAAGGTTGCAATTAAGGAAGACAGAGCAAAGCCTGAGCAACACTTCACTATATTCTGTGGTGGATTTCTAAATATGTTTAACACATTTGTGCATCTCCCTAAAATAGGCTTAAATGAAAACTAAAGGAAAGGCAGTATCCATCTCTGTGTTCCACGCAGAGCACAAATTTCCCAATCTAGATGCAACGTTTCTCAGATAACAAGCACTTAAGCCTGTTTCCTCTGATGAAACAAATGGTATCCAGTAGTCAGAAACCACATAGTATTATGAGTTTGATCATGCAGTGGACCTTGCTATTGGGTAGATATCGATTGATCCTATCCCGAGCTTCATCTGCTGCATGCTCTACTAGTGCCAGGACATGTTCTTCAGCAGTGCTATCGGTCAGGCTACATGCATTTCCCTCAGGTTCAAAGATGCAACTAAAGAAAGAAAATAAAAAATAGTAGTAGTTCTAGAAACCGAAAGAGAACAAAGCACTGACATCTGGGGTTTTTAAATAAAACAATCAGTCCCACTCCTCAGTCATTAGGTATTTTCTTCTGTTTGTTTAGCTGAGAATTTCTCTCTGTATAGAGATTCAGATCTGATGAACAAGAAGTTTTGCTGTTGAAGACAATAAAACCATCACTGGGTCATGCTATATTATGAAAAAGTATCTTTAAATTTTTTTGTTCCACTGAAACTTCAAGAAAATATGTACACAACCAAAAACTGTGGAACAACTGGCTCTATCACGTTCAGCAGTACACAACAAGCAGGAATTGAGTGAATGTTCAGAATGGTGCAGAATCCTGGAGGGCTTACATGACCAAGTCACTTCACAAAATATAATGCAGAGGTCCACACTGCTTTGACACTTCTTCAAAGTGCCAACTGCAGTAATTCTTCCTCAGCTTTGGGCTGTGAATTACAGAGGCAAAAAATATCTGCCATTAGGACCAATTTTCCCCTCCAAATTCTCCCTGCACCTCAAAAAAAATAATAATTCTCCTACCAAGTCCAAAATATACATTTTTAAAGTGTCAAGTTAATCAAAGACAAAATAATTAGTAGTAAAATTACATAGATTTTACATAAATTACATAAAATTACATAAATTTTGAATTTTCAAAACTGTCCATCAGGATAGAATTTAAGGTCAGTAGTTCTTAGCTGTCTGATTGTACATTAAGTTACATCTTAAAAAAAAAAAAAAAAAAAAAAAAGGAGTAGTATTAAAACATGGCTTGCAGACTCAATTCTTTGCTCTGTTAACTATCTGCATTTGAAGATGAGCACAGAAAAGGTTAAGGGGGTTACCTAAAAATTAATCAGAAAGGAAAACTTATTGTTCTGGGCACCATATAAACCACGACACAGCTTCTTTCTGAAAAGATGCTACAATAATGTCTGAAGTCCCATTACCAAAAATGGTACTTTCAATTAATTCTATATACAATCCATTAAGCAAAACGAAAAAACAAAAATACATTTTGATAGTCACCAGTAAAATAGCAACTATGTTTCTGAATGCTGACATCAGAGTAGATCCAGTCAAAAAAAAAAAAAAAAAAAATACTCAACAGATATTTTAAACACACCTTAGTCTCCTACTTCCACAAGACAAGCCCTTAAAAATATTACTTATTTTTATCAGCCACACGATCAGAATCCTTGACACATAGAAAACACATTATGTCATGTGTGGCTGATTAAACAGGAGTCTGATTAGAACTCTGAAAGTTTATTTTTAAATGCATATGAAAAAGTAAAAGCTTGAAATCAGAAATCATATTTCACTTTATCAGCTGGAGTTTAATTAACACACTTTACAAAAATTGAAATTGTAATAGAGCATCACTGGTCATGTTTTAAATAATTTGGCCATGTAAATATATCCTACAAGCTTCTGACTTCAAAAATGCCGAGTAAACAATGTTCTACAATTTAAATTCAGCACTTAGGATCACTCAACAGGATACTTTCCATGTAAATCATAGCTTCTGCTACTTTTTTATTGCTATTGTAAATAATAAAAAAAAATATATAAAATAGAAAGTAGATTTTTTTCCCCAAATTTGTTAGCCATCAAAACATGGTTTTATGACAAGAGGATGCACGTTTCTGTAAGACAGCCATTGAACTAACAATCTGTTACAAAGAAACCTAGTAAGATGTGATCAGGAAAACATCAACTGTTCTAGAAAGATGTACCCTGACAGATAAGTCTTCAGTCAAAAAAAAAATCTTTTACTGATTTGGGCTACTTGCCCTCCAGCAAAGGTCCCGTTCAGACTCTGATGCACCTAAGCAATTTATAAGAGAATAAATAAATAAATACACAATACTTTTCCATATATTAACCATAACTTCAATTCAAAATAAGGTAATTATTACAAAATACATTTGTTGTTAAAAATGAAATATTTAAAGCCTTCATCCAAAGTAGCTACTTACTTTATACAAGCATAGAGAAGAAAAAGTGTATATAATAAAACTAAGTTTAGAAAGTTTAAAAGTTTAAAACTAAGTTTAAGTGAGTCATTTCTTTAGGAATCACTAGATAGTTAAGCTCTTAAAAAAAAAAAAAAGTCAAATGGCCATTTATTTTATGTCAAGAAAAGGCATTTAAGCATTTAATTTTTTTGCTTTAGTTCTTTGCTGTTCTCTGATAATAGAGAAGATGCAACAAACCAGCAAGAACGTCATTTAAAACCTTTACCTAATAACTTCTTTATTTTGCTTTTTGGATTTCTTGGTAGTCTCTGCTTGTACAGGAACAACTTCAGGAACAGGTTCCTCAACTGCTGTGTCTTCATCACCCAAAAGAGCTGCCTGCTGAGAAAAATCCATGTCCTGCATAAACGACATGCTGCGCTTCAAAGCTAACAGCCGTTCCTAGAATCAGAAAGGACAGAGCGGCAGGGACTTAACCTTTCCCTCATAGCCAAGATGCTATGATAATGGGATGGGATGGGAATGGCCATGGCCTTATTTTGTTCTTAATGCCTCGTTTCCAATGGCGATGCAACATGATTTGGTCATGGTAGCATGGCATCAGAATTTCTGCAGCCCAACTATCAAGAGAGAAACAAACAAAAAAACTGCATATGCAAAGACAGCCACCTACTTTAGACAAGACTTACCACAACAGAACCGTAACACACACACACTCACACACGCTCACACGTGCACTAGCTCATAAAAATAACTGTTTTACTGTAACAACTGTATATTACTAAGACGTGTGTATACGTGTACCCTGAAACCTCTCATCATCTGCCCCCATCCCCCTCCCAAAACTCTTTTATTAATGTGATAAGTAAAACTTGGTTCTGAAGTGAGATTTTCAAAATTTCAGCCAGAAGCAGTGCTTTTACAGCTGGTTTAAGTATCTGAATCTTGCATCCACTAAAGTACATGCAGACTTCATGCAGGTTGAGAAATAAAGGGACTGTCATAACAACAAATGCTATCAAGTCCTTAAATATAGCAGTACTAAGGGGAACTGCCATCATTAGTGATAGATGGATGAAACAATGCTTATTGTTGTTATTGATTACCTTCCTTTTAAACCTGACCACCCCAAACCCACTACTTTCCAGATGTTTGTTTTTAATAGGTCTCTTACTTTGCTCATCATCTTAAAGCCTGTGTGCAGTATCTTCTTGGCTAGCTTGTAGTAAACAGTATCTGGTCTGTTGTATGTCATTGCATTATCACACATTAGTTTAAAATCTGCCTGTAAAATACAAAATAAAATAACTGGTAAAACATCAAACTCGTAGCTAGCAAAACCACATTCCACCAATGTGGATCTGAAAAGAACTTTAACCAAATATTTTAAAAACACTAAAAAAGGGTCACAGAGTCCAGCTGGAAGAAATGGAGAAAGCAACTGAAGTGTGGGGGGGAATCCCCCCAAAGATGGTAACTTTTCAGGTGTTTTTCCCATCTTTTAAACTGAGAGATCAAAGAAATGCAAAAAGACATTAAAAGGCTTCCTATATAATTCTAGCTGTAGCAACTTGATCACTTCTTCAGACTCTTGCACATTTGCAACAGAAACAGCCTTCTAGCCTTCCTTGCATGCAAATGCCATGCCCAACTGCCTTTTCCCTTAAATGGTCTCTTTTCATAGCTACTCAAATAACTTGTACTAATGCATGTTGCCAAAAGACACTTCTCTGTACACTGACTCAAAAAATGTAGATTATGAAAATATTTTTAGAATTCCTTTTTTACAGTCCATGTAAGTGTGTTCGGTTTTCAATTTCTTGTTTTCATACAGGAATGTCAGAGCAGTGCTCTCCTAGCCATCGAGTAGTTTAGCAGTTACCATATGGCCCATAATAAGCAAACAGATGGACAGAACTACCATTTGCTAGGCTGTCATTTCCTATAGCAGAAGTCATCTGCCTTCACTTAAGCAGAACACAACTGGGAAAGCGGTGTGGTGAAGCACCAAGCTATGAGCAATGAAAGCTCTGTATCTACTCATGGACTTTGAGGTGCTGCAGAGAACACAGAAGTCCATAGAAGTATCCTACTTGCTCAACTTTGAAGCAGTCCCTTTTTGGTGGCAGCAAAATTGACAGTGTTTTTTTTTTTTTTTTTTTTTTTTTTGCAATGATTTTCCCCTGCTAAGTGCAGTAACAAGGTTATTAGGGGAATCCAGTTAAGGGGAATCCTCCAGTCACTGGTTTGTGACTAGCCTCAGCTCTTTGAAGTAGGAGAACTGATTAAAAGATGAGTTGTACTTGTTTTAGGAGATGAAAACTTAAGTTTCATCTTTGCACTACAAAATTACAAAGGCATGAGCATAATTAGGACACTTAAACTCCTAGAAGAAAGTCCAAGTCTCTTTGTCAGTGTAAGATGTTCAAACTTTTCCAAGTACTTACTGCTCCTCAAAGTATCATGAGAAACCAAATCCATTGGACAAACAGTCTGTTTATCTTAAAATACTGTGATTTTCATTTTTCTGTGTTGCTCTCCGCAACTTCCAATCATTATCTCAACCTTGCCTGTGTCTACATATAGCAACTGACTACTGAGTCAATCTTGCTTTCAAAGTTGCTGAATAAAACAACTCGAAAGCCAACAGAATTTAAGTAAAACTAAACTTATGACAGTAATGCTATGTGAACACTATGTTCACTATTTCCTGTAAAATTTCACACCATTTTTGAAAAATAAGGTAGTTTTAACAAAAGAGACTAGACCTTGTTGAAGCACCTATAGCAAATATACGCCATTCTTAGCTCATCTTGCTGGACCTCTCAAAGGAAGAAATAAACCACCAAGGACCAATGCAAAACCCTCTGCTAAGTTTGCTATTATATCAGCAAAACTCGAGAAAACAATAATCTGAAGGCAGCTATCAGAACTAAATGAACCTATTGAAATAAAAATAAAAATCCTTTCCTTCCAGGATCAGGCAATACAAGATTTCTTATTGCACTGCCTATAAAAACACAATGCACTCAATACAGTGTTAAAGCAGGGCCAAGACCCAGAATAGCTCAGGCCAGTTGCCAAGACATGTTTTCCCAAAACACTACTCTAAACAAAGTTACACCAAAAACAGGAAAATCTAAGAAACAGTCACTATACTGTAAAATACAATTTCATTGTTTACTAACACAAAAGTGCTTTAGTATATCCACAGCTTTTTTTTTTTTTTTTTTTTTGCACACATGTTAAAAACTGCCTTATAATCAACCTACTTAAGACTAGATTAAGTTTTATATATATGTAATAGTTCCAGGTCTCTTAAAATAACTTAAGTGCCTGCAATATTATTATTCATGGGCTTATGTCTAGCATCACGTGTCTATGTCTATGGATTTCATGGTAGAACTATAGAGCAGATTTTTATTTTCCCCAATAACTTTGGTAATTGTATGAGAATAGAAGACCGACATATAAGGCTTCTAGAGTGAAAAATAAAGCAAGATTCCCACTCTAACAGGCAGAATGCAGAGTGGGGTTAGAATTCTTAAGTAGCGCACCTTACAAGCCTTTCTCACATGAATTATTTTAAAATTAAAATTTTAATTTAAAAACTTAGGCTTACTACCAAAGTGCTCTGAAGTTACTAAATCTCTTTCAATTCACCTTGAATTCAGTGACTGATTTGTATTCGTTTGCTGTTATTTTTTCCTTCATGGTACCAAAATCCATAGGGTGCTTTATGATCATGGAATATCCAGGAGCAATGGCATCCGTGACTGGAAAAGCAAAAAATCCATGAGGATCTTTCCTAAAAATAAATTTAAAAATATATTTAGGTTTATGTTCAGAAACAAAATTATCATTATTTTATACTATATTTACAGCATGAAATGAATAGTCCTAACTAAAACCAAAACACATAAAACAGAACACTTGAAAAATTTTCTAACACAAGAGTAAATTTTGATTAAGAATATGTAGACTTTTTGAAGACAGATTCAACAAGGTCTTGAAATTATTCTTTTGTATGTCTTCTGCATCTCCATTTACACTCCAAAGGGATCTTTCCACTTCTCTGAGTAATAACCTCTTCCAATCTTCTTCACTAGGGTTTTGTCACTCTTAAAATAACTATGCAAATTTAAGACTTTAGAATTAGTTCCAAATTCAGCTTATTGCTATAGAATAAGAAAAGGAAAATGAAAGGTTCCAGTAATTAGAAAGTAAGTGCAACAGCATTAACATCTTATAGCAAACAATAAAATCAAAGTCCAAATTAGTAGTCCAGACTAGCGGGCAAACTAATCTGTTAATTTGGCATCTAACATAAAATAAGACAAAAAGGATATATAAAGGATATATAAGAGAAAAAAAAAAAAAAAAGCATGAGAAACATGTTATCTTTTAAGCCAATAAAATTTACAGCTAAAAAAAAAAAAAAAGAAATCCCAAACATACTCATTAATATTTAATGAACATGTAACAGCAAAGCCCTTCACCAACCACCCACCAAAGAAAGTCAGAATTGCATAATTGGTAAAAATTTTCCACAACTAGTGCCTGCAATATTCTTTTCTGCACTATTCAAACAAAGCCTACAAGATCTGATATGGTTGAAAAGGTTACTATTGGTATTATAATTAGTCTTTATGATTATTTCCAAACAGAAAAGCAGATTAAGAAGTTCTAAAATGACACATCTAAATATGCACTAGACATTATCCATACAGCTGTTGATCCATCATGCTCAAATACCTTTGAAGCTGGCGAAGAAAGTGTTCCAGTAATTGCTGGATGGGTGTGCTTTCATTTTCAGCTGCAATTTGAAATGAAAAACAAACAAACAAACAAAAAGGGTAAAGGGCAATGATATAGATGTTTCTATCTATAAAATCAGTAGCAAAGGGAATATTATAGCTTGCAGTGATTTGAAGGTCAGTAAGATAAGGATTTTAATGACAATTGAAGTGCACGCGATAAATCTCTTAAGCTTATAGTAACTGCTTCTACTCCCTTATTATTTACGTAGTTTTAATCACATTAAAAATGGGTATACATTAAATCAGATCTAATACTAAGTCTATAATCGGTTGTCATTTATTCTAACAGGAAAAATGAGACTTGGCAGCTCAAATACTGTAGCTCGAAAGTCCTCACTTGTTATAGGTATACTGATAAAACACTGCATAATTCATTTACCCTAACAATCTAGGCCATTTGTTTCCCTGAGATTTAGGTTAATCTTCTCAATCAAAAAGAAGAATAATGTATAGATACAGATCTGTTGGAGAAACAAATGCAGATTAAGGTTTTACTTGCTGTACGGATTAATGTACGTAGTGTCTGTTAATTAACTGCTTGTTTTGACACATACATGAACTTCATAAAGACTGGCTTTGATGTGAAGGTTGAAAAATAAAACAAGAAGTAACCTGTAGTCTAGAATTGAAACTCAAATTCTTCATCATGTCAATGAGATTTCACTTCTTAGTTACAAGTCAAGACAAATACTTTAAAACCTCTATTTTTAGAAGCAGATAGAAAATTGAAGCCATGTCAATACGGATTTTTTTTTTTTTTTAGTTTAGCAGATTTTCAATTCTCCATTATATCAAGGCACAAAATCTGCAACCAGAAAGTTTCCATTACATGTACTGGACAGAGTCCTCAATTTATTATGCAGTCATAATTAGAATATTTCTTTAAGAAATGACTTGCCTGGTCAATGAACTGAGTTTTGAATACAATACAGGTAATCTTTCTAAAGACTCAACTTTTTGAAATTAAGTTACATTTCAAGAACAAAGCCTCTGAAAAAAATTCTAAGTAAAAGTTTCCACTGAAAAAATATTAAGAGTTGGCTATAAAAAAACAGTTGGAAAATCATGGCAAATTCCAAAGGGATAAGCATGCAAAGTTTACCAAACACATCTGATAGGTATGCTGCCTAATGACGACAGTTATAAGAAGTACAAAGCAGAAGTGTGGGGACTACAGTCTTTACAGACAACCTATCACAGTTTACTGCCACTTTTTGATGATAATACTCAAATTAAAACATCACATAGGTTATGATTAAAAAAAAAAAAAAAAAGTGTCTCGAACTGAAAAACAAATCCTACTTTCAGTCATCGTGATCATGTTTTTGTACATGATATAGTGGAAATGTGAAGGGCGAGGAACTAGGGAACACTAAGCCCGATGGCTCTTTCACACTAGTTTTATTCTGACAGTAAACTGGGGCCAGAGGCATACATCCTTGGTGTGGCCAAATCAATCTTGTACTATTAGCTATTAATTCATTATGTTCCAAGGCACATGTAAAAGCCATTCATATAGGCTGGATGAAAATGTTTACACACTCCTCACCCGGCTGAGTTCTGCATGCTCGGACAGGGCGATCTGGAGGAGGTTCAACCTCCACTTTTTTTCCAGGATCGAAGTCGTCAGTTTCTCCTTCAGTGTCACATTGTTCTTTTTCCCGTTTCCTCTTTTTCTCTTCCTAGCACAACAGGAAGAAAACAAATTAAAAAAAAAAAAAAAAAAAAAAAAAAAAAAGTAAGTGCTTGAAAAGTAAAATTCCACATTTAAGAAAAAAAAAAAGTTATTTCCCATTGGGAGTACTCAAGCTCTATCCAAACCACAATATGTAAAAACATGGTTTAAACAACAGTGCATGTATACTCAATTCTCACTTTTTTTTTTTCCTCCTTCTACTACTGCTAATTCCATTTATTTTTGGCTTCATCCTAATCTGGACGAAGCATGAAATGATACATTTAAGAAGCCAGAAGTATCCATAACTACGCAAAAGACAAATTGACAGGAAAAAACAGCCCCTACGAGAAACAAGTGCTATTCCACAAACTGCCGTTTGAGGCTCTCTGTTTCCAGGGCCACAACACACTAACAACACACACGGTTTTCCACCTTTCTGAAGCGCTGTCTCCAAACAAGCGCTTCCGGCAACACTTCGATTTAAAAAAATGGCTTCTTGCTCTCTGCACCGAGAATCTGCATCCGAGAAGCAAGCAGGACAACGACTGGTTCCCCTGAAATCCCAGGGTCCCAGGCTACCTTTCTCTTTCTTCTTTCCTCGTCATCAAGATGCTTTTCCTTTTCCGACTTTTTCTTCTTTTTCTTCTTCTTCTCCTTGTGCCGCTCTCGCTCGTGATCCGACCTGTCATCGTAGTAGCTGGAATCGTGCCCCGACCCGGAGAGCTCGGTCACTTCGCTCCCTCCCACCTTAAGCACCAGCTTCAGGGGCTTCTCCAGGGGCTTGTCCGCATAATCTAAACCAAGCACAGCACAGCGTAAACGCGGGCGAGGGGAAAGCGCGCGGCGAAGGGACGAGCGCGGCGCCCGGCGCCCCTCGGCGAGGCCTCCTCCCCGAGCGCCGCCCGCAGGAACCCGCCGTTCGCCTAAAATGCCGCTCGCGCCGCGGCCCTCACCGCTGTAGGTGGTGGCGGAGGCCGAGCGCCACTCCGCCTTCTCCGCCTTGTGCTTCTTGTGCTTCTTCCCCATGGCGGGAGCCGGCGCAGCCTCCCGCCTCACGGCGCCTCCCCTCCCGTCGCTGCGGCCCCGCGGCGGAGGAAGATCCGGGTCGCGGGGCGGCGCGGCGGCTCCCCGCGCTTTTACGAA
>JAWLRI010000002.1:2049669-2082062 GCA_034781795.1 Crypturellus tataupa
CCGGCGCGGCGGGAACGGCCGCCCGCGCGCCCCCAACGGCCGCCGTCCGCCGAGGAGCGGCCAGGAGGAGGAGGAGGAGGATGGACGAGGCGGCGGGGGAGCTGAAGCAGGCGCTGCCCGCCGTGTGCGACGCGGCGCACGTGCACGTGGAGGTGCATCAGCGCGCGAGCAGGTGTGCGGCGCTGCCCGCGGCGCCCGGCGCGGGCCGGAGCTCCTGGGGCGGCCAGGGGACGGGGGCTTTGCCAGAGCTGCGATCCTTGCGGGATGGTGGGTGGGGGCGTGCGAGACAGGGCGGGAAGCGCTCTAACAGAGCAACGGAGGCTGCGAGGCGGCGGGGCCTGTAGGACTGGGATCCTCGGGGTCTTGTCCCGAGAGCCCACAGCCTCCGGGAGACGGGCTCTGCTGTTTGACCCCTCGCGCTCCTGAGAAGCCGCTTGCTGCAGTCGCTGTGTCTGTTGCCTCTTGTCCCTGTGCTCACGTTTCCCAGAGTTTTGCTGTGCCTGCCCTGCCCCTTCAGCCGGCCCTTCCTAAGGTTGAACAAACCCGTTTCTCCCAGCTGCTCCCAGGGTTTCGTGCGATCCGGCCTTGCAGTCCCCTTGGCAGCCGGCTGCGGGGCTCCCTGCAGCGTGTCGGGGTCTTCCCCGTGCGGCAGGACTGCGCACAGCGCTCCCGAAAAGTTAACTTTCCCTAATGCGGGGGCTGCACTTTTGCTTGGACGGGCTGATGTTTAATTGTTCCCCTTTATGGAAGGGGGACACTGCTGACCATACTTTGCAGCCTGCTGTCTGCATCTTCAGTCCTTATCTTACTAGTTTGGCTACCAGGATCCTATGGGAGAGGATCCTTGCTGAAGTTGGGGCATCCCCTGCCTTTATTTGTAGGGCTTGAAACGATGAGTTACAGAAATGGGGACGCATCACTGAAAAACCTTTTAGAAATCTTAAAAGGGTATTCTGTCTTATTTTTGTCTCATACTGGAGTACATGCAGCACGTTCTCCTCCTGAGGTACCGCTTGCCCTCAAGTGTATATGTGTAACTGAGCTTCTGAGCTAAATGTACTCACTTCAGCCTAGTAGCTTAGTTCTTCTGCTCCTAGTGAAACACAGCCACAGTGCATAACTGATTTCCATTCTTGAAAGCTTCTAGCTTTGCCATGCCCGGTACCATGATATGATCGTGAGCAGACCAAATGGCATTCTCTGCCCTGTGCCTGTTAATGTACAAAATAAAACCAAGTATCAAAGTTGTTGCTTTTGCCAGCAAGCTTAAATTATTTATTTAGTGGAAGCTGCTTTTTGTGTGGGGTTAGCATATTAAATGAAGATCTCTATTATTGTATAAATGCCATATAAATGCCAGTGCAACAAACAATGCTGTTTCCTTCTTATTAGCACAGCAAAGAAAGAAGATATCCGGACAAGTGTCTTAAAGCTGCTGAACAGACATAATGTTGTGTTTGGAGATTACAAGTGGACAGAATTTGATGATGGTTTCCTCAACACCAATGTCCAGTCTGTGTCGGTTGTGGATACAGAGCTGAAACTGAAAGAAAGACAGGTATCCACAGTAATGTACAGCCTTGCTCATGTGTATGTGGTCTAGTGGCATCTACATAGCACTGGTTGTGACAGACTAAGCAAGAGGAGATTCACAGAAAGATGTCATAGCTTTTCCTAGACAGACTTGTATAACTAGGAGAATATAGCCAAGCTTTTTGGCCCATAGCTGTTCTTAAGGTCTTGAATATAAGCAGTAAACTTCTAAGCTGAATGTCAGCTGAGTACTGTATTTTTTTCCTGTTACAATTAGTTTTGAACTGGGAAATAGGATACAGGATGTGTGCTTTCTGTGTTCCTTTTAGCCCATCGACTTGAGCAAAAGTAGTCTTTCTCTTCATATTTTCCATCTGAATGAAGAAGGACCAAGCTCTGAAAACTTAGAGGAAGAGAACGAGGATATTGTCGCTGCAAACCACTGGGTGCTACCTGCAGGTACCCTTCTGATATTTCTGAAAGGAACAGAGCACTTATAATAAAAGAAGAAGTTTGGACAGGCTAAGAGTTGTCAGAATGTTTTATAGAGCTAACTATTAAAGATGATTTTTGCATACATTATATAGCATTTTTTTTTTTTTGGGTAGAACCAATATACTGTGATTTTTCTTTTAATGCAGTTTTCATGTTTTTGGCTGAGCTACCACGCTACCATAGAGGATTGCACAAGATTTCACATATTTGTGTGATACAAGATAGTGGGCGAAGGTGAAGGCTCTTGTGGAATAAAGCCTGAAAGTGTATCCTCAAAATCGGAAGTATCCAAATTTCTAACCCTGCAGGTTTTATTGGTTTTATTGCAAATATAGAGACCAATAAGAAATTTACCACTTTATAAATTCACTGGTCCAGAGGCCATTATTGGCTTTCAGTGCCAAGAGAGGGCTGCTTTTATACTTTCAAACAGAAGTATGTGACCTGGCAGCAGCTTAGTCTATTTGCAAGAGCTGTACTGAAAACACAACAGAGCAGGCACACGAACTGGAAGTGACTTGTCAACTTGATTCTTTAGGGGTCCTTGATTCTTGCATCTTGGTGGGTTTTTTTTCTCTTCTTGCAAATATTTCAGTTTGAAGTGTTTTTAATTTGCTATCAGCTTTAAAACCAAGGGAAAAATACAATTAAACATATAAATAACATTATTAAGCAAATAATGCCATTTGGACCTTTTCTGGAGAACTAAATTCTATTATAGTAAGATTTCATAAAGTTACATAGGGACAGCCTATTGCAATGAAAATCACAGCAAGCATTTAAAAAAAATATAAAATTCTTTATAAACATATATCTTATTGTCGGCAACTTAATAAATTAATCTTGCTTACAATAAGCTTGCAAAATACTTTGCTTTGATCTTAAGCAAACAGCAATTTATCTAGAAAGACATTTCCCTACTGGGAAATGACTAGCTAAGCTAGTCCCTTCTGAAAATAAGACCATCTTCTGCAGTAGGACCTGGTCTGCCTGCTTATTCTCATGTTATGTTCAGGGAACCTAGATTATGCAGTGGAAGCATAGAAACAAACTTTGGGTCAAGAAATTGGCGAATCTGTGTTTTTTCTTGCTCTTTCTATATTGTGGAAAGCTTAAGCATACATTATATTTCTCTCTTTTAAGAATTCAGTCTGTTATCTTGATGTTGCTATGTTTTAGCATTATTCAGCACAGTGTTTTTGCTTTCATCTACCGAAAACAAGAAGAGGCTCAAAAAGATTGAAATCCAAATCACAAATTTGTTTACTTTTTAGTATTGTTCAACAACATTCTTTTTTTTGCTTTTTCTCTATATGTTGATGCTTATTTAAAAGTTAAAAAAAGCCCCACAATAAAATTGAACTTAGAAAAGCCTCTGACCTTTTCATAAGTCTTTATCTTGGAGAAATGTAGCTCATTCTCCTGTTCAAGGTAGTGGGGCTTGGGGGATGATTTCGATAGGAAGAATGAAATACTAATATTTTTTCATTAATGTTAAGGATTATTGAAGAAGTATTAAGTTCCGTTCACAATTATTTGAGAAAGAAAAGTTGTAAGCTGATAAATTTATGCCTGTTAAAGTAGTGTTTGTGTTTTGCAGAGAAATAATCCATGTATTTTCACTGTTCAAAAATATGTGTTTTTTTTCTGCAATTTTATCTGAGGAATAGTTTGAAAAGTGCTTGGTGCTTGCCCTAAATAGAAGTATGACGTATTGTTTTTGCAGCTGAATTCCATGGCCTTTGGGAAAGTCTTATATATGATGTTGAAGTAAAATCACACGTAAGTTGAAGATTGATAACAACTTAAATTGCTTGAAGAGAAATAAGAGCTGATATATAACTTGTCTGAAGTAGTTGCATGTCATAGAGAACTTATTTGGAAATAACCATCTCAAGAAAGAATTCTTGTGTCTGTTTATTACACTTACCTAATTTGAAGTTAATATTTTATAATGATCACTGTATTGTTGTTTCATGTTATTTTGGAGAACTATGTTCCTATTAACAGTCCTGTATATTTTTTGACAGTTGCTTACTTCTGATATATCCTTAAGAGAAAAAGCCAGAACTGAGATTTAAAATAAAACATCATATTTCAGGCATCTATGAGTATGTACTGTAGTAATGTCTGCTTTATGAAAAATCTCAGTCTTGCTCTTAGTAGTTTCACTGGTGCCTATGCCAAATTGTAACAAATTTGCTTTATTTGGATTGTTTTATATTTTAAGAAACTGGAAGTTTTGACAGCTGTAGGTGCTGTTTCGTTCGGAATATAAAGCTTCTCAGGAGACTTACTTTGCTTTAGTGCTCTAGACACATTCAGCAGCCTACCTCAAGAAAAACAATGAATAGTAGCGGGGGGAAGAATGCATTTACTTTATGAAAAGATCTGTCTTTTTTAAGGCTGACCAACTGCATGTTTTTCAAGAAAGGAAGAGTAAAATCAGTGAAAAATAATGCCAAAGATGCTTGGAAAGATACATGCAACACTATTTGTAATAACTTCTCAATTTCTCCATAGTGAAGCACTGTTATGTTATCATATTGGTATTTTGATATAGGAGCATGTTGCTCCTGGCTCTGTTATCAACACTTCCCTTCTATTGATGCTTTTCTTACTCTGACCATGCAGTGAACTGAGGGAACTAAATCACCTGCCTTTTTTTTTGTCCCAGGAATTTGCTTGCCATGACATCAGCTGATGATCATATAACAGAAGTGATGGGTGCAGCTAGGTAGAAGGGAACAGGAATTATACTGTGTGTTTCTGGTAGCAGCTAGTCAGCTGAGTTGACTAGTTGACTGAGTTTAGCAATAAAGTCAGCGTGCACTGTTATTCTTCATTCAAGCATTATTCTTCATTCAAGTGCACATCGAAAGATTTGACTATAGTGCCCTCCCACTTCATTGATTTTTGTGCATTCATAAAGTCTGTGTTGCTAACTGCTAAAAAATTATAGAACTGTAATACTATAATCTCTCTCCTAACACAAAATAAGAATAAATTTTGTTTAGGATGAAAACTTGGATAAATATTGAGCACAATATTTCTGTGTTAGAAGATGCAATAGAGGTAATGCGGGATTGCTACCTCTGTATTTGCTGATATGTCTTTAATCTTTTTTTTCCTCCTCTTCAATTAGCTACTTGATTATGTGACGACAACATTACTATTTTCTGACAGAAATGTTGACAGCAACCTGATATCATGGAACAGAGTTGTTTTGCTACATGGTAAAAAATCATTTATTCTAAAACAAATAGATTAACTGGCCATCTACTTATCCTTTCCTTCTGAAAATCTCTGTGGTGAAATTGTTCCTGTGTTAGAGAAGCAATGCTTGGGAAGCGTTCTCTATATTGTACAAAATCAGAGTTTATAATGCAGTGATAACAATTAATTGTTTTAACTTCTATTTGTAAGTGATATTATCACTTTTTTATTTTTTTCCACAAAATGCAAATGATTATGCCAAAACAGAGTATGTTAGGAGCTGTATTTTAGTTACAACTCTATTGCAGTATTAAAAAATTCATTAGTTATGGCTGCTTTATGAAAGTCTTTCTGTAACCTGACAATAGATACGCTACATGTTGTGTTCTGTTATCAAGCATAAAGGTAATATGCCCACTACTTGAGTTACTATGAAGCCAAAATCTTCAATCAGTCTTTTGTTATTTTGGGAATTATGCTATAAGTTAGATTGATATTCACCTGGATCTATTTTGTTGCAGCTTGATTTTGATTAATTACAATTTTATAATCAAGACTACCATTCAGCAGTAAAGGTTCATAGTGGATTTTTTTTACTACAGATGATGATTCCAGTAAAATTATAGTAACAATACTTAATGCATCTAGTTCATGAAATAAGTAAAAATTAATATTTTTCATCCTTGTTTTATTTGTTAGTTTAGAAAATGCAGAATCACTATGCCTGGAAAACTGTTCAGTTTAAATTATTAACAATATATCTACAATAGATGCATTTCATTTTGGCAATAAACTCTCAAAGTTTAAAAAATTAAGATTACTGAAAAAGATGTTATTATTGGGATATCTCTAACTATCGTAATATAAAATCCTACATTTATACCATAATGGCAGTATTAACTTTGAAAAAAATTGCTCTCATCTTGTTGTTCCTGATTGCCAGTTTGTTTGGCATCTGTACATCAACTTCTGTGCCTTCATAGTCTTTGTTTGACTATTCGTGTACTGGTTTGGAGAAAATCTGTATGGCTCTTTCATAGGGCATCAAGCTATATTCAAAAGCTATGTCCCCTAGCATCTATGTGTTTTTATTATGTAATTATTACTGTAATTAAAATCATTAGTTAAAAGATGCTACCTGGCGTTAACAACCTGACATTGGTGGTATGTAATGTATTGTGTGGATTTGATTTGAATCTAGGACCTCCAGGGACTGGTAAAACTTCACTCTGTAAAGCATTGGCCCAGAAGCTGACAATTCGACTGTCACACAGGTTATCTGTTTGTTTTTATTTCTTCCCCCTTTACTCTCTCCAAGATTCTTACTGTAGTTTGCCGTTGTTAAATATCTTTGGCCTACAGAAAAAGAAAGTAATGCCAAGTAGTACTTGACAAGTGTTAATGTTCATGTAGTACCTGACTAGCAAGAAATTTGATGTAATGTGAAAGAAACTGGATATACGTCTTAAAGTGTGTAGGTATTTGTGACTAGGAAGGTAAATACATTAACATTTGAATTTTACTTGTTTGTGCTCACACTGCATATCAGTAAAGACTAAAAGGTGAAGGACTAAAATATCAAGTCTGCTACTTGTATTTTTGTATTTGAGAAAGTTTGTATTTTTAGGAGGTAGTGATTTTCGAATCAGTTTATGTAATCAAATGGTCTGAATGTTGCACTTGGCAGAGGTCAGTTTATATGTAAGTCAAGTCATAAGGTGGCAGAATGAAAAAAACTGATAGCAATTTAATGTGAAGCATTCTAGTGAGAAAGGTTTTTGTAATTTAAAATTATACTTGAAATATCCATTGTGTTTATTAAAAGTATTTGATTTAAAATACTACTTAAGAATATTCTGACATTGAAATGGAGGAAATGAGACTTAAAGAAGTCAATAGTATTAGTGACTTTTTTACAATATGACATGATTTATTCCTCTTTTTTTTCTTTCATACTTTAGGTATAGGTATGGACAGTTAATTGAGATAAACAGCCATAGCCTTTTCTCTAAATGGTTTTCAGAGGTATGTATTGATCCAACGTATTTAGTAGGTCTTGTGTATTGTTATGTTACCAGTATTTGTGATTAACAGGCTTCATAAAATAGGTATATGCACCATAGGTTATTCAGCATACTTGAAGTGTCTGGAAGGACTTAAATAGAAGCTATATTAGAGACTTTTAAAAACAGATGTATACAGCTGTAAATATAGTAAGACTTGGAAAGTTATGCAATAAGGAAACATGTTGAACATTATATATATATACATACGGTCTTTTTCTAGAGTGGCAAGCTTGTAACCAAGATGTTCCAGAAGATTCGAGAGCTAATTGATGACAAAGATGCTCTTGTATTTGTACTGATTGATGAGGTATGACTTTAATGGCATTGAGATGCATTAAATTTCACAGAAATTAAATTGGATAAGTATGACAATCCCTTTTCTTAAAATACAATGAAAATATGTTTAGACTTTTTTTGTAAATTATTTAACCTTGAGCAGAAGCGTAGAGGAGGGATGTTTAATCTCAGCTAATGCAGATTTGAGAGATTTGGGAGGACGACTGTATAATGGTGTTTTTTGGGATTTGTTTTTTGTTGTTGTTATTGTTTGTTTTATTTTCTTGAGACAAATTTCATCAGAAAGGAATTGAAACATTTCTTGGTGGCAGATCCTTTGTTGCTGTTTGTTAACAGGTGGAGTATTGTTTTAAACTTCAGAGTACCCTGGACTTGTATTAAAATTATGCTCTTACACTGTAAAGCTCAGAAAAACATTAGTTTCATTTCAGTTTGTCTGTATTGTCTTGACAGACTTTCATACCTGAGCAACTTGTGTGCTTCACTTGCCTTATGATATTGAAGCTGTGCATTGTTGTTGGGAGTGCTTGTTCTAAATCCAGTTCATTAGTAATCCTATACACAGCCCTTTTAGGGAAATAGAATGATAATGGAAACTAACATCCATTCTGCTGTTTTAATAAGAACTGTGCTTGCTGTACCTTCTGCTTTCATAACATTTTTTTCCCCTCTCAAAAAAGCTTTTTTTATCTCCTCTTATGTTCCTACGATCTGATGATGTACTGTCTGGATTATTTGGTTGTGGTCAGCTTTCTAAGCGAGCATTTCTATTTCCTTTGTAGGTGGAAAGTCTCACGGCAGCCCGAAGTGCCTCCCAGGCAGGAACAGAGCCTTCAGATGCTATTCGTGTGGTGAATGCTGTACTGACACAAATAGATCACATTAAAAGGTAAACTCATATTACTGCAATACAAAAGTTACCTGACAACTTCATGATTCCTTATAAACATTAATTTTCACTTGGAATGCTAATCCAAAAACCCTGCCCGATGAACAATTCTTTTGCATGTGACCTAAAAATGTGCTTTTATCTTGAAGGTATCCCAATGTAGTTATTCTGACTACTTCAAATATTACGGAGAAAATTGACTTGGCCTTTGTAGACAGGGCTGACATAAAGCAATATATTGGGCCTCCATCTGCTGCAGCAATATTCAAAATATATCTTTCTTGCTTGGAAGAACTGATGAAGGTAACGTTTTGAAAGTAGGACTGTAAAACATTCTTTTAGTACTTTTACTGTACTTTCTGAATAACAATAATTTTATCCTTTTCTGTATTTCCACTCTAACTATAGAATTTGATTTTGAATATGCTTTTGGAGTTTTCATGCAATGTATGCAATTTTTCTTTCTAGTGTCAAATCATATATCCTCGTCAGCAGCTCTTGACACTGAGAGAGTTGGAGATGATTGGCTTTGTAGAAAATAATGTCTCAAGGCTAAGCCTTGTATTAAAAGAAATCTCAAGGTAAGATTTTTATTTATTTATTTATTTATTAATTTTGCCTGCTAGGATTGACACAATCAGGATGTGGAAATATATCTGAAAGAATTGAATGTAATAATAGGCAGAGTTTTGAAATGTCTCAGTTTCTTTGGTTTTTGGGATTAGTGTGAAACCTTGCAGGATGCAGTGAGTGCAACTTTGCAGCGTGCTAGCAAGATTTGCAAACATTTCTCCATCTCAAATCTGGTGCAATTTCTGATATTGCTTCTGGCTTTTGAAGTCTTCTAGTGGAATTCCTGGCTGAATTTGAGATACCTGAGATACGGATATTGTGAATTATATTGCCGTTCAGCAGAAATAATACTGACCTCCTTTTCTGCTGAGAAAATGTCTCAGAATACCTTGTGATCTACCAAGTAGTCAATTTTCATAAGGCAAAACCAGACTTCGGTTAAGTGGAAAGGCTTGATGAACATGAAGTGTCAGTGGAGGGTGTCATGTTTTGCTGAAAATGCTATTACAGCAAATAATCTTTCACTGTAGTGTAAAAATGCTTGATATTATAAACAACATTTCTATTGTTTCAAGAAGTGTTTCTTTCCATTGCTCTGTTCTCTGTAGAACAAAGTGGCACCTTTGTAAAACTGTTATTTTCAGAATACATATGAACTTTCTGTTCCTAAAATACCAGCTTTCAACCAATTGCAACAGGCAGATAAGCTCTGCTAGGCATATGGGCTTGGGCTCTACACTACATTCTAAAGTGTACATTCTACTCCTGAAAACAAATTTAACAAATCAGCAAGTGATATAAATAGTGGTGTCTTTCTAAGCATAACTGGAAGGTTATTTCTGTACTATGCTCCATCAGGGTGGACGTTCACGAGACAGGGCACAGTGATGCCACAGAAGCGCACCACAAAAGCACTGGCAGGCAAATACAATTATGCTCTATCTGAACCTGTGCTAACTTGTTTCTTCATACCATATGTCCCCTTACTTTTTCATTCTGAATAATTATGCAGAGAACTCTGGTCTATCAGCAACTTCAAGGATACTCATAATGAAATAAATGCTCCTAATGAAATAAATGACCAAGGCACACTTGCATATGTGCTGTTTGCAGAAGATAACTAAAAATGACACTAGCAAATGAATTAGTAAGGTGTATGTGGGTTTTATTGTAATTTAATAGTTGTGGAACTGTATTAAGAAAAAACATTGTCAGAATCTGATAAGCTACACAAGTAGAATAAGAATGGCTAGCATGGGTGGGATATGTTCTTTCTTTTTTTCTTTCTGCCTTTCTGCTTTTATCTGAAGTTGTCTCTTCCCCTAACTTCTTGCTTCTGACAAAAATGCTGCGAGCTGTTTAATATTAGATATTGCGATTGAATTTAGAGACACTTATAGGATAAGCACAGAAAAAGGCTGTCTTCATCAGTGATTATTTACCATTTAAGCAGCAGTTGTCTCTGTTTTACTGTAGAAAAAGTGAAGGTCTCAGTGGCAGAGTCTTAAGGAAACTTCCCTTCCTAGCACATGCACTTTACATTCAAGTAAGTTTATTCTATTCATTTTGATTTGACTTTTGAGATGGGTAGGAGGACATTTGGACAAAAGCCCTGAATCCTTTTAAATCTAAATTATAATGTTTCTTCTGCATCTGGACTAAAAGGATTTTTTTGCTGCTTATAATTTAAAATGAGACTAAAAAAAATAATAGGATTGACCTGTTCAACAACGTTCTAATTAATTCCATATTGTAACAGAATATTAGTATTGGTTCTCTGATGCTTTCTTGCTGAAAGTCCTCTCCCACTTTAAAAAATAATATATTTTAAAAACTTTTATTGAAGCAAATCAATATTCCTGATTGACTCAAGAGTATTCCTGGTATGACTTTGATTTTACTATGTTAACTTGTATAAAATAAAGCTACAGTTTTGTGTTTATTTGTATTTTAAAAATATTATGAAGTGCAATTCTCTGTTGATTACTGTGCATAAAATTTGAAATATTATGCCTGCTTATTGCTGCAGTGTCTAACAAAATGCTCTCTTGTTTTTTCAGTCCCCCAGTGTTACAATGACCACATTTCTTCAGGCTCTTTCACTTGTAGTGGACAAGCAATTTGAAGAAAGAAAGAAACTTTCAAACTCCGTGTGACACTACTGTTTTATAGTTGTCTGTATTGTTGCCACTGAAACATATATATTTTTGAATACAAAATTTGCACCTTTTATACATTTGTTAAATAGATTGTCAACATTTGAAGAAACCTGTGATATCTCGTCTAGTTTTTGACAACAGTCATAAATTAAAAAAAAAAAAGTTCGTAGCACACTTCTGGAAAGCTTGGTTTTAAATAAGACCATTAGAAACTGACATTTAAAAAATAATTACACCTATTCCAATAGAAGTGGGCAGATTTCTGTTCCTTGTTTCTTAATTACTAACTTTCTATCTGGGAATCAATTTTTATGCCTTCTTTTCCATTTTTTAGAAGCCATAGAACTACAGAAATTCAGTCTTTGGCTCTGATATTTGTGCAGTAAATGCACTACTGTTTTTATGTTTCCTTAGTAAGGATAAAAGTGCTCAGTGATTGCCCAGGCCTTTCATAATAAGGCTTTTTTTATGCTGAAAGATATCATCAAATATTACATTTTTATTACATCAACCTAGAAAGTTCAGGAGATACTACTTAACTGTATTTGGAATACAACTTTTCTACATTAATGCAATGATGGACAGTAGAGCATGTACTCTTCCTGAAAGAAGACTGCATTGTGCAAGGTTCTTCAAAAATGGGTGATTTTCTTTTCACCCTTTTAAAATATGAATTTGAACTTACAAATCCTTTCTGGGGAAAAATATTTTGCAATGAAAAAAACCCCAAAATTCATGTATTTGGTTTCTACAGGAACAATAATACAGCAGAAACAGTGAAATGTAGAGAAGTTTACAGATAAGAAGTTTATTTTTCTTAAGTGAAGTTTAAAATATCCGATTAACACATACCTCCCATGTATTTTGTTATTTTCTTGTTATTTTGTTATTCATTTTTCTAATCAATGTTACATGATTATTAGACAGAAGATTTTGTCATTAATATTGATGAATACTAAAAACTGTGCATTAAACAATTGCACTTGTTAGAATCAGTAGTCACTTTTTGCCATGGCATTTACATTTTTGTAAAGAGCGTCTCTCTGTTAAGCCTGTCTTAGGCATTTTACACTAATTTCAGATACAATTTCAGCAATGTTTTTCCCCATCCACCCATCTCTAGGAGGAAGGGGTGGCGGGGAAGTTGTACGAAAATCAAAAAATTTGTCATGTGGTTGAATACTCCCCTATCCACTGCATTACTTTTTTTTTCCTTTTGGAAATACTGATGCATGTGAGAATCTTCCATAAAAGTCAGGTATAGGAGGATTACTCAGTTTTCTAGAAACTAGACCTCTCTTGACTTTTTAAAGTATGGAGATTGAGACCTGACTTTAAAAGGACCCTATAACCAATATAGGTATGTTGTGTGCGTGTATCTTGATGACCCATATAATAGGCCCATGCTTCTGTATTATCCTGGACATACAGCAACACACCTGCCTTCTGGTCTTAATTTCAGAATTTTAGAGAAGGTGTTTTGTTTTTGCTTTGTTTTACTTTTAGCATGCTTTCTTACATCTAGTATATGGAAGTCCTAATAGATAAAAAGGACACAGTGGAACAGTATTTAAGATAAACATATCTTAGAGACCATTTTCTGGCAAGTATAGTAGTTGTGCAATGGCTGGTAGTGGTTTAATCTTTTGTAAAAATCTAGATAATAACTAATTTTGCTAAGTTATTTATTGCAGAAAGAAAAATCACACAAGGAGGCAGGCTTGCTTTTTGCCTACTCTTGGTTACAGATCAAGCGCTTCCTTGCACTGACACCCCAAAGAACAGAAATTATGGATCTGTTTCTCCTCTTAATGCCCATTTTACCTCAACTCAGTTTTAACTTCTGAAGACTTGAATCCACCTCTTTGAAGAAAATCAGTTGAAGTGCGTTGTATGTCATTTTAGTGGGAACTATTTTCCACTTCTGTTTAGCCCAACCGTGAGTATGAAGTAAATGAGCCTAGCCAGAACATAACAGATATTAACCCCCATGGGATCTTATTTGATCTTTCTGTGAGAACAGGTTTATTTTGCGGAAGGCAATGCTTAAATTCTTTAAGAGAGATGCAAGACTGCAATGCAGTGTTGTAATGCAAGAGAAGGTGTGAGAAAGCCCTTCAGGCAGCCTTTGGGAAGCGATAGGCTAATGCATAAAATGTTTCCTCAAGTTCTGATAGATCAACACAAAAATGAATTTAATAAAAAGCAGCTGAAGAATTCAATCCAGAGATGACCAGCAGTGAAACTTCCTGTGCTACGATGGTTAGGGCAGAAGTTATTCTGTACTGCAGTTTCACCACCTTCTCCACTGGGTGGATCTCTGGGATCTGGGTTGCTATCAGCATAAGTGATGAAATTTTGAGCCTGGTGAGGGAAAGGACTTTCAGCATGGCATATTGAAGTGTCTGGATTTTAACAGAGTTAAATAATGCTAAAAATAACAATGTATTTTTTTTTTTTCACTTGGAAAAAGTGAAAGTGGACCCTTTGCCAAGCTAAGTACTGTTTATATCCTGAGATATTAGTGTAGCATTTTTCCAGGCAGCCAAAAATGTTCATTTCTAACCCAGATCCTACAACACGCTTTGCAAAGTTGGGCTGGGGGGAGAAGAAGAGAGGCAGGAAGACATTTATTTAATTTTTTGAAGACTGATTTTTCTTAAAATAACTTTGTTAAAAAATACTGTTAAACTAAACTTTGTCTAAAGCTTTGGACCTTTGGAAATCTCTCTCTAACTCACTGAGAAGGAGAAAGTTAACAGCTAAATTCTGCTAAACATATGGACGATGGGATTTATATGAATTGTGCCAAATACAGTTTGTGGTGCTGGTCTCTGAATCATAGGAAGGGTACAGAGGCTTTAGAAAAATGCTCAGGAAGAGCAGCTGCCATATTTAAAGGGATAGTACAATTATTCTGTAGCGACAGGAAAAAAAACATTTGGAGAGAAAGCTGCCTTGGGTCTACCACATAGTGGCATCAGTAGGTAAAGTGAATGACGATCCTCAAATCGTGCAGTGTTAAATAAGGAAGGCTTTGGTTCAAACTCATAGAAGATCAGTTGGGGTTTTTTTTACATAGTAAACTTCTGGAATTCTCCACAACCATAGAGTCAGTATCAGGACGTTAGAAAGAGGTTTAAACAAATTGGTATTCAACAGGTCCAAAAAGAAATCAAAAAAAGATAAGCACATACCCTCTAACGCTCATAGCCTGATTGCCATCCACGGCAATGGGGAACTGTTCTGCGCAGTGCAGGCCAATGCTAGAGTATCCTAGATCGTTAGGGTCACTGAATTATTCTTAATGGGAAAACATGCATTCAAATTGGTTTGGAAGCTCCAGAACTTTCTCACATTCCAAATATTTTTCCATTCCAGCTGTGCCTCGGCTTGCAGGAAAATCTCAGCCAGAGTAGTCTGAATGTCTGAAGGATCCTTTCTGCTCTGTGGGAAACCAGCATGTGTCACTAGAAAATTTTATTCTGTAATCATAAAGAATCATACTGTGATCATACAGGTAGTGATGCAGAGCTTTTCAAGGTAACTAAAATTAAGCATTGAGTTGGATTACGTTTTTGCTTTTGTAGTGATTTATGTAAAATATAAAAAGTATATGAAATACACATACTAGAATTAGGTCATAAAATGTGCATGTGGATATCTGAAGTAGGAATTAATCGGAAGTCCCTGAAATACCAGATGCTTGTGCTAGTGTAGTGCACATTCAGAAGTATATTAGGCATGGAGTATTTTATCAATTACTTTTACATGTACCAATTTCTTTTACAAGGAGGACTGTTTTGGCATTATTTGGACCTCAATGAGAGAATTTAGCTTTAGAACAGCACACTTTTTTATTCAAACGGCATCTGTCATCTTTTCAAAATAAATGCACAACTATTTTCCAAGATAAAGTAGATTAACTTTTTCCTGTGCTATTTTTGGAAAATTCCATTCAATATCTCCCCAGGTTGTTTATTTTTTGCTTTGGTCTTTAGTTAATCACAGGATTTAGTACTTTGGAAAAGTACTAGAAAGTACAAAAGATACTATTTTTCTTCTAGTTTTTGCCCTTGAAAGCCTTCTGCAATTGAATGCTACCCACAGTAAAAGTCCTCATTTTACAGTATGATAATGCAATTTGTAGTACATAGCAACCTCAAATTATATATATGTATACATTATATATACACAGATATATTAATATGCTATTATGTGTATTAATACATATAATGTATACTTACATTATACACGTATACATTATATTCATATATATGAGTATATATGAATATTCATTATATTATATTATATTATATTATATTATATTATATTATATTATATTATATATTATTCACATATATATATATATGGTGTCTTTCTGAGCCACCTGCCTTTAAGGAAGACAGAGTAGGGCCTATGACACCAGAATTATAGGATCATAGAATCAATATGATCATCGAGCCCAGCCATAAAGGAGTGACTGTTCCTATTGAGGAACTAGTGACCAAGCACACATTAAAGACTGAGTTATCCAGTATCTTGTTTTCCACTGATGAGGTCTGCCTTCAGGCCTGCCAGGTTCTTGAGCTTCTAAGTGGCCTCTGCAGGAGTGAAATACTTCCTGCACTAGAGAAGGATAGTGTTAGGTATCTCTTAAGCAAACTGAATTCACACAAGGCCATAAGGCTTGATGAGATGCAGCCAAATGTGCTGAGGAAGCTTCCTAACGACATTGTGAGACTGTCCTCAATCAATTTTGAAAGGAGGTGTCAACAAAGTAAGTGGTCACTGGCTGGAAAAAAAGATTAACATCAAGACCGTCTTCAAAAAGGGCAAGGAAAAAGATCCACCAGGCAGCTTCTTTTCGGTCCACACAAAGATTAGCAAGCAGATCTCTCTGGAACCATGTCAGGTTATGTCAGAGCACATTACGGATAAGAACATGGCCAGGAGCAGCCATCATAAATTTACCAAAGATAAATCATGCATGACCAAGCTCATAATTTTCTACAGTGAGAAAACTGACTTAGTGGATCAATGGGCAGCAGTGGATGTTTGCCTTGATTTTAGGACAATAAGGTGAAAAATTGCCTGGACTTCAAGTTCAAAATGTTGTCAGCAGTACAAAGTCCAAGTGGCATCCAGTTAATAGGAGCATCACTGATGGATGGATCTGGGGTCCGATACTGTTTTCACATCTTCAGTATGGTTTGGACATTGAGATGGAATGTGCCCTCTGTAATTTCACACACAACAGCTGAGAGAGAAGAGCAGCATTCAGAGAGACCTCTGCGGGCTGGAGAGGAGGGCTGCCAGGAATTAGGGGAAAATACAGAGTCTTGTGTTGGGGTTGGAATAACCCCACGCAACAGCACAGGCTGAGGAGCTGGCTGGATGGAAAAGCATGTTTGCAGAAAAAGACGCAGCAGTCCTGCTCGATAACCAGTTGAGCAGGTGCCAGAGTGTCCCCGGCACAAAGCAAGCCAACCACATATTAGGCTATACGAGTAAAAGTGCAGCCATCACGTCAGGAAAAGAGATTCTTTCCCTCTGTTAGCCCTTTGTGGAACCACAGCTGAAGTACTGAGTCTAGTTATGGGTTTCACCGTACAAGAAAAACACTGACATACTGGAGTGAGTCCAGCCGATGGCTGCCAGCTGAGACTGCCCATGTGGTGCACAAGGAGGTGCTGAGAGAGGCGAGTTTGTTCAGCCTTAAGAAGAGACGGTTGAGGGGCATCATTGTTTACCGTAGTCTAATTGGAGGATATAGAGGATGCAGATCAAGGCACTTCTCATAGATGTATTAAAAATGTACATATACACGTGTCGAACACCAGACATTCAGGTTAGATATTAGGGAAAGCATTTTCACCATAAAGGTGTCCATGCATAGGAAGGGTTTGCCCATGGGTGTGGAATAACCATTCTTGGAGATGTTCAAAACTGAATGTCCTGAGCAGCCAGATCTAACTGACCTTGCTTGAAGCAAGAGGTTTGACTAGAGATATCCAGAGTTCCTTTTCAAACAAAATGACTTTTTTCTTACATAAATGGTTATATATGTTTATATTATTTAATTCCGCCTTGTGCAAGAGACATTCTTTAATAGGAAACCTGCTTGACTGAATGTCTGCCAGACACCCAGCAGATACTAGAACTATTAATACATGCTATTAATATAGCAGGTATGGTTGCACATATAGCAGACTCCCTTCATTTGCATGTATGAGCCTTGTTAGGCTTTAATCTCGCCTTCCTTATATTTACTTTAGTTAGGTGCCAGCTTTTCCACAGAAAACACTAAAACCATGGTCCAAAGACCACTGAGATAAGTGTAAAGCTGTAAAGTGCTCAGCACTCCCTTGATTGGTATATGATGTGTTTTAGAAACAAAATGCACAAGTCACAAAATTTTTGCATTGCTCCAACCTCATGTATCAATGTATGAGCTGCATTTAGGCTGCATATTATATGCATATGGGGAAATATGATGCAAGTTTCTGAAATGTGTCCTTTCCCCTCCCCCACAGTATTACTTATTTTCTAAGCCACAAAAAAAGAAAAGTAGAAAAACTACTTTTCCCATACACCTGTCAAAGTGTGCATCAGTGAAAAAAAAAAGTGTGCTTCTAATGCTTCTTTGGAAAGGCACTATGTTGAGTAGTAGTAACTATTTCAGAAAGATGATTTAGATTCTTCTGATAACAAAAAAAAATCATATGAACTTTGGTTAGTCATAATCTTTGGAGGTCATCTTTCTCCTTCTCTGAAGTGAATGCCAATGAAAAATGGAACATATTTTGAAACTGTCAAAAAAAAGTTAGAAAAAAAAAAGAGGATTCTTTTTCCAAATACTATTTTTTTTTGTCCCAAAGAAGAAATATAGGTATGTGTGGCTGAAATGAAATCTTAAGTAACTGAAAATAGTTATATTTCTTGAGCACTGTAGGGTGGTACTGTCCCAGCCCTAGGAATTATGCAAAGCATACACCAGGTCTGTAAGAAAAACTATGTCAGTGCTTCAGAAGTCATTACAACATTATATGAAGGGACAGAACTGATTTTAAAAAATCTGCAAAAATAACTATTGAGATTATGGACACAAAACAGGAATTTGATTATACAAGTGGCTAGTTAGGCAAATAATAATCCATTTACACAAGCATATATATAAATTCCTCTGTGATAATAGTACTCTGCAAATTACACAAGTGACTGTAAAACATAGTGACAGAGAACATGGAGCTAATCTGTTTGAGTAAAAACTCATTGACTTAAACTTCAGATAATTATAATTATTATTCTTTCTCAATAAAAGCATTTGGAAACTTGTCAGAAAAACAGTGTGACAGCAGGGCTGAAGTCTTAAGGGGATGATGTTCGTACTCTGGGAGTTTTGTGTGGGAGGTTTAACATTTGTTCTGCTTTCCTCTTTTCTCTCAGGAATATAAAATTCAAATATTGGGCGAGTGCCATGGGAACTAGAACAGTATTTGCTTCTCTGAAAGACCTGTTTCCAGTGTTAACCTGCTGCCAATTACTGTTGTAACACTCAATTCTTATTTGTAGGCCACATATTAAACATAATACAGAGTGACACTTCTGAAACTGAACGTCAAGTTATGTCAGGTTTTTACATTCAGCTAAATGATTGAACCTTAGGGGACCGCAATCTAGCTGTACGCGGAATAAAAGATTTGTGTTGACTGATAGCTTATTCCACAAGAAAAGAATGAGTCAGCTAAAGTTGTTGCACAGAAATCTAGATTTCATTATCTATATCAGGAGTCATTCTTCTATCAAGAAACTAGCTCTGAACAGGTTTTCTTACACACACAAAAGAAATCAGAATCGGTAAATGCTGTTAATGCTTTGTTTGTGGAAACAAGACAACATTAAAGAGTAACTTTAAACTGGAAACAAAACAAACAAAACCACCACCAACAAAAAGCAGCTTTACTGCCTTTCTCTGAGGTGCATATTAGAAGGTAGCAGGACTTGGAGGGCCTGCTGACCCCACGGGATTCCTCCTGCCCTGTCCTGTCCGAACAGAAAGCTGCTGCTCTTCCCTGTCCCCAGGTGCAGCCAGCAGTGAGTCTGAGCGTGCCTTCCCGATAAACACACGTGCGCAGTATTAACACTGGTGACCGCACGGGTGAGGGCAGATGGAAACACTGCCCTATCCCAGCACCCAGCACAGGCGAGGTCCAGTCCTATTCACCTCTGGTGGGTGAGGACCAAGCTTCCCTAGCGGGACGTGCACACATACACTGCAAGTCTCCTCTGCAGCTGATCTGAGACGCTCAGTCCTGGTGTCCTCCAGTATCTTATCACGTTACACGCATGCACATGCGAAATAGCTGGCCCTCTGCAGTGAAGAGTGTTCAGCAGCTGTTCCCCAGGCTCTGATCCACTCCGCTGCCGTCCCTGGGCTTTTAGTGTCCTCAGGCCCGTGGCCTCTCTCCAGTCGCTTGCACTCCGACTTTTCCTCCTACTCACCAGATGGTCTGGCTTGAGTTTTGTTAGCAGTCACACACATGGGCTCAGCACACCCACACAGAAGGCTGCTGGGGAATTCAATAAGAATTCAATAAGAAATCAGGACAGATTGAGGCTCCGTCAGATGAGCATAATTACACGAGTGACCAGCCACCTGTTTACCCCCAACTGACCTCTTTTATCCCCTTTTCCTCCTGCTTTCCTACACTTGCTCCTTCCCAATGCACCTTTATCCCTCCCTTTCCTCACCTTTGGTCCTTCCTCTTGAACATCCCCCTTAAAAATAAGTTTTATCCAATCCCCAAATTATGTTCTCCCTCTACTTTTGCGGCAGTAATTTCCTTTAGTCTGCAAGACAGTCATTCTGGAGGAGAGCTCCTCTTCTTTACTCATCTTAGAGGGTTTCACACAAGAAAGCATGGTCTAATCATTGCCCCGAGATGGTCTTAGGGAGTAGCTGATTAAGGATGTGCTGTTTTCTGTGATGAGGTTTCCAGGATCTCTCCACCAGTAAGTGTTCTTCGAAACCTCCCTAGCTCTTTGTATGTACCATGATTACACTTTAGTCTGATGGAGTATTTTTAGGCTTTATTCTCTTAGTCACTAGTCTCAAAAAAGAAAGAAAGGGGCAAAGTGCAAGAAAACCTTCGCATTAGAAAATCTGCTAGTAGATGGAGGTGCCCTTGAATCTAGATTTGTTCTGTCCCAGGTCCAACACCTACCCAAGGGATCCATGCGGGAGAGAAGCTACTCACAAGGTAGGTCTGAATTTCTTGCAGGAAACAAGGCTTGAGACAGGTACATCTACACATAACTCAAACTGAGCTTTAATGGTGCTCCTCTACAGGCAGAGAGTGTGTGTAGAGGCCCTAGGTGAGTCTGCCCAGAGCCATTAAATATACTCAAGGTCCTGAACACCCTTCCGAACAAACAGGATACTATAATCCCAGATGTGCATCCGATGATCATTCAGGCTCAGCAGTTTGAAAAAAAAATATTTGGATGTGGGATTGCCTGCAAACTTGCTTTGCAGCTGTTAGAATAGTCCATATTCCAAATACTTTAACTCTTGCCTAATTTAAAACCTTCACAGGCTTGACTGGATTGTGGAACCTTCTGAATGGAAGCAATAGAATTTACAACTGAGAGATGATCCGCGTTTCAGTATTCTGGAGGTGCCTGCAGCATTCACGTTTTCTTCCTTCTGTTAGAGTTTTTTTTTCTTCCACAGTTTTAGTCACTGTTGTTTACCTTGAATTCAGTGCTTGTAAGAGCATAAATTTTTGTGTATATGGATGTGCTGTTACCTTCACATTATTATCCACATCTCTTAAATGCAAAACAGGAATACTCAGCAAACTTTTACTAAACGTAAGTTGAACATAAGTTGAATTTTATAAAATTTGTGCCAACCACATACAAGGAATTCAGAGCTGTCTCTTCTTTGGGCCACATATAGTCTTGTACGTGTCCCTATGTCAGAATTGGTTTTGAGCATCGCGCCTCACAGTAGCCAGCCTAGCCTCCCCCAAACCACCCCGACTGCCACTGTCATATGCCATCCATCTGGCCTCTCCTTCAGCCCCACACACTGCACTTTGCTTTCTGTGGTTGTCTCCTTGCAAACATGCAGAGGGCACTCTCCAGAAAGGACTGGTCTCTCTCTGTTCATGTGATAAGCTTTACAAGGACAGTGCCTTGGTCAAATAGGCTTTTCTGAGGACCATATAGTAGAAGGCCGTTTTGTTTCATGCTGAAATGATTCTTGCTACTAATAACTCATGACTGCATGTCAAGAATCTGTGTGAATGGGCCTTTACAATCCTCCTCCTGCCCAAAGAATCCTTAGAAATCACAGACTCACTAAATAATTTAGATCAGAGAGAACCTCTGAATGTCGTCTAGTCCAACACCTTGCTCAAAGCAGGGCCAACCTAGATTAGGTTGCTTATGACCATGTCCAGTTAAGTTCTGATTACCTCCAAGGAACAGCATTTCTGAAGCAATTTGTACATTGTATTGTATTTGTGCATGTGCATTGTGCATTGTATTTGTATACATATATTGCCTGTATTCATGCTGTGTGCGCATGAGGAAAATCAGAAAAAGCGCTCTGTGCTCACCTCCCTGAAGGAAAAATCTTTTATTTTTTTTCATTTTCATTTTTTTCCCAATACTGAAACTTTTCCTGACTGGGGTATGACTGCAGCATGACAGCACTAAGGAGTAGGGGTATTGTTATGAGATTAATTGCCCTTTTCATTGATAATAGTGAGCGTATGCAACTACATCCGTCTTGAGGATTTCTGTATGACTTGCAAAAAATTGTAAAAGTGGACTTGTGCTCACATTGCTTTAGAATATAGACACTGCTAGTGAGTTAAGAAACATTATCTAGTTTTGCTGTTGTGATTTATCTTCAAAATTCAATTGCTGAAACATATCACAACACAGAATACTTGGAAGCTCTGCCAGAACCTCAACTACATGATATTGCTTCTGTATATCCCCAGGAGGAAATAATCCATAAAAATCACTTTTCTTTTAGCCCCATTTTGTCACTGAATTTTTTGACTGAAATGACTCTGACCCATGAGTCTGGATCTTTCCAGTCATGAACTAGACTGTGACTAAAATAGTATTCAAAATATACAGCTATGAGTGTATATAAACATGTGTGTGATATATTTATCTTATTCACCTTAATTATAAATTATGTAATATAATAGGTAATGATTGCAGTAAATGATGCAGTATATTATACATAGTTACTATACATAATTTGTACACGGGCAACACATACTGAACCAGGAAACAAAGCTGCCAGTCTGTGCACTGTTGCCATATTTGGTGCAGCTGCAAATGCAGTGTTTATGCAAAGGAGCGAGTGGTTACATTCTCATTTTGGGAAGTAGATTCATACACCCATAATATTCATAAGAAGGAAATGTGAGATGCTAGTACTAGTAAAAAATCTTCTCTGCACTGCACTCAGGCAGCTCTCATGCACTGCCTTGCTGCTGTGCCTCCGTCTGAGCTAGGGGAGAAGAGCTGCTGATACGAGCAGACCTACTTGCTGACATCTGTTTGATTTCTTAGTGATCTTTCCTTTTTTTGCCATAAACCGTACACTGGGGCAATGAGCTTAAGATCTGGCGATGTGACCAGCCAAATTCAACTCATTTAGGATGAGCAAAAAGCGTTAGTCTGGAACAATTTATCTTTCTGATTAAAACAAAGTGGAAGTTGCACTAAGGTTGGAAAGATAACCATGTCTGAAGATAACTAACGACGTTCTTAAATATTTGGCCCCAGGGGATGCTTCTATTTTCTGTACAGATAGAAACATTCCTGAGGGTGATACTGCTTTTATTTAGGCAAGCTCTGATATTATCAGTAAGTACTGCGGGCCAGATTTTTTAAAAAACAGTCACTTAGTCAAAATTAACACTCTGCAGAAACACAGTAGTTTTACCTGAGACTTTTCACTGATACAGTGACTGCAGTCGAGATGTGGGTGAGAGACCTGCAAAACCATTATGGGTTGGGATGACTTTGGTTCAGGGTTGTGTTAGACACAGAGGATCCAAGCATAAACACACTTGTGGCAGTGGACTGGAGGAGAAGAAAAGGCCAAGACCTCACTGTCTGCTTTGTCTCCGACAGTTTGTATGCTGCTATTGAGGGAATTATTTTAATTATCTTATGTTGCCAGTGAGGTTGGGTAGTGTGACAGAGGGACTGGGCTACTGCCATGGGGAAAAAGGAGCTGCCAGGAGCAGCAATTCTTGGGCAGCTGCTCGCATTCCTCTACTGGCACAAGAATCAGGAAGATGGACAGTCTAGGCTCAAGTTCTCTATCCTACCTATATCCTTCTGTTTCCTACAGTCTTTCTACGGTAAAGTTAATTTTTTTTGTGCTTTCTCAGCTCTAAGGTGTTCTTTAAACAATTCAGAGAACTTCTTCAGAGAACTAGCAGGTGGGATCCCATGGGTGGCATCTCTGAAAGCTAAAGGAACTCATGAAAATGAAATCTGGCAGATTTTTAGAACAGCATCCTCCAAGAGAAAGAATAGTCAAAGTTGATACTGAGAAGACAAATAGGATATATCGGGAGACCTGCTTGGATAAGGGGGAACTCATGATGGAGCTCCAACACCAAAAAACCCAAGAAGACATATACAAGAGATGGAAGCAGGAATTTAGCAGAATTTAGACGCATTGCCTAGATATGTAAGGATTGTCTCAGGAAAGCCAAAGCTCAGCTGGATTTGAGATAAATCTGAGATCAGTACTGAATGAGAAGAGTTATTTAGCCGCAGTGGGCACAGAGAGTGTGGAAGTACTCAATGACTTCCTTGCTTAAGTCTTCACTAAAAAAGTACCCAGATGAGAGTGAAAGGGTGTAGGAGAACTACCACGGTGCATAAGGATCAAATCAGGTATTACTTGAGAGAACTTGGCCAATACAGGTCTATAGGATCAGATAACATCATCCAACAGTGTTGAAGGAACTAGCTAATCTGCTTGTAAGGCTGCTATCATCTGTGAAAAGTCATGGAGATCAAGGGAAAACTCCAATAACTGGAGGAGGGCAATAAATGGAGGCACCTTCAAAAAAAGGCCAAAAGAACAATCCAGGGAACTGATCAGCCTCAATTCAGATCCTGGGTTGTTCAGCCTCAGTGGAGACCCTAGGAAACCCCGAGAGCAAATCTTGGAACACATTTCAGGACACATGAAGGACGACAAGGTGACTGGCAACAATCAGCATGGATTTAACCAGGACGACATGTCAAGCCCAACCAACCTTATTGCCTTTTGTGATAGAATAAATTGATCTCTGTGATAGAATAAATAGATTTATGGAAGAGGGAAAACGGTGATGTAATTAACCTTGACTTTACCCAAAGTTTTCAACCCTCTCTCCTAACAATAATCTTGTTTCCAAATTAAGATGTTACAGTTTGTGATGGCTGTTGTTTAAGAGAAATGCTCCCAAATGCTGCATACATTCCAATCAATGCTGGCCATACTAGTGAGCTCTCTTTCATTCCCCAAAAGTTCTGGCAGAACTATGGGTCTCTAAGGAGTCTCTGTCTACCTCTGAAATTCATAGAGGGAAAGGGAGGGGAAAAAAAAAGTGCTACGTTGCCTTGGGTAGCAAGATACCACGTGTAAGACCACCAGTTTTAGACCAGATTAAAGTTAATAAAATGTTAAAATTAGAATGAAAATTTAATAAATTGTATCTCAATTTTATCTCAAAAATATTGCTGAAACTGTAGTTCCCAGCAGAAGTTAAGTCTATGATTGCTTCTTAGGACTCATTGGCACAATAATATTAATACTAATTAAGATATTTAACATTATTATCCAACCTTGTTTAAGCTGTTTAAGAAAATGTTATAGTACATTATGTTATGGGCAAGGTATTTATGTGCATTTATGATTTTACAATCTCATTGCAAAGCAATGCCTGAGAAAAATAGTCTCTTTATCAAAAATATGACCTTCTGCCCCTCATGAATTTTATTGGGCTGAAGCTAACTGTTCATGGAGAAATTCATATACAGTCATGTAAATTCTCTAATATTATGTGATATTTTCCAAGAAGATGAAGCTTATATTGTGATGCTGTCTCCTTGTCCATCCGCCTGATTTTTCCCCTCTCTTCACACCTTTCTTTTATCCTCTGTTTCTCTCCCATTGTCAATGAGTTGTGCCTGCCTTAGGCCATTTCATTCAAGGTTAATGGAGCAGACATTTTCAAAGCTGTTGCTCCAAGTTTTGTGAGAATAGGATGAAAAAAAATCTAAATTCAAGGCCAGAAAGGAAAGGCAGAAAAACTGACGGCATTCCCAGATGCAACGATCATCACACATGCAAATCGCATATGTGTATTGGCCAATATGCCAGCATCTTTGTAGTTCAGAACCAGGTTTAGCACAGGTAAGCATCTGTCCTGTAAAATGACCTTGGGAAGTCAAAGTATTGTGGTAGTACGTGTGCAGCAATATCAAAATAAAAGCACAAGATCATAGGATAATTAAGATTAAAACAGACCTTCAGTAAGTCGTGTAGTCTAGCCTTCTGTTCAAAGCAGGGTCTGTTATGAGATCAGGGCAGATGATGGAAAAACAACAACAAAATGTTAATGATTTCCACCACTCACCACTCGGAGGAATTCCAATAACCTAAGCAGAAAGAGCAGAGCACCCTGACCCAGCAACTCCAAGGAGTCAGGGGAGAGATGTCTAGGTGGCAGCAGCTGGAGAAGGGGCCATAGAGGACCATGGCTCTGGAGTTTCACCAGCTGATTAGACCAGTGCATGTGTGTACTGTGTGGGTGCGTATGTCCACGTGTAATTGCTAGGAAACCTTGAGCTGACTTAAGCTAACTGAGAGGATATGGGATTTGGGAGCACAGCAATGGAGTGGCCATGATCTTGGGCTGGATACTGCAGAGACCAGAGTTGTTTGTAAGCTGGCTATTGGAGAGACCAGAAGCGTCAAGCCAGCCATTGGAGAGGCTGTGAGGTTTGGGGGTCTGGACTATTTACTAGAGAGATCTATTTGCACGTGTATCTCTCCATGTGTGAGGCACCTGGGAGATCAAGAGTTGAACTACTGGACAGGCTGTTTTAAGGGCAAGTACTTTTGTTCCAATTTGTCATCCAGGGTAACAGGATGAGGCCATTGGTCCTGCTTGTGTGTGCATGAACCCTGTGCTTTTTCCATATTAATCCATGTGGCCAGGACATATATATATATTTGTATTATATATGTGTATTGTTTCTAACAATCATATGTACAATCATACACATACGATTGTTAGAAACATACGCTCAGTCCTGATACTGGCTGGGCCTAGGGAAATGGGGATGCAGCAGCCTCATCCCTGTCAGTCTGTAGGTGTTAGTCAGATACCAGTGATGTAGGTATTAGTCTTATTAAACCTCTGGAAGAGTGAAAATGTGAATTTTTTGTTCAGTCATTTGAAGGAGTAAATGACATTCTGGATTTCATGACTCAAGATAGGAGTGCCAAATTGCTAAGGCTTATTAAAATAGTTACAGATTAATGAAAAGACTCAGTGATGGCTAATGATTTCTCCAACTGAGTGTCATCAGGCGGACATTTGAAAGAACAGCTGCACTTTTTTATAAGAGTTTGCACACATTTTCAGCTATCACCAATGGATAAAGCTGTGATACACTAGCATAGCCTTGTTGGAGTTTGTGTCATGGATCTGCCAGGGTAAACTGCTCCCTCAGGCGAGTCTGGAGCCAGGAGTGATTGCAGCACCGGCAGTGACCTCACTGGTGACCTCACTGACCAAGGCACCGTCTCACAGTTCCTGCACTGGGTAAGTTGAGCAGAGCCCATCAACAGCTCCAGTCGAACCAAAGCAGTCACTCAGATCCAGGGGGTCTAGGCAGGAGCAAACAAGTCACATTTAGGTCAAACAAGTCCATCCTGGAGACAAGCTGGCCCAAAGACAGGTCTTCAGACAAGAACATCTACAGTGCAGGTGTTTATAGTACAGGTCTCACAGGGAACGAAGCCTTGAGACTGCAGTTAAACAGGGGTCCTGGGGAAAAAAAGGCCAAGGACGGGAATGGAAGTTTCTCGTGAGGCTGCCCAGGGCAATTAATGTCTATTGATACACTTAACTATCTGCTACTTTTTTTTTTTTTTTTTTAACTTGAATGTTGTTAATTTACAAACAAACAAAAAAATTTTAGAAAAGACCTTATAAGCATCGACTTCTCCCTCATGTACATATTTTCAGAGGCTGCTTCTTGACAACAGGTTGGTCATTGTGAGCAAAAATCTTGCATCAGGGAGCTAAATGTAGTTGATGGTCTTTGAAAACTCCAATAATGTGCACTTGTATAAATTTGTAAGTAAATGCACATATTGCCTATGCCTTTACATTTCTTGTTACTGCTCTCTGTCTTTTTTTAATAATTATTCATTACATTCTGGCTTACAAAGTGTGAGCCATTATCACTATCAGAAGTGATAAAATAAAGCATAGATCATTGCTTTTTCATTAATCACCTAAATATCATATATTTTTACAAAGGGCTACAGTTACCTTGTATATCTTTCAGGCTTAGTCGATTCCTCCCATTCTGAGTTTTTGTTGTTACATAAAAGGAATGAGCAAATTAAGGCCAGACTAACAAAGGGATAATAAATGCCTGAGAAAATGTTACTGAGGAAAGGAAGTTCATCTAACACAGCTGCCAAGAATGAGGCAAATGAACATCTGTATTGGATTATAATACTGCAGGAAAGCTAAAATGAGTCTGTGCTAAAAGGGCCCTCTGTTAATCTTACTTGTTTTTTCCATTTCTCCTTAGTTTATACTTTCTTGGAGCCAAGGAAACATCAACTTCTTTATTAGTAGAGTGCCACTACTACCCCAATATGCAAGTATACGTTTGCAAAACCCCACTTTTAAATATGCCAGCATCATAGCTAGTAACAACAACAAAACCGAACATGAAACTTCAGGTATATTCTGAGAAACACAGTCCTTAATTAAAACAATCTCTCTGCTCTGCAGCAGCAGCCACTAAAGCCAGGAATTTAATTATTTTGTGCCCCTTTTCCTGCTGTTTGTAGTACTTAAAAAGGAAAGAAGAGAAAATTCCTGAGTAACACAGAAGAAGTTCCATGATCAAAATATAGTCTTGATTTGTGGAAGGACATCATGTATGTACACAGGGGTTTCTGTCAATTGCATGTCAGTCATACCTTATTGAACACACTCATTTCAAAATGGAAAATGAGATTATTTTTATAACTCTTGCAAGTTCTTGCAAGTGTTTCAAAAATCCAATCACAATTCTTTTCCTCTGGTTTATTACCACCATAATGATCTCAAAGCAAATCCTCACTTACTGCCAGAGTGGACACCTCTGAAACAACTATGGTTTGCTGTTGTAGGTGTAACAGGTTGGTACTTACTGCTTGCTTCTTCTGGCTATATACAGGAAAAAATAGAATCTTGGCTTTTTATATATATGTATGTATGTATTCCTGAAAACATCCTGTTTTTTGATCTGATGTAATTTTAGGTCAGTCTGTTTTAGAAGAGCAGGCACTTGGAATTCTCTTTGTTTGCTATGTATAAGGTTTTAAATTACTGTTTAAAAAAAATCCTCATATGCTGCAAAACTGGAAGAGAAATAACTCTTCTGTTGCTCTCTTTGTTTTTTCCTCTTTGACTTCCTTTCTGCAAAGCATATACTTAGAGGGTTTTTCTTTTCCTTTTGTTGGTGTTATTGTGGAAACAGCACGTCAAAGAAGTGGATTTATACGTTTGCGGCGGAAGATCTGAGGTTTGTGGCTGCTCCAGCTGAGCAGGACAGATAGAAGAAAACCTGAAGCTCAAGAGAAAGTTCTACACATAAGGATAGTAAAAATAAAAGTGTAGTCAGCTAGGTTTGGCTGAAAAATGATTTTAAAAATAGTATTTCTTGAAATACATTATTATAGATAACAAATTAATGTTTGACATCTTGAAGTTGCTGACAGGGCCAATGTGCCAATTTTTAACTTATACCACAGTAACAGATAGGGTAGCATGGTACAGTCCCACAGAGGCAGGTATATCTCTGCATCTTGGCCTTGTAAGATTTGTTCTGTTCCTTCAGTACTGCAACACAAGTGGAAACTTAGAATGTGTTAATTTAAAACTGATAAAAAGTGAATGCTGGATTTTTTTTTTTTTTCATCTGAAAGCTGACTGGGTTTCTAGCTATGTGTGCTCAGAAGCACTGTTTGCTGAGGTGTTCAGCATCCCCAGTATTACCTCCCTCCCCTGTGCATTTTCAGTTTTGCTAAGCTTTGACTAATTGACTACAATTTGCTACATAGGTTGTCTGCCTTTTAGGCAGGGTTATATGGAAAACTTAAAATCAGAGACCAGGAAAATCTTACTCAGTTATCCAAGTCTTTCAAAACTAACATTTCCTCTTTCTTAGTGAGTGTCAGAAATATCAAAAGTGTCTGTCTATTCTTAGCACAATACTCAAAGTTATTTGCCAAGACTGCATCAATATTGAGAGCTGAAACAGTAAGCTTCTAATGACTTTTCTTCTGAGGACAGGCTGTGTGGAGGAAGGATTCATCTGTTTTGAAAGAAGAGAGAACAAGAGATGAGAACAAGAGGCTCTGTATGAACAAGGAGAGGACTGAGAGCCGAAAGTAAAACAGGAGCAAACTTAGTGATACAGAGGGTATGAGGAGTGGGACTCAATACCCCAGAAGGTACTAACTTCTCCTCCTTCTTCTGCTGGTTTGTGATATCTTGAGGTATGATGGCAGAATACAGAGTTTGAACAGTGTTCAGCTAATCCATGAGACACATATCCATTAGGCAAGGATAAACCATATGTTTGATGAGGGAGCACAGCCTAATTTGTGAATTGAACAAGGAAAGAAACAGCAGTGTAGGATTTTGCAGCTAAAGGGAATCATAAAGAGGCATAAAAAGCCAAATGAAGGGTGATAAGGTGGTCTTAATTGTAGCTCTAACTCTGTAATTTTTGAATGTTTTGGGAAAGTAATGCATCTTCAGAAAGTGTCTGTAGCAACAAACTCTAAGTGAAGCTTTTACAGTTAAAAGGTAAAAGATTAAAGCTAAAGCTCATTTTGCCTCAGCAGCAAGAGAGGAGGGGAAAAAAGAGAGAATGAACTGTAAGCCAGAGTACTGAAGAGCAACAGCTAGAGTGCCTGATGGGCAGTCAACAAATGCGATTTGGACTGTGTTAGCTCATGGCAACTAAAATAGAGTGTAGAACTGTCAAATGCTGGAATTTCCTACCTCCATAACAGTTTTCACAGCTTGTGTTGGAATGAGATCCTCCCTCTGCTCCTACTGAAATGAAGGCAACAGAAGTGAATTTGGAGTCTGTTGTGCATGTTCATATGCCCTTCCATACATGTGTACTGCTCTGAGAGCTGCTAGCAGCGGCACAGCAAAGCAGACAGAAGGTGCGGTGAGCAGCAGGGGCTGCAGGATGTGAAATCTTCAGTTAGCAGATATGGTTGAAAGGATCCCCTCTTTGGAGTGCATCAAGTCCAACAGCCTGCATGAGCAGGGACACCTAGAGCACATTTATGGATTGTGTCCGGACGGCTTTTGATTATCTCTAAGCCCACAGACTGCACAACCGCTCTGGGCAACCTGTTTCAGCGCTCTGGAAGTTTTTGCTCATGTTCGGGCAGAACTGCCTGTGTTTGTGTCTGTGTAGTCAGCACTCATAGTTGGAGGACAAAAGCATCATGTTCTGGAGGTAGAGCCGGTATCTAGCAAATATTAGAGGAGGTTTTAGACACTTAAATGACATGCCTACTTTTTTTTCCCCCTGAAAATACTTACTTTTGTTGACTTAATAAAAGATTACTTCTAGCTATCTGTGTGAATTCTTCCAGCAGTGCTGAGCCTTCTGGGCCGGCGTGTGAGAAGATGTGTATTTGGTTGGATTATGGGGGGAGAGAGGAAGATACTAGGTTCTTTTTCCTTCCAAATAACTTTTTGCAAGGCCTTATTGCTTATGTTTGTGTGATCAACAACATGTCAAAAAAAAAAAAAATGTGAAACTTAAACCTTGTGAGTCCTGGTATTGTTCAAAATTTACCTTGCCTTGATCTTGTCTTTAAGAAGCATGATCGTATCTTAAATTTTAGATTAAGACTCACATCCATTTGTAATGTGCTTATTTTTATCTTATAACTGGTGCTTGCTGTCTTGTAATAATTGCAGGCAGCACAAACACACTTTCTGTCTTACTGCTATTGCCTATTTCCATTTTGTGGTGCTGAAATGTCTAGCTTTTGTTTCCTCCACTCCCATAAACAGCAGGTTACATCACCTCTGGGTGAGTTTCACTTTTAACCTGTTCTGCCTCATCCAGATCACTGAGAAACTGGTCAGAAGAAAAATCACATTTGACATTGTGAAGACAAGCACTGTGAATAGCAGAGCTGACTGGTGAAAGGAGGAAGGGCAGTCCACAAAATAGCATGAAAGCAGCTTGTCACTTGGAAATATTTACAAAAAATACATTGCTGAAGGAGAAATAGACATACTTGGACAAGAGTAAAAGATGCATTTATCTGCTAAAATGTGGTGCCAGGCTAATGCATTTGTGTAGCATCCCTCTTTTTAAAATTCTTTCACAGCTGATGACCTCCAAAAAAAAAAAAAAAAAAAAAAAAAAAAGGAAAAAAAAAGCTCACTTCTGTTCCTGATGCTGTCAGAAGCTTTATGGAAGTACACATCCAAAATGTGGGTATGTTTCACAGAATCTTTCTAAAACTCATCTTTGTCCTTGATTATGAAATCAGAAATTTGATTTTTATATTTTAAATATAAACTTTATTTTTTAATATTTTTTCCTCAGTATTCTCCATGAATCGAATAATAGACATAAATCCCAAATCAGGTAGTTCTATGATTTAGGCCTTGTATTTAATGACTGACAACTAAAACTGAGGCCACTATGCTTATCATCTCACTTGTGACACCTATAGCTATACAAAGCTTTGTTTTCCTAGGGAAATCACAGAATCATAGAATGCCTAAGGTTGGAAGGGACCTCTAGAGGTCATCTAGTCCAACCCCCCTGCACACGCAG
>JAWLRI010000002.1:2082162-2106377 GCA_034781795.1 Crypturellus tataupa
ACGTGGCACAGGGCTGCATCCAAGCGGGTCTTGAAGATCTCCAGGGAAGGAGACTCCACAACCTCTCTGGGCAGCCCTTTCCAGGGCTCTGTCACCCTCACTATCAGGAAATTTTCCCTAAATCCCATATTATATTTGCTCTTCCTTATTCTTTTTCATTTTTTTTCTCAGTGATTTGGAGACATACTCTGTGAAGATCAGCCCTGGAAGCTGCCTATGGGCTGTAATTTCCCGCACACAGGTGATCCCTTGACAGACCTGCCCAGCCAGGAATGCAACCCAAGTGTTAGTTATCCACCTTGGGTAGTCAGAGACCCGGCTAGTTTTGTATTGTGCCTCTACTCGCCGTGTCCTCCTCCTGAGCACGTCGCAAAGTTTCGCTAATGACATCTCCCTTTTGTGTGCTTGCCGTTCGGTCGCATGCTGCTCTTGGGGAGGAGTAGCCCAGCTTGCATCGCAGTCACCTGAAGCTGTCCTAGAAACCATCCACTTCTGCGGATGTTCTGTGCAGCTGGAGAGTGATAGGGAGCTAGAGCCAGCACGTGGCTGCCCTGATGCTTCTGCGAATTGCTCGCCATTTCTGGAGGCTGTAGTAAAGATTTGCCTTCCCTCCAGGAATCTGACTTTGCTACTGTACCCTGGCTACAGATTAAAATGAAGTGAATATATAGGAAAGGAAATAATGTGATATTTTTTCTAAGGTAGGTTCATTCTGAGTTGATTAAAAAAATGTTCCACAACAGGGGGGGAAGACCCAAAATGCACTAGTAACAAATAAGCACACTGTGCTTTAACAAGCATATACTTCTGCTTGTAAGGGGCGGTTTGCTGGATTGCAATGAGAGGAAAAAAAAACCCTGAAAGTGCCACTTAAGACATAAAAACTGGTGCATATATTTGAAGATTGAGGCTGTTAGGATGGTGACTACTTTGAAACTAAAAGCTATTTTTCTCTCTTTAACAACCAACCTGAAGGAAAAATAGTACAGATTTTGTTTGCCCTTATAATTTGCTAGTAGACTTTTTTTAAAAGATATTTTAAAAACTCTTTGCTTTTTCTGCTTCTGGATATAATTAATTCTCCCAATCATTAGAAAATACCTTCTGATTTTAAGACAGGTGAATGACTTCATTTTATCTAAATAATATGAGAGCTGCCAAGCTATAGCTTACATGAGATGTGGAAAGGGAAGAGAGAATTATTGAAAAGATGTTTGTTACTCTGCATTAGCAAGCATGTCTGCTTCCTGACAAAGTGAAAGATTTTGTTGCTTTGGCAATAAAGTTTTATGTTCATCAGCAATACACCTGCAACAGCACAAATGCAATTACATTCAGGCTGCTAGTAAATATAATCATCGTGTTGAGGTCATCATACACTGTGACCTTGCTCAACTGATGTTCTTCCAGAGCACAACTGACAGCGAGTGAGAGCTGTTGCTATTAAAATTCCCGAGGCAGAAAACTGCTATTCTTCTCTCTCTACTAGGAGACATTTCAGTTTAATATATAAACCAGTGGGACAGGGGGGTTTGTCCCTCTCTAAAAGATCATACTAAAAGATCATACTTCTCACAGGCTGCTCTTTGGGCCAGGCTCTATAAGCATTTTCATAAGGAATTGAAAATACTTGATTAAAACTAATTTGCAGGGGCATTCTGGGGAAACATGTTTTTCTTCCTAGACCCTTGGGTGGATCCTGTGTGCATGTAGGGAAAATGGTTCTTCACCTCAGCTGAACATGAAGACAGACAGCAAAACGACTGCATATAATTCTTGGTGGGTTTATTCATAGGAAAGGAATGTTTGACATTTAGTCTGAATAGAGCCTTTCAGTGCAATGCATGTCCTTAATATAAGTAAGGCTGATATATTTTTAAATGTGCCTTAAAACTATGTACTCTGCTAATGATAAATTCATTTGATATAGCAACAGGATCCATGCTGACACGAGACTGAGTTTAAATTACAGGCAAATCAGCAGTTTCTGCTTGTGTCTAATGTGTCACAGGTTGTATTGTACAACTTGAACTGCTTGTTCAACTGCTAACACAGACCATTTTGCATTCTGTCTTTGTGTTTAGATTATAAAGTCGATACCACTACTATAAACCTGAGGAAGATTCTGGAAATGCTTTTGTGACCCTATTACCAACTGTTAAAGAATTGTTTAACAGTTCTAGTGTCATGTTTTAGAATAGACATTTAGGATCTGATAGGGCATTCACCACCCTTATGTGGGCATTCAGAAGAACTGAAACATTTTAATTCTTAGCGTATAACACTTGAGCTGCCACGAAATAGCACTGTGAGTGAGACATGCCTTGCTAGTGGGTTCTGCAGACGCTTGTTTGTGGCAGAAGCATGACAGATGCAGGAATTTTGGATTCTACTTGAAGATCTGGCTGGAGGAAGGGAGGGAAAAATAAAAATATTTTAGCAGATGATGCATGCTGTCCTGCCTTCCCACTAAGAATGACTTTTTTGGCACCTCCCTTTCTGATATTCTTCTCTCTACATCTCCAGTTCTCCCTGGCTCTTTCATTTCCCTTCCACAGCCTTCTCATTGAGGCAGTGTTTTGCCTATTGAATGAGGTAGGGTTTGTAGAGGAGAAATATGTAGCTCCCTCTCCCCAAGTCTAAATATTTATCCTATTTTCCTTGCCACCTGGTCCCATTTTTAGATTGGAAAATGGGATAGGTCCCACTTCCAGGCTTGCCTGTCCTTCCTCTGCTGTCTTAGTCCTGTTCTTACCTTTGTCCTCTTCTCCTCCAAAGCTTCTGCCCCATACTCTTCACCCAGTCGATCTTCTTCTCTCTCTTGTACCTCTTTCAAAATGATGCTCACCTAACCTCTGCACTATGTCTGTGCTCAGCAGACCTTGTCTCTTCCCTTCCAAAGACTATCATCCATCTTATGAGTTTCCATCACAAACCTCACATCTCTGATTGCTCTTTGCTTCCTTTGCCAGCCAGCCCCAGCCGTGTGATTTCCATTTTTTTTTTCAGTGCATTTTGTAATACTGAGAGTGAGGGACAGAGGAGGCAGAAACATTCAAATTACATGAAATGAAACACTAAACAGATAGGAAATGCCAAAATACTTGGCCCCTGTGACCTTAATTTATACCTTCCTGTAGGGTGTAGTACAGGCCTAGCTGTAATCACTTACATAAATGCACTCTCTTATTCCTTTATAAGGATGCATTGAAACAGCGTTTATACACTTCTTAAAAGTTTCTTGAAAGGTACCTTGTTTAAAGGAGGAAGAGCAGATAGTGCAGAGTAGTGAAACATATAATCATGAAAGTAGATTACCAAAACACTATGAAAGTAATTGTTTAGCAGCAGTGATCCAATGATATTTAAAATGAAAGTGGTAACGCCAAGTTTGATGATGCTATGTGTTTTTTTTTTCTTTTAATAAAGACAAGGACAGACTGTAAAGAATTGCAAAGGGATCCTTCAACAGTAAATGACTGGCAGATAAAATGATAGAGGAAATTCAATTCTACCATTTATCATAAATGTATTTACACATTGAGAGAGGGAGGAGAAATCCTAAATATATACAAAATTACCACTCCTTTGGGCTTATTCCATGAAGATGTCATTTCATTCGTGGTTAAGAAAGTGCATCAATTGTTATCAGGAAAAATATAGAGAACATTGTTATGTCACTATATAATATTGGGATTATTTGCACCATGCGTGGTTATAATTCTCCCTTCTCCCTCAAAGAAAAGAAGGGATGTACTATAACAGAAGAAGCTCAAGACAAAAGCTAGAAAGATGCCTGAAGGTACAGAATGGTTGCAATACAAGCAACAACCAAGTTAAAACAAGTGAAAGAGATCCATAAAAACATAGAGAGCATTGAGAAACCACAATTGAGCTGTGGAACTCCTTGCGGCAGGATACTGTCAATACCAAACATTTATGCATGCTCAAGAGAAGTCTGCGCAACTTTCCTTTTTTCTTTTTTTGTTCTCTTCTAACTCATCCAGGCCTTGGTGTATTTTACTTCTCTGAGACTGAGCTTGCACGAGGATATTCTTATGGTGTTGGTATACGGGCCAGAAGTGTGCAACTTGTGTTGCAAGGTCAAGAGGGAAACACTGTTTAATACATATGACCCAAAGCAGAAGAGCACACAGCTGTACTAACTCAGTGAATGAGTAAGAGCTGCAAGAGCAGCAGTGCATGCTGCTGCTTCAAATGTTACGGAAAACAATCAGTTGACAGAGCTGAGAAGAGTAAACAAATCTACTCCCTGGAAAATGGATATTTTTAACTAGCAGTAAAACTCAGAGCTGAGATGAAGACAGCTGGAGACAGTACTGAAGGAAAGCGCTTATGTCCTAGCTCAAATGAGTCTTGCTGTGTTTAAAATAGGCGAAGCGCAGTAAGGTTAAAACTGAGTTGGTGTGCACAAATGTCACTGCCCTCGTGGGGAGCAGGCTACAGTTAGGAGACATAGAGACACTGTTAACGCTCTCTGAGTATTAAGAATGCGAATGAACGCTGGACGTTCAAGACATCTCAAGGCACTATACAGAAGTGGGACTAATAAACTGTTTATATTTAGAGATTTCTCCACTGCCACCCATTTAAGTGTAACGGAATGCAGAGGTCAAGAATATGCTTTGCTTTGCTTGCCTCTATCCAAATGCTCTAAAAATATTCAAGATTGGCCAGACATCCACCTTAAAATATCCAGCAGAAACTAACAACTTTCTCAATAGCATTTCTTCTAGTTCATGTGAATGAGCAGTGTAGTTGCTATGGGGAAAAGAGATGTTATTTCCTTTTATCTAGAGTTTTCTAAAGTCAGAGGAAAAAACGTGTCCAATTATAAACAGCAGAAGAAGTGTTAAAATGTGTTTGTCAGGGCTAATACTGACTTTTTCTAGGTATTGCTAAAGAGCTGGAAAATTGATCTTGACTTATAAATATATGTATTTTACAAGTTCTTTTAAAAGACAATGTCTTTTTCCCATCCTAACAGATATCTGGTGTCCTAGATAAAGGAATAAAATAGATAATTACGGTATATGGTTTGTATAAACGTAACAAACACTCTTCCTAACAAGCAGTACTGCTTGCAGGCAATTAAAGAGAGAAAGTTTAGGAAGAGAGAATGGAAAGAGCTGACAGCCCTGTATGGAGAAGGTGAATGAAGAAGGATTTTTCACAGTTCCAGTATAGTGTTACGGAACAGGATGAGTGGGGTCCTGGGTCCCCATTAAGAAAACAAACAAACAAAAAAGTTAAGCCCCGAACTCAAGCATTTTAGTTATTGTAGAATGAAGTTCTTAGTTCTGATGATTACTAGGATTTTTCCTTTCATTACTGTCTTGGTTCCCTCCCATTCCAGGTAACTCAGATTTATTTATTTATTTATTTTTATTTTTTATTTTGAATATCCTTAAGCCAGGTTCAGCACTCTCCAGCCAAATACATCAAGAAACTATTGATCCTTTTCTACATGCAATGTCTTCTAGGCTTGGCAAATCCATATTTAGGCTCCTTCTGCTTCATTGAAAAGTGTTGTGTTTTGTTTGTTTTATGACTAAATTTGTCTGTTCCGTTTCAAGTTTATTCTTTCCAAACTTTTGCTAGAGCATGAATTGGCTATCTTTTTTTTTTTTTAAAAAAGACTTTTCATGAAGTTAGGAAGGAGGCGTAACTTCCATTGGAAATTACTAGAAATGCTTAGCTGCAAGATCTCTATAGCAGACACATGTATGTGTAGTCACTGAGTCAGATATATACCCTTAAGTTACATTCAGGGTGTAAATTTTTCTAGAGAATTTCCTATTTGCATATAGACTTAGGAAATTTGTCATAAAAAGAATATGCTTAGAAATGTCTCCGTAGGTAGCAAAAGAACCGCAAGTTAATACATTCTGTATTTTGCTGTCACTGCTGTCAACTTATGTCCTAGAAGCTTATTCATGTTAAAGTCTGGTTAAAATGACCAGAGAAATGTCCCACTCCATACAGAAACGCGTAACGCCGGCTGTATGATGCTGGACAGGAGGTGCTGGAGGTCGTGTTCTGTTGCGTGAGGCAGTGGCTGGAGGCCATGAGGGGCAATGGGGGAGCAGGGGGGACGGAGAGGCCGAGCTGCGGTGCATCAGGCACGCCGAGGTTTGGGCACCAGCAGAACACGACAGCGCTGGGATGGTGTGTGGCAGCAAGGGCTGTCCCTCGCAAACGCAGGAGGAAGTTTTCTGCAGTGGTCTGACAGGCAAGTCTCTGCGGGGTCGGGTTTCAGCGCTGCAGCAGTGAAGTGCCGGGAGTGAGTCACGGAAAGGGAGCCTGAGAGCTGCCTTTGTTCCACTTGTGTCCGGACGCTGGAGGAGGAACAGCAGGCTCCAGTTTTTATTAACTTCTGACTTCCATAAGCATATAACTCATGTTCACTGAACTTCTTGCCCGCTCAAAGCCTTTCTACTAACTTCCAAAAAATGCTCCCATGGTAAGAACTCTCACTTCGGGATTTTCTCCTTCCTTTTCCTTCCCCCCTGTGCTTCTGCATTACACTCTTCGGTCTCATTCTTTTTTCTTTCCTTCCCTCGCTTCCCTACTTTTTGGTACACCTGCTCCAGGCATGCCTGGTGGACCTGGGACTTGCTACTGCTCCTCTTGGGCTTGTCACTCCATGCAGGTTCAGCCGCTCAGATCATAGAAGGTAAGACTTCTCCAAATCACTTTTATAAAATTAGAGTAAGAGTTCATTTAAAAATAGGATTTCCTAATATGGAAAGAGACTCTGCATTTCAGTTCTTCGTTGCCTCTGCATTTTGCTGCTGTTTGTTTCATTTAGGGAAGTTGCTGCAAGTTAACTTAGATTGCTACTCATTCTGCAAAGAAAAAGGAAGCAAACATGTTGGTCCCAAGATGTAAGGCAGATCTGCGTGTCTGGCCTCTGTGTTGCTTCAGAGCGTAACAATCAACATAAACCACTTCACAGAAAGGGAAAACACTGATTGCTCTGGGAAGAATAAATTCAGAGGGAGGCTGCAAAAAGCATTTCACAAAAAAAAAAAAAAATCTCGGCTTGGTGGCAGTATCAGGAATGTGCCATGTGTCTTGGGCCAGAAAAAAAAAAAAAAGAGATGTAATACTTTCTCTGTGCACAGAGGTTTCTCCTGAAGAGCTTCTGTGCAAATTGTCATTTTCAGATCTCTTGGGTTAAAATTAAATGTCTAGCTTTACGAGTAGAACCCTTTTGGCTTTCAGTGAGAGGTGTTTCTGTAATTACTGAACATATGCTCTTGTAACAAAGCCAAGTCTCTCCGTATCTCTGGAAGGCATAGCCTCAAATTTCATATAGGAAATACAACACTGACTTAAAAGTTGACGTGCAATTTTGAACAAAGCGGAAAGACTTCAAATACTAGCTTTCCACTATGGCAATGATACTGATGTTAGAGTTTATCACTACCACAGACAAAAATGGACCGTGATTTGTTATGTAAAATGACACCTGGACAACTACAGTGATAGGAGCATTAGAAATGTGCTCAATGGGAAAAGAGATATTGAATATGAAGATTTTAACACTATTCAGACATTTTTGCCCTTCCAACTGATACTGACACAGAATAGAATGCAAATTGAATAGCCAAAGCTCTGGCTAGTTATTCCAGCTGGAGAAAAAACCACAGGTTAGCAATTTCTAATAAAAGGTGAAAGTGCAGATGACAAATAGGTACTACTGTATTACAGCTAATTAATTAAAGAAGAAACTGGAAACAGAAGGCAATATATAGCATATACCATGAAGATGGTTCCCCTAGGTAAAAATGAATTTTTTTTTAGGTTTGGGATTTTTTTCAAGTTATGAGAAAGAAGGAAATGTTATATGAATGTCCGAATAGTGACAGATATACAACACATTACATACACCATGGAAATATATTTGTTTTATCAGGTGAAAATACTTTTTTCCAGCTGATGAATAGTGTGGACTGGGCGGTAGAACTAAATGTTTGGCATGTGAAAATTAATAAGCATCAAATTTTCAACGACTGTAGGCACAAGAATAAACAAAAAAAAAACATTCATTTGCCACACAAATTCTTTTTGATGAGTCTATACTGGTCTCTATCACGGAGCTTGGGTTCCTTAAATAGGCTGAAAGTCATCTCAGAAGTCAGCAGTGGGAAAAATAATCTCTCCCTTCAATATGTGACAGCTTCTTCCTATGCAGCATCTTGTTAATGCTGGCAGGACTCCTAACCTCAGTCCATTACATGTGGGATTTTGCAGGTCTCCTTGGGTTGCTGGAGGCTTGGAGGTTGTTCTGGGAAAGTGTTCCTGCATGTTTGTCCTGGCCAGATATTCTTCCCTAGGCATTTGCTGCTGCCACCAGCATAGGCAGAAACCTGACAGGGTCTTTGATCTGAGCTGATATAACCATTTCTCTGTGGATGAGGAAGTCCCTGTTTCAAAATGTTTACTAGAATTGTATTAGTCCAATTTTTAACTGCCTCACAAAATAGGGATCCCATGCTTTCTGTTCCTCAGCACAGGGTTATAATACAAGCAATATTTTCCTCATGCTTCTTTTAAAAGTTTCCTTTTCCTGAAATCATACAATGAAGTGTTGAATGCTAGGAGTAGGAATAATAATCCTTGTTTCTGGTACTGCAGATACTGGTACTTCTTGCAACTGCTGGGAATTGATGAGGCATATACTTCAAATCTGGTCCAGCCACTGCACAAATAAGCTCTGTTTTTTCCTCACCCAGGAAACAGAATGCAAAGAAATTAATTAGATATTTAAGATGCGGTTTCAAATTTGGAAACACGGGGAGATTAATTGAATATCTGGTCCTCAGGCCTTTCACTGTTAAACTAATTCCTGATCCAAAGTCTCTTTTTGTCACTGTATCTCCTTTAAGGCAACTGCTTTCCAGGATGCTACAGCCCATTGAATACTGCTGTGCTCTTCCTGTGCTTGACCTCTCCTCTCTCACCATGAGCATCTGTAGCTGAAAGTCATGTACTAGTCCTGGGTTAAGAAGCATTTTGCAAGCTGATCTGTTCAACTCTATTTCTTAGTAATGAATTATACATGTTCTGTTTGTAAATATATGTCCTCTCTGCTCTGTGTTTAAAAAAAAAAAAGAAAAAAAAAGAAAATCTTACTCAAAGAACAGAAGGAAAAAGGAAATCTTCACACCTTGAAATTACCTTGTAGAATGAAGTGCTTAAACTCTGTTTTACATTGCATATTTCTCCAGCAGGTATGTTTTCCTATTATGCTGCCCTCACTAAAGTGGATGGTTATTTATAGCTCTAAGGTCCATTCTATTTAAGAGGAACCAGGAATGAATAAAAGTGGCTTTTGATGAATGGTGTAGGTCACTTGTGCTATACAATCAGGGTATATGCAAGAGAAAAAGGAGTTCTTGACTCTTAGAGTTAACCCTTGAGAGTTAAATGATGTAATGCAGTAACGTCCAGGATTAAATTATTACTATCTAGCAAGGACTAACAAAGGAATAACTTATTTTCTACTAACGTGAAGACAAAGCAATAGGAATCAGAGATTTTTAGAGGAAATTTGGCATCTTGGCCTCCATCTGTCAGATAATCTCTTCAGTGAAGTCTAGTGGATCTGCTTACTGTGTGTGATTAGGTGGCAATGACCCTCTCTTGCTGTTGGGGGCTGCAGTGTTGCCATGCATCTGTGAGACATTAGGAACCCTGGCTGAAAAATTTTGATCAATTTCCGATTGAGCATAGGCTTTTGACCAAGCCTTCTTCTTCTTAAGAAAATGAAATACTTTTTGACCAATTCCTATAGGTAAAGAGAAGAAAGAAATTGAAAAAAGACAAAAAGTTCAGTTGGCAATTTTTGAAATTGTTTGACAGTTTTGGGATTTTTATTTTAGATCTTTGCTCAATTTTGTATTATATTGAGATTTTTGTTTCAGTAGAAGTGGTCCCAGCACATCTGACTGCTGCTTGCATTTTAAAATAAGACAGACAATAAAAGAGAATATTTAGGGCCTTATTTAAAACCAAGAGTGACTAATTCACAATGCCAACTGGAAAACCTTCTTAATTCAAATGACATCTGTTTTGTTAAAATAATTTTTTTATATCTGCTATGTGATTAGTAGATCAAGCTATATCTTGTGACAGAATATAAGCAAAATTGAAACATTCTGATCCCCAGTTTTAAAATACTGTTTTGTTTTCTGAAAATTTGGGAGGTTTGGTGATTGTCTCACTACCGCTCTTAAAAATATCTGCAGTTTTAGAGTGAAAATGAGCAGGAGCTTTTTGCATCTTAACAATTCCTTTGAGCTAGAATTTTGGATTTTGACTAGCTTTGGGGGAAAGATTTTGGTCCCTTTCACTACAGCTAGCATGTACACAAAATGACAAGGAATAAAAATGCTCCCCTCCTTTCCTTTCTCTTCCTTCAAATACAGTGGTTTTGGAAATATACAGAGCTTCTGAGTTTTTTCTCACGTTCACAAAAAATTTACAAATGTAATATCTTTTTCTGCTTTAGTTTGTGGTATTTTTTAAAGACATGTTGATGTCTTAATAACTTATCTCCCCATGTCTTCTTTGTTCAAGTGCCAGTTAGGCATATATTTGCACATACAAATTCAGACTTTTTTATTCTATTTCATATTAGCTTTGTGGGTAGATACTTGGCCTTTTGGAACCCCTGATGGCGTGTTCTGACTGACTATCATTACCCACGGCTGCTTTCAGCCCTCCAAGCCATTTGCTCTAGCCTGTTGGAGAACTTGTATTTAACCTTACAGGTGACAGACTATCTAGGCAGTTATTACTGTTACTTGGTTCTTGGCACTCAAATCCAACGCATGCTTTATTTTTTTTTAACTTAACTAGAAAATGAATTGCTTAAATGTATGTGGTTCTGCAGTTTATACTATGTTTATGTTCTCTGAAAAAGGTTTTACAAGTTTCTTATTTACATCTGGGTTACATTATTAGCCAAGCTGAACAGCACTTTCTTGCCCTAAATAACACGCTCAGCAGTAGTTTACAGAAAGTAAATATTTGTCTCTCTCCTTGGCTCTCGGAACACAGCTGTCATTAGGCAGTTGACATAAAACTTACACTCCTGACCCATTGATTTTAAGGAAGAAATTCTGAGTTATTGCCTGTCACTGGTTTTTGATCAGCTTGTGTAATGCAAGCAGGTAGCTAGACTGGACTCCTTTTCAGGATGAACAAACACAATGATTGTAAATAGATAAATATGTTTAAAAACTTGGTTTTACCTAGTAGTTACTGTATGTGTTTTGTGTGTTTAATGCATTTAAAAGCTTGTTTCTATCTAGTAATTATTGTATATGTTTTGCATATTTAATTTGCACAATCACATTGACGTAATTAGTGATAGGAATGCTTCATTTTATTATTTGCTAAGAAGGAGCACAATTACAGAGATGCTGATCTGCATGGAGCTCAGTAATTCACAAAGATAACTTAGATGCCATTATATCCTGTTATTCAAGACTGAACATTTGGCTACCATCGAACTTCACTGGATTTAAATTGGACAAACCATTATGTATCTTCCAGAGGCAACTTCAAGCTGTTACCAGCTGTTGTACATGCTGTTAGTGCAGAGCTGAGCCTGATTTCACAGTTGTTAAAATGCATTTCTACGCAAAATATAGCTAATTTACTGTAGAAAATCAGTTGGCATCATCTGTATATATAGCTCAAATTGTTGATGGCACCTCTAGAACAAACAGGAATTAGTAAATTCATACTGTTGGCCACTTTTCTAAATGGATTAGTTTTAACTACAATACCCTCTAAACACTAATTCTGCAGGACATTAAACAAGTTTGCTGAACTACTCTATCAGACCACAGGAGATGCTTTTGACCTTTTTTGAGGCCTCTGAAGGGGAAACCAGTTGCGATGGATATAGTGGCAGTCTGTATTTCCTCTCTCAAGGCTTCCTGGTAACACTGGATGCTTACAGTAAACACTTGTTTCCATGATCTAAGTGGAACTTATCATTTCAATATTGCATGCATGTGCCACTAAATTACGATTGAACAACCTGCTGTGAAAAGCTAAACAGAAATATCTCCTTTCTATATTCTTCTGGCTCAGCTGTCATGCAGGTTAACATGGACTCAAATGTGGATTTCAAATGCAAACTGCCCTTTCAATAATGCAACATGAGAAAGGGAAGGTCTGAGCCCATTTTAGTGTCCCTGGTAGACTAGATTTTGGTTCAGGCCCCTTGTGAGTCTACTGGACTTCCATCAGATAATCATTAATGTAGTCTGAAACTGACTTCAGCTTAACCCTAAAAGATCTCTTTGGAAAGCTTGGTCCTGTTTGAGCCATGAGGAGACCCTTATTACAGATGCAACCCATGAAATTCACGGTCTCATTTAACGTTCTGAGTCTGACAGTTGCGCCTGTGTCCGCACTGGCACCAACCACAAGGTTCAGTGTGCAGAAAGCATGCAGTGTCTTCCTAATATTAGTCTTCCAGATCTCATCTTCTTTGTTTAATGATTTTTCAAAAAGGGGTCACTAAAAGTAAAATAAATAAATAAATAAAGATAACTTATTGGATTTCTGTTGATCAATCCCAATAGGAGATGCTGTTTCCGGACAACAGAATAGGTAAACCTACAATACCCTGCAGAAAACAAATAAACAAACAAGCAAAAAAGCTGAAAAGCCTGAGGAGATATTTCTAAAGCCGAGGAGAAGGTAAATTTAAGTCAGACAATTAGAGGTGGAAAGTTAAAGAAGGGGCTGTTCAGGTTTGTTCTTTCCCCTCCTTTCTCCCACCTCTCCTACAACAAGCAGACCTACTGTCTTTCCTTCCACCTTCATGGAGAGAAGGAGAAGATGATACACAGGGAACTCTTCTACAGTGAGCTTCCCAAAATGTTCCTGAGCGGTCCAGAGCAGATACCCTGGTAAGCACGGTGGCAATATGCATGGATTCCACTACCAGACTCACTGAAATGGAGCAGTAGTAGGGATGAGCTCTTCAGAGATGCCAGGGACAGGCAATGCCACCATGTTTTCCTCCTGAAGCTGAAGGTTAGGACAGTCCTACAAAGCTGTTTGGGGAAGGGCTGAAATCTTCAGTGATCTACAGGCATAGATCTACAGTCTCTGGGTGTTCTCTCCTGCTCTTTATACAATCATTTTAATTTTACTTTTTATGCATCACAGCACACTTTGAATATTTTAATGTTTTTGGCAGAATTCACAGAATAAACTTTATTTTGGAGCTTTCCCACCCACACTTGGGAGTATGAGGAAAAGAGGGGAGAATCCTGATCTGGGATATTCATGAGGTGGCATTGGTGTGGGAGAGTGGGTTGTTGTTTTGTAATTTAAACTACCCGATAGGCTTGGGTTTGGATCCCTGTTGTAATAGAAGGCAACCTGGCACATGACTGAAAAGATGCATAGATGTTCCAGGGACTTAACTTGCCAGCAAAGAGAGTAAAGCTGTATCCCCTTTTCTGCTATCCCTGTATGTGCTCCAAGAGATTCACTCAATTGAGATAAATATGCAAAGGAGTCTGAGTTCCAAATACTTTTTTTTTTTTTTCTGGCTAAAACAATGCTTTTATTCCTCATTATCGACTGCCATGTTTATGGATGGGATATTCAAGGAGTTCCAAAGAAGTTACTCATATTTGTTTCTTCTCCTAACATGATAATTTCCAAATCAAACAATCCCTTTGGAGACCGTTTGTCCCTTTTGCTGTGCTTTCCTTTCCTTTTCTTTTGTAACTGGTTAGAGCACTGTTTTGTTTCTTGATTGTTTTTTGTTTTTTGGGGGGAGGGGGAGGTTGGGGGGGTGCTATGGTTTATCATATTTGAACAAATCCATACAGGAGCTTAGCAAATCCAAACAGTGTACCTTGGTCAGAGAGAGAGTGGATTGTGTAATATGTTTGATGAGATCTAGCTGCCTTATTTCAAACCCACACAATTAGGGTGGGTTAAAAATAAATAAATATTAAAAAAAAACACTTAGTGAGTAATTTGGACTATGATGGATTCTATCCAACCAAGTCAGTCACCGTCCTTTGGTGCTTTTGATTCCTCATTAATGAAATCAAGCATTTGCTATATACACCAGGCCTACCTACCAGTGAACAAATGATGCATTGAGATGTGCCATACTCTTACAACACCCATAGAGAGCATGTCTCATCTAAAAGTTTTGCTCCATTCTGCCCATATCGGTGTCTATGGAGCTGTTTTAATGGGCCCAAGCATGCACTCTGGGTAGGAGAGAAAGTCTTATCTCAGGTCTTCAAGAATTTCACAGTTTGCACTAGAAAAGGGCATTTCTCTTTTTCTGTCTAGAAAGCCTCTGTTACTGGACATAATTTCTCCATTAAAAGGGAGGCTCCTTTGTGCTTTTATGTTTTCTTATTGAGAGTGAGCTTTATCCCTGCCTCTGGGGAGGAATTGCCAGATATACCAGTGTAGCTGCAGGCTCTTTGGATGTAAAGCTACTTTTCAGAAAACAAACAAACAAACAAAAAAACAAACAAACAAAAAACAAGGTTCCAGTGGAACAACAAATGTAAGAGATTCCTGCAATGTACCCTTGTGTCAAACAGGTTAGAACAGTCTTTGGGAGGTGATCTAGTCCAACCTGCTTCTCAAAGCAGGGTCAGGTATAAGGGCAGCCCACATTACTCGGGACTTTATCTAGTCTGGTCATGAAAACTACCAAGGATGGAAAATGCATAGCCTTTCTGGACAACCTATTCCAGTGCTTGACTGTCTTCATGATGAAGAAGTTTCTCCTTATATCCATTCAGAATAGCCCTTCTTTCAATTTATGACTATTGTCTCGCTTCTTCCCACCATGAACCACAGTGAAGATTCTCTATCTTCTTGACAACCTCCTCATAGATATTGGAATGTTGCTTTTAGATCCCCCAAATCTTCCTCCAAAGTGAACAAGTCCAGTTCCCTCAGCCTCTCCTCACAGACAACCTTGACTTTCTTGATCGCTCTCACAGAACTTGCACCAGTCTGTTAATGTCTTCTTTGTATTGAGGAACCCAAGCAGAGATGCAGTATTCCATATGTGGTCTTATAGTGCCAAGCAAAAATGAATAATCTCTTTCTTTCACCTATTGACTGTGCCCCTGTCATCATACCTGACAATTCTGTTGACCTTTGCTGTTGGGGGATGTTGTCTTATCTTGCTTCACCAGGACCCCCAGTAACCATTCCACAGAGCCACACTCTAGCCTGTATTCTTGCAAGGGCTTCTTCTGTCCCGGATGAGACTTTGCCTTCATCCTTGTTGTATTTAACTGGGTTCCCATAGGCCCATTACTGCACCCCATTCAGGTCTCTCTGGACAGCAGTCCAGCACTACAGAATATCAGCTGAAACCTTACTCCTTCATTCTCTCTTTGTTGTCATCTACAAATTTGATGAGAGTGTTGCCTCCCCAGGTCATTAATAGAGATCAAACAGGTCAGGTCTTCAACAGACTTCTATGATATTCGACTTGTTACTGGCTTCGTTAATGAGTGTGGTTCATTAACCACTATGCTTTCAACCTAACCATCCAACCAGTTAGTTATCTATGCAGCTACCCACCCATCCATACTTTAACTTCCTACCTTGGATAGAAAGATACTGTGCCAATGTTTGCATAAGTGTTAAGACAGCTGACTAGTCTAAGGCACTCAGATTTCAAGGGGGTTTGTCAAGTTAATTATCTGAATAAGAATTACCAAGACTGGCACTTCTGTGCCATTCAGAAGAGAGGACCAAGATAGAGTTCTGAATTTGTGTCAATCTCTATCAATATCATTGTGATGGTCTGAAACTTAATGTAACATTATATGGATGTGTAAAAAAAAAGTTCATCATCATTATTCTCTCATTGTCACAGACTTTAACTAGTCACTCTACGCTCAAGAGGGGAAAGTTTGTCTTCAGAGCTTTGTTTTCTTTTTCAGTGCCCCAAAGGTGAATTTTCTAGAGCAGGAAGGGAACTGAGTCTTTCATGAGAGATGAAATTGAGTAATATCTCAGGTAAGATACTCTGACAGCTGAGAAACCCAGAATTAGGTCTCGACAAATCCAACCAAAGCTAACAGGGAGCGGAAGTTTCTGACTCTTTCCAGGTGGATGAGTACTACTCTGGATGGATCCAGAGTAATTTATATATAGAGCACGAGAGATCCAGAGTGCTTTGTACATAGAGCACAAAATCGAAGTTCCTAAAAGTTCATTATTTGCCTGAGAAAGATGATGCTTAGAGTAAATCATTTGTTTTTCATTATTTTGCAAGTGACAGTGGAATGTGTGCCATATGAGCAGACAGAAAGGTAATAACATTGCTAGCTCAGAGCAGTTTTGTGGCAAGAGTACTAGAGGAGATCAAAAAATTGTCAGTCTGATGGTATGACCTTCATTTATGTACTCAAAGGCATATGTACAGGAATTAAATAAAAATAAAGGAAGTGCTTTCAAGGGAAGAACTTGGTGGAGGAATCTTGATCCAGATAGTTTCCCAATTGTTTTCTCAACAATCTCCCTGAAGTCTTAGATTATATCTGTCATATGCACTTGCCTTCTTTTTAGGAAGTAGAGAGTGAAAGTATATATTTCTCTCTTCTTTGGTGGTCACAGCGAGGCTAAATAGATGTTAGTGTATATCAAGTCCTTTTTTCCCCCACTGTTATGTAAATACTATGTCATAATATTCTTGATGTATTATTTAAATAAAGAACAACCATAATAGTTAATTGCATGTATAAATGTACTGTAAATTGTTTCCTTTAAAATGTCAGTTTAGACCCATTGCTTCTTGTCCCTGTGCTTCTTTATGTCCCACTGAAAACTTCTTAATCAATATTGTTATGCTTTCCTGGGAGGCAGTTCTTCAAGAAATAAAGGGCTTTTTTGGAAAACAAAAATGTACTATTACTCTGTTAAATTATTATGCAGCACCATGTGCGCATGGTGGTCTACAAAGCAAATTATGTAGAGCTGAAGGAAATCAGAAAGAAATTGAGGGAAAAAATAGGCTAAGATCTGAGATCTTTCTGGGAATACTCTCCTATTTGGAATTTCTTATCTCAAAGCATCCATTGATCAGGGTCAATAATCCTCCTTACCAGTGCATTGGCTGCATCACAGAGTGAAGTGGGAGGGAACGGAGTAAGGTATGAGAGAACAGTATCTGCAAAGTAAAGTTCTTTATTTCTGCCATCCCATTCTGGTCAGCTATGTGCTACATTGCACCTTTTTGAATATGATGCTTTGTAATTCTTGGAGGGACAAACTTCCTTAGATTCCTGCCCTTAATATTTTGTCACATTTCCATCTAGTTCAACAGTTTGCGAAGCTGACATAGTTCTTGATTTGCCATAAGGAACCTCTGATCTGCAATGAATATTCCACAGTAATGCTGCAATTTTGAGGCACTTTTCTATGTGCGTGAGCAAAAGTCTAACATTGTCGTGCCATTCCCTGAAAAAAATAAAAATCTCTTTCAAATGAACTGCAAATGTGGTTTAAAACACGTGGTTTGAATCTGTAGATCTATGTCTTCCAGATGCAATGACAGGAAAGGCATATGCAAGTTTCCTGAGCTGAAGAAATCTGGCTCTTGATCAAAATGGAGTAAAGTTGTCATCAATTATTGCAGTCCAATATTATTAATGTAAAGATTTTTATACAGAAGTTTTGAAAATTTTAAGTAGAATTCTATGATTTTTGATATATTAATGCTTCAGGGACACTCTTGAAAAAATAAAAGGGAAATCATGTAGATCTTCAGCAACTTCTTCCCTTGAAAGCACTTCTTTTATTTAATTCTTGTATATATGCCTTTGGATACATAAATGAAGGTGGCTGATGTCTTTCAGTATTCTATTTCTGCTGTGATAATCCTGCTACAGCTTTAACTATTATATAAAGAGAACCTTGTAGACATGTCTGAGCCAGATTCTTCTCAGAGCCAAAACAGGACAAAATGGAGGGGTTGCAAATTGCAACAAAAGAAATTCTGGCTAAACAAATGGAAAATAAATCATCTCAATGAATCAATTAAGCTCTGAAGGAGATTGCTCAGAAAGCTTGTATCATCCCCACCCTTGCGGGTATGCTATGTTTTACAAGCTGCGGCCTTGAGTAAACGGATCCCTCACACTACCCCTGTTTTAAGCAACAGGTTGGGCTCGGTGACCTTTTTTTTCTTTTCCATAATTTTCCTCAGGGAGCATAAAGTTTTATGCTCCCTGAGGAAAAGTCAGGTTTTAACTGACTTACAGAAATATAGAAAAAGGCAACTGCAACCAAGGAACTGAATCTGGTTGATATCAAAAGCCTTAGATCATGCTTCATTTTGTTATCCCATTGCTGTTTCTGAAGTCTTCTAATCAAGCTTTAGAGCTGCTAGGCTACTAACAGTGATTCCGCCATTATAGCAAAGCAGCCAGTATTTGCATCGAATGAAATACCCTTTTTCCACTTCAAATCTTCATCTAAGAGTGAGTCAAAGAATATACCTTTCCTCTTCTTCTTTTTTTTTTTCTTTCTTTCTTTTGTAAGTTCTGTAAAAGGCTTTTGGCATAAGAACTTGGAGATGGGAACAGGAATGTCTCACCATGACCTTATGACTATCCATCTTTCTTCAAGGTCCTGCTGACCCGGAGGTTCAGTAAACAACTCCCTGTCTGCTCTTCTCTCTCAGGGGTAGAGGACAGAGGTGAAGGATTTTTGAAGGGCTACACTGTTTTCTCGCTCTTTCCTCTCAGTTGCTTATGTCCAGGTACCCTAAGTTGACTACAAAAGTCTGGCTATATCTCTACCCTGGTGACAGCATATCTGTTACTTGTGTGGCTGTTACAATATCAGCTCCTAAATTATTCTCCTTCCTTTGCTGCACAAATACATCCTGGACAGAGAGAGAAAAATATGTCAAGGAAAAGAAGAAAGACTTCTGTCTGCCACACATTTTAGTTTTTACAATGCAGAAGAGTATGTAAGAAAATCTCCTTTCTGTCTGATTCAAAGATAGAATTTGTTACTTGAAGGTATTTCAGTGATATTTTGAAACATTATTTTTGTCTGCCAGATTGACTTACCCTAAATGTATCTGATATATGGGAAAATATTTAGGCCCAGTAAATTCTGTCCTATATTGTCCTGACTCTTAAAATATCAAATTTGGTGACTTTGTGAATTAAAATGTGATTTAGTGTCCTGCTTCTATGTTATTCTCTCTATACACAGATGTGTATGTCACAGAAAATAGGCAGCATTAAATTGAAATGATCACTGAACATTATATAGGGCTTCCATCCTGAAATATTTACGTGCATTTTTAACTTAAAGTAGTCAAGAGGTCCCTGCTGAAACAGACTCTTATGCAGCTGCTTAAAGCACATAAGTGGTTATAGGATCATAGCTCAAATAAACTAAGAAAAATGTGTGGGAAGACAAAGAAAATGAATTCTTATTTATTCACTTATCAACCACAAATTATTATAACGCCAACAAAGAAAACACAGGTGTATGCTTATTGTGTACGCTGAATTCTCATCATCTTGATCTCAAAAACAAACCTATGGTGATCTACTAAAATATACTACCCAAACTAGATATCAAACACTATGGGAATTTGTGCTAGTCATATTTGTCATATTCTATGTGATTCTTAGTAGGTATTTTTTTAAGCTACATGAGCCAACAAAAAATTTGTTTGGCGTAATTCTACCCACTTAACTTCCACAATCAAATGTTAGCTAGAGACCTTTAAAGGCTTAGAGCCTCTTTCTTTACCAGATTCTTTGTGGCATTCTGTTAACGTGGTAGGAGAGAATACAATTTACATCTTTCTAAATTTAAGGTATTTTGGGAACCTTAGATGAATTCCACTTTTTTTTTTTTAAATTCATAGCTTTTTTGCGTGGAAGTCATTGGATCAATATATGCCTAATAAAATATTTTCATAATTCTTATTGTAATGTTAACAGATGCAGCTAGTCAGAGAGCAGCACAAGCAGACTGCTCTGCAGGGCTAGGGGAGCTGGGAACCAACCACGACTCCAAGGCAGGCAGAAGGAGTGATCTCACCAACAAGGGCACAGTCCCACCAAACCCCCCTGAGGTGCACAGACCGTGTCTATTGATGGTGACCAGCTTCGGCCGAGAGGTCAGATCATGGATAAGCCCACAGAGATGTGGCAAGTCTCAGTTCACGCATGGAAGTCGAGCCTGTACGTCAAGGTTTGGGAGCTGGATCAGCTGGGTATCTGGCTAGGCGCAGGAACAGTGGCATCACGGTTGCAGCGTGGCGCAGGCTGGGGCTACATGTGATATCCGCTGGTTAATGGCAGCTCCCAAAGAGAGGAGACTGCTGAGGCTTTTAAGCAGGATTGCTGCAGGGGAAGGTAAGTGCAGGAGATCTACAATTGTAGTAGCAGGAAAACAAAACTTCTGCCCCTGCTCTGGGCATGAACTTCCTTTGCAATTGAGGTGTGTCCAACCTCTAACACACAGTATGAAGCTCTGGCCTGGTTATGTGCTGGGGCAAAGTACTGAGTAGGTCTTCCTTCCTTATGCACAGTGAAGTGATTCACGGCAGTGATGAGGCGGATATCCTTTTCTCAGGGCAAATGGTATTTATATGGCATGATGTTTTGATCCAGGATTTCAGTCCAGAATGTCGCTTTGCTGTTCTCCTGGGCATGTTATGTGAATTTGTTGCACGGAAGCAATGATGCCGTCACTGGTCCGCAAGCACCAAATTTTGTCAGGTAGAAAATGACAGAACAGTAGGTCTGTCTCCTAGCTTTGAATCTAAGCCCTGCTGGATGGTCCTAGCATGATACCCTTGGTGCAATCCTGCCCCAGCTAGGGGCAAATTTGGACCTACAAAAGATAGTTAGTCAGTTTGTGCAGCAGCTGGAAAAGGCTGCTTATTCACTCATATTTATAAGGAAGATGCTGTGCTCATAAATGGCATTAGTATGGTCAGGAAATATATAACCATTTCCCGAAAATGTGAGCCAGGTATTCTCTGGATACCATCTTAACTATTGACATGACAATAATTGGTGTGATAACTAATATGACCCATGATAAGAAGAAAAACTATTGAAGGTTGAGTGGGACTGGTAATGGCTCTGAGGCAACAGAGATTACATTTGGACATGTAATATTTTATGCGGAAAAAAACATGTTGTCTTCTTATTAGCAATATTTTACTTTCAGCTATGCTGCCTTGTGTCTGGAAGCTTAGGAATAGATGGGCATATGATTCTTGAAACTCTCTTTCTTATGAGGAAAAATATTTTAAGTTTTGAAGTTCTCTTTACTGTGATTCTAACAATAGCCAGGAGCCTTGCATCTGCAAAACCTGAAGTATTTCTGAAATCACTTTTGTGTGTGTGACAGCAAAGTCTGATATTTTGTGCCAGAGGGCTAACAAAGACCATTGTAATTGTCGTTTATTAAATTGCAGCTTAAGAATTCCATGCAGGAATGTCTAGATTGTTCAGGGTGAAACAGCTATTTATAACCGATTCTAGCCTCCTCTTTCCCTACATGAAAGCGTTCAAGCCAGCTGTTCAAACATGCAGTTCCGTATATATAAAACAGCGACACTTCACTGCAACTTTGAAGTCCAGATCATCTCAAAAAACTATCCTCTGTTTGCTGACCTCAATATTAATACCATTTCCCACCCCCGTAATTACTTTGAATTCCAATCAGATGAATGCAGTTTTGCAGTCCATGAATATAACTCTTCTCAAGAGATGCTCATTATGATGCATTGTGAAGAGACAATAATTTTACTTTGTTTGGTGTTTCTGTAACATTTTGACCCTTGGCCATAAACTGCTCCCTCTGCAAGGGGAGGTTCTCTGCAAGCCCAGAATGAAGATATACCAGCAGGACACAAGGCAACAAGTAATATGCAAACATTAGTGAAAGAAAGTGCTTTTAGATACCTGTCAGCTTAGAATCAATTTTGCTTGTAGTAGATCTCCAGAGATTACTAAAGGATTTCTTTTTACTAATAGTGACTTAGTTTTTTCCACTATTTTCCACATTTTCCTTTTAATATTACAGAATCACAAAGTGTTTGAGGTTGGAAAGAACCTCTGAGGATCATCTAGTCCACCCCTCACCCGGACAAGCAGAGTCACCGAGAACACATTTATCAGGATTAGGATGTCAAGAAGTCTTTTGAATATCTTCAAGGAAAGAGACTCCACACCTTCTCTGGGCAACCTACCCCAATACTCTGTTACTCCCCACTCAGTAGAGTTTTTTCTCATGTTCAGAAGAATCTTTCTGTGTTTTAGATTGTGACTGATTCCTCTCATCCATATACTGGCCACCGCTCTAAAGAGTCTGGCCCCATTCTCTTCACACTCTCCCTTCAGATACTTATACATATTGGTAAGATCCCCCTCAGTTTTCTTTAGGCTGTACTGACCCAACTCTCAGCCTTTCCTCATACGAGGAAAAGTCCCTTAGCAATCTTAGTGGCCTTTCTCTGTACTCATTCCAGTGTTTCCATGTCTCTCTGGTATTGGAGAGCCCAGAACTGGACATAGTATTCCAAGCATGGCCTCCTCTCTCAACCTGCTGACAATGTTCTTTCTGGCTACCCAGCCCAGAACATCATTGGCCTTCTTGACTACAAGGGCACATTGCTGGCTCATGGTCAGCTTGCTGTCCACCAGGATGCCCGGGTCCTTCTCTGCAGAGCTGCCTTCCAGAAGGTCAGTCCCCAGCCTATGCTGGTTCATGGGGTTATTCCTCCCTAGGTAACAGATTCTGTTCTTCCCTTTGGTGAATTTCAGGATGTTTTCCTCTCTCTGCCCATTTCTCTGAATCTCAGCACAGCCCTCTGGTGTATCAGCCACTCCTCTCAGGTTTGTATTGTCAGAAAACTTGCAGAGGGGGCATTCTGTCCTTGCATCCAGGTCAGTGATGAATATTGCCTCTCCGTGACGTGAGAAGCTCATTCATTCTTCTTGGTTCCATGTTGAGGAAGGGAGAGCTCTTGACATTTTCATGTTCCCTGCTTTAAAGTCAAGGAGAGTCTAGATTCTAGTGATCAAAGTGATAGGTCTAAAAATATTCCCAGCTTAGAGTTTCATGGCTTCTGCAGATCTTGCTGCAGAGCTGAAAGCAGCTCTGGGAAATTCTGTATGATGAAGATGCCCCAAAGTCATAAAGTCTAGAAGTCCAGGTGAACTGAAAGAATCAGTTATAGTGCTATGCTTAGTATTTTATGTAGGCTGTCAGACCTGGCAAAGGCAGCAGGTTTGCATTTTGGCAAAATTTATTGGCATTTAGATGTTTTTTAGAAGACTCTAAAGTTTTGAATCTTGATTCATTAAAAGTTTCTTACTTACATTAATTAGGAAAAGAAGCCAGAGAAATGTATTTGAGTAACATGGGTAGTCGTGGTGTGTAGTACTATAAAAGAAAAAAGAAAAATCTTTTGGTTGAACTGAATGCTAAAATGAATTTAGGAGCAATAGAGAACTTGGACTCAAGGGCAGATTTCTGTTAGCCAGACCCTAAAATATCCTATAGCACTGTAAGGATGTAGTAGCATCATGAAAACCCAGCACAGTCCTGAAAATGGAAACTGTATAGAAAAAAGAAAGTATGAGCAGAGGACAGAGGGACAAACTGAATCTTTTCACTTGCTTTTTTTGAATATCAACCATTGGGGTATGAGCAAACTGTTGCAATAAATCACTAACTAATGGTTCATAGAATCACAGAACGTCTAAGGTTGGAAGGGACCTCTAGAGGTCATCTAGTCCAACCGCCCTGCACACTCAGGGCCACCTAGAGCACGTGGCACAGGGCAGCATCCAAGCGGGTCTTGGAGATCTCCAGAGAAGGAGATTCCACAACCTCTCTGGGCAGCCTGTTCCAGGGCTGTTCCAGGGCTCTGTCACCCTCACTGTCAAGAAATTTTTCCTTAAGTTCTTGTGGAACTTTTGATGCTTCAGTTTGTGGCCGTTTCCTCCAGTTCTGTTTGTGGCCACCACTGAAAAGAGGCCGGCCCCATCCTCCTCACTGCCTCCCTTGAGGTACTTATACACACTAATCAGATCCCCTCTCAGCCTTCTCTTCTCCAGGCTGAACAGACCCAGCTCCCTCAGCCTCTCCTCATAGGGCAGATG
>JAWLRI010000002.1:2109416-2155069 GCA_034781795.1 Crypturellus tataupa
GCCCTGTGCCACGTGCTCTAGGTGGCCCTGCGTGTGCAGGGGGGTTGGACTAGATGACCTCTAGAGGCCCCTTCCAATCTCAGGCATTCTATGATTCTATGATCTTCCTTCTCATGTGGGACATCAGCAATACTAGATCAGATCAGCTATGGCTTTACCTGGTGAGTCTTGAACTTCTTTGATGTGACATGCCTCTTTCTTTGAAAGTAAATCTTTTTAACACTTCTAAATGCCAATCTACATGTCATTGCTAATAGTCTGGAAACTGAAAACCAAACTTACAGTTTTTTGGGAAGATCACCCTTCAAGCAGCAAGGGGAATAATGAATAGGAAAGAAAGAAAAGTAAACATTTCTCTATTTTGAGGGATTTTAAAAAAAAAAACATATATACTTTAATTAGATACTTCTGCATTATGTGTTTATTCCACTGATGTTAGAAAACAAGTTGTTGTGCAGTGCATATCTTGACAACATGTTGAATAGACTTAGAATACTAACTATTCTCAATTCTAAATGCAATTTGCAAAATCTATGCTTAAAAATGTAGCAGGGTTAGTAACATTTGCTCCTAAAATAAATACCTCAACTCCTCATGGCCTCTCATAACCCTTACTATGCTGAGAATAAATGAAGAGTAGCTGTACAAAAAGAAATTGTTAAAACATGGCAGTGGTTGAATTTTTTAAAACCTTGCACCTAGAAAAACATATTTCACAAACTGTGAATCCAGACCGCTGTATTTTCAAACAGTAACTCCATTGATCAACATATGGAATGAAAGAAATTCCTATGGAATATATGAAAACATATAAAGAAAAGAGTTTCTAGAGCAGTGTATATAAAAAATCAGTTAAGCAGTGTGTGTTTTGAAAATTCTTTTATTATGTACTCATGTTTCAGAAAAGATGCAGAATAATGCATTTAACATTTAGTATTTAGCTGATGACACTTTGCTGGTCTTCATTTTACGAATTACCACACATTTTGTCAAAGGTTAATTTGATGCAGAAGCTAAACAACAAAATCACATTCATTTTCAATTTAAAATGAAAACTCTGAGGGGAGTATTAAAATTACTTGTCAAGAACACTACTATTGTAAATAGTATGATGAAAGTATAAAGCTATGAAAAAAAATGTAGAGAAGGATTAAGTTTAGGCACACTTACTCAAACTAATCTGCTTCCTGTATCATCTTTGGATTCTCCTGGAAATGATGCAGAAAGATGTAACAGTATTTAAATACAACTTTCCCTAGCTCTAATTTTCCAAAAGTTGAACCTATGCATTCCATAAAGCTTTGCTTCTTTTTTGTAACAGAAGAAGTTTAGTTTATAGAAGAAAGAGACTTCTGGAAATGTTCCTGCTACTAAGATGTCTTATACCTTCTGTGGACTTGATTAGATTTCAGTTTTCAACAGAAAATATTTTCAAAGAAATCCTGTCAGGCAAATAGCTGATTCCCACTAGTGTGTTTTACTCATCTTCTTCAGGTTATTACTTTAGCTCTGAGCTGTGCCGTTCTGCCAGTTCTCACTCAGTCAACTTTGCTCTGCACTCACCTATCCCACACTTGGGCGCTTGCCTGTGAGGACGTTAGAGCAGACGGTGCCAAAAGCCTTGCTGAGGTCCAGGGGGACCGCATGCCCTGCGCTGCCCTCACCTACCCAGCCTGTTGTTCGTTACAGAAGGCTCTCGGGCAGGTTAAGCCAGATTTCCCCTTGGTGAGTCTATGCTGATGGCTGCTGGTCACGTTCTTGCTCTGCACATGGTTAGAGATGGCATCTAGGATGAGCTGAAATGCTGCTGAATGCTTGTATTTGAAACAAGTCTAGGTACTGCAGCTAGGTACAGCAGTCCAAAAATGCACAAATCTGAAATAAATGCTTAAGGGACTGTTGCTATTATGTTGTCTTTGCATCAGTGATGAGGAAACAGACAATTTTTAATGGCATGCAAAGGTTGTTAAGGTAAATGCTGCCTTAGTGTTATGTGGCAATAGCATTTTTCATCTTACTCCACAAGTTCTGGAATCTAAAATTATTGTTTTCATAAACTATTTCATAATTACAATTCAGACAAAGGCATTTAGCATGCCTTTATCTTTTAACTTACAGTTTTCATTCTGAAATAATGTGCATCATTAAGTAAACATTACAGAGCATTCAGCACAGTTAACCCATCAGTAAAACAAATTTATATATTCAAAGGGAAGTATGCTATTTCCTCAGTTGTCCAGGGCATGTCCTTTGTTCTTCTTTCTTTCAGCAGATTTTTCCTCTGCCTTTTTTAATCCCTTGAATTTCTCCAAGAGCATAAACCACAGCCATTAGTATTTGAAGTGCTCCACATCTGCCTGGTGCTTGTGCATGCTGCCCAGTGCATTTAGATGAGCAATCTGGTGCAGAATTAAATTTGTATTTTCATTCTGTCCCACTATTGGCCTAAACATAAATACAAGCGTTTATTTCAGACTTGTCTTTATGAGAATAAATGAATCCTTAAGAGTTAATTGCTAGTCTGAAACACCTGTATTTGCCATCAAAGGAAAGTTGGATGAAGCAGTGTCAGATCTGATGTTAATAAACACTCCACCAACTGCTCCAAAACTAGACTGAGCAGCTTTTGTTCAGGAAAAAAAATCCGTTACCACATACTGTTTTAATGTTTATGGGGATTCCAGAGCAGTCACATAATTTTGAACGAATTTGGCATACCTGTGTCTTTTGGATCATGTATTCTCAGAAAGGAAATTATTATTCTAAAGTGACAGCTGGACAAATTCAAATAATTTTTTAAAAAGCAGTGGTAAATGTATGTGTATGTATCTCAGCAGCATTAATCCAAAACAGAATACATCATTGCAGGTTTTTGTTGCATCATCCTGCAGTTTGCCAGTTAGCAGAGCAGAATCAATTCCTTTTTTTCATTCAGTTATGACTCTTTAGTGGTAAGCTTTGTTGAAAATAAAACGAGCAAGTGGGGATTTATTCAGTGGCTCACTCTGCTGTGAAAAATATTTCATAATGAAATTATAAGAAAAGGGAAAAAAATTAAATATTCTATAATCTACACATTGATACTTAATGTATTTTCCCTGTAGTCTCTGTGGAATCCTGTTCAACAAATTCCTCTTCCACAAAATGTGATACTTTTAGACACTTTTCAATTCAATTTGCTCTGTAATATCTAATCGCTAGCTCTGGAGGTAAAAAATTACTGGTTATGAGGATGTAGTCAGATAAATTATGTGACCATGTAACAAACAGAACCACAAAAACTTAGTTATAGAAAGTGGTGTCTTGTCTCATAAAAGATAAATGCTTGGGCCTGTTTATTTCAAAGTTCTACTGTTGTGTCTCATAAACCAAAATCTTTCTGTGATTATTTTTCTTTCTTAAAAAATAAAATAAAATAAAATAAAATAAAATAAAATAAAATAAAATAAAATAAAATAAAATAAAATAAAATAAAATAAACAAAACACACTTAGGACTCCATAGACTGTGTCAGTTAGTGCTTTGGTTTCATTCCAAAGCAAGTGATGCAAATGCCAGATAAACTGCTGAGAACTGACCTAGCTCACAGGAAAGTTAATTTTTGTAGGAAAGTGGCATTCTTGGGGAGGGGCTGATGGAACTGATACTTCTGAGCTCTGTATTGGTAGTCTCAGAATGCCAGTTACACTTTCTGTGTTCATCTACCATGGCTATGTATGTGTGGCTGTGCTTCTACAGAACAAAACTAACTGCTGAATACATCTGAATTTGCCTACAGTCAGATGCTTCTGCATTTCCAGAATCTCAGTTTGGGTGGTGGAGGTTGTTGGGTTGCTGCTATGTTGTATAAAATTATTTCAGTAGTGCTAAAGGGAGCTGAGCTACCATAACACACCCCACCTGAAAATCAGTTACTTCACCTCATTTTTCTGGTAACCACAAAGCTTTTAGGAACCTAGAAACCAATTTCAAAAATAGCCCTTTCCCCTCAATTCCCAGAAAGGCTCCAGGTTTAACCGATCGCAATGGATTCTATGATTATCACTGCTGCATTTTGGTGTAGAACAGCAGGTAAAAAGAAGATAGAAACCTATAGAGTGTCACAGAAATTCCTAGCACCAACCTGGGGGATAGGCCTGAGTATATGGGGGTCTGTATTCATTGCAGCTTGGTATTTCTGTCTGCTACACTTGTATGTCATGCTGAATGGCAGTGAAAAATCGGTGAAGATACCCACTACAAAACTGTGATGGAAGGTACTGTACCTACTTTGTTTTCTAAGCAACCCATGCTTATATATTGACACGCTAAGACTGAAACAGGGCTGATGGAGATAACTTCAGATTTTTTTCCACTTGCTTCCCTCATTAATTATATTTTGCTGTACCTGATCTTCCTTAATACATGTTTTCCCAGGTGATCAGTTGTGACTTGATAGTGTAGTTTCCAATCAATTAATTTCTCAAGATAAAGCGCTTTAGCAAAACCAGCTACATCAACTTTTAAGTTCCTCACACAGAAATCAAACTTAAAATATAACGTTAATTGAAGTCCTGACCTTCTTTCCCAGTCAATCACTTAAGTGTGCATGTGCGCACATACACATGCAAGGAAGGTAATCTACTCAATTATGGAATACATCTATTTCTCAAAAGCTTTGACCAGAAAATCAAATTATTGATGCTGATTACAAAGCAGCTGTGCTGATGCATTCTCAGAGCAATATACACAAGTATTATGATCAAATTGCTAGGACTGTCACTAAACCAATCAAAAAAGGCACAGGTTTAATATTCTTTGAGAAGACCAATAAGAGAAAGGCAATATCTAAATTCTCTCCATTTTTAGATTTTCTTGACACCTATATAAATGCAAGTAAGGAAGAGGGAGAGGTAGGTAGGTAGGTAGTTTGGAAAATTACTGTGATGTATTTTTGTTGACAAGAATGACAAGAAGTGACAGGACTTTGGTGACACCTCATCACTGTTAGCAGGTCTGGCAGTAGCTTGTACAGCACAAGTACAGAAGAACCAGTGTTGTGTTCTCATGAAATAAGGCTGCAGAAGTACATAAGATGTTTTTCAAAAAGCCTCTTTAAGGCTTGAAAAATCCTCCTGAGCTGCATCTCAGTGCATTGGATGGCATGTCTTTATCAAGTGTATTCTGCAAGGAGCTTCTATAGGAATTCATATCAAGAAGGAAGTCATGGTAGATGATACCCGACATAGTAGAGAAGAAGAGTGATCCCAGCTGACAGTGCATTAAGAAGGAGTGGGCAGAGAGGAAGGATCTGGGGAACCCACTTAGGGTTCCCGCTTAGGACATCATGCTGCATGATGCTGTAGTTTCAATTACCTGAGGACTCATATCAAAGCCCTCACAGAACAAAGTACATGCTTTATTTCTGACATAAGCAAAATTCATGCATCAAAGTTGGACTATTATTTAATAATACACAACTATACTTATTACAAGAAATTATCAGTGTCTTACAGTGTGGTTTAGACAGAAAAAATAGAGAGTGAAGTCTATAATCAAAGCAAAAAAGAAAAAAAAAAGATGTTATTTGTTGATTTTATTATGTGGCCTTTAAAAAAAATCTTTTTTAAGAGTCCAATCTTTTTTTTTGTCAACTTACTTCTAATGCATTTATAAATATTGGAGCCAAATGTAAATCAATTGCATTGTTCAAGTTTGGGGCAACATGCAGTTTGAACTTGACTAGGAATGACTTTCAACTATATATCAAGTATTAAGACTACTTTTTAGTTAAAATTATGAGGTTAAAAAAAAAATGATAATAAAACTTGTTTGTAGACCTTGTCCTAAATGCACTGGACTCTTTGGAGTTACCTGACAGAGCCAGCTTTGAGACCAGCAGAAGTCTGATGAATTCTACACCTAAGGATTTATTCTGAGCTTGTAGCTTTTCTGGTTGTGAAGAAAGTGTCCCAGACACAATTAATGTGATATCTGAGCCTGTCTGAGTCTGAAACCAGCTTCAGCTAAGGGCACTGTGCTGACTTACTCCATTGATATGAACGAGGTGCGAAGTCTGAAACCTATGGAGCCATTAGAGCAAATACCCAGCACCCCATTAATATGTCCTATCCTGAATTAATGTAAAATGGTTTAGTGTTCTGTTTTTAATCCGAATAAAACTCTTAGAGTTAAAACTCTTGAGTTAATGAGGATAACAATTCTCCTAATAGCTGCTTTGCAAAATATTTGGTTATGAATTCATGTAGCTAGAATAGCAGCCATTGGGTCTGCTATTGCACAGTCACACGTGAGGCTCACAGTGGGAAATACGTGTTTTGTAGGTAGTGTAAGCAGTTACTCCTCTGAGCTGAAGAAAGAGCATGTTGTATTTGTATTAAAAAGAAGAACTGTAGGCATGTGTTACATTGAATTTAATCTGGTTTCACAAGGAAATAAGGCATACATAATTGCACCAAGTTTCTGTGTAACAACTTGTTCCTGCTGTGAATCTGAGTATGTATGAACAAAATCTGACAAGCCAGACAGGTCTTGTGGACATTAAGTTCTTATAAGGCTCAGAAAAACAACTGAAGAGTGGTGGGGAAATCCTGTTTGTGCCCCCTGTAAGAGAAGGACTGTATTGAACACCAGAGAATCCTCATGCGTGAACTCGTTTTAAATGCTGGAGAAGCTTTAGTCAGTGCTTAGCCCTTCCTGACAAAAGGCTCTGGCCAATGACAAAAATCAAATCAGAAGGAGGACCACTGTTTATAGCAGCATTTTTTAGGAGGTCAGCAATGACTTTGCCCTCCTGTGGAGGTAGGATGAAGGTGCTGGGGACCGGCTTCTTCACACCCGACAGGATGCAGAGGGCCGTTCACCTTCCACAGAGCTGATGGGGGGCCCTGCAGAAGGATATTTTTTATATTTAGTCTAGAGTGTCAAGAGAACTGGCACGGTTCTAAAACCGGCTAGCTTTGTAAGCAAGGTGAAAATATTTTTGCTTCAGTAGCTGTGTTCTTGATAAATATTTATAGTTGTTAGGAGAGGATTACTCTGAGAAATCTGCTCTGAGGTGAAAAGATGCCCTGGAATAGCACATTTATGTCTTTTCCAGCTTTTTTGGCCTTTCAAGTAGCAATGTGAAAACTTTGACTGATTAAGAAACATAGTGTTGTCCCAAATAGAGGAATAGATGATGTAATGGGCAAAATGGATGGCGATTTTTTTTAAAAGATCTGGAGAACCATCCAGCAAATCTATCTCAAATTCTTGCAAAAAGGGTTTAATGGGTGCATCTTTCTAAACGAGATCCTAGTGTTCAAAGCTTTATTCAGTGATTTATAAAATCTGGGAAAAATATTGCCATGCAGAATCGTGAGATACATATTCAATGATATCACACTGAAGTTAATTAACAATATAATTCAAATATTGCATGTTTGAAGGAAAACAGGTCTAGCATCTTTCAGTGGATGGCTCCTGGGAGAATCTGCCACAGCAGCCGAGTATGCCTCTGCAGATTGTACTCTAGTATCTTGCTTTTGACTATGAAAGCTTTGTCTGACTCAAGGCTGCTGTTAACAGTGTGCTGTGGAACGTGGTCATTTACACTAATGAGTCTGTTTAAAACAAGAAGCTCTTTCACTTGGGACTTTAGCCAGGATTTTAACCCAGAATTCTTGTACAAAATTAAAAAAAAAAAAAAAAAAAAAAAAGGAGAGAGACATTTTTAAGATAGGCTGTTTAATCCATTCACCGCTTTCCCTTGGGAAATGCAAAAATGTGAGCACAGTAAAATCACATATGATTTACACTAGCTACTAGTGAAAATGTAATTCTTGGGAAATTTAATTCCTGAGAAAAGTACAAATAAAAGAAGTAGAATTAGATTAACTTCTGATTATATTTTAAGCATGTACTCATATAATAAAATTCTTCAGTCACCAGAGATATTAATGAGCTACTTTTAGATTTTATTGTTTGCATATCCTTTACCTTGCATTCAGTTCTCAATCTCTCTGCATACAAATCCTCTACAATTTCAAATCTGGTAGATACTTCCATCCTGGAGTGAGCAGGATATATGAAAAATAGAAAGAAGGAAGAATGAAAGGAAGATTACTCAGAAGGATAAAAAATAGTAAGAAATGTCAGACACATAAATTGGAGGACACTCATGGAAGGAATTTTTTGAGAGTCCAAAAAAAATAAAAACCTTCCTCTTTAGGACAGGAAAGAAAAGGATTTATTCAACAAACATAAATTTCTGTTGCTCGACATAAAAGAGAATCTACATTCTACCAAGTTGCAAACAGATGTATTAAATATACTATGCAGAAATATATATAAAATTTCTTCAGTTTTCCTCTTGGAACTAGTCCCACAGCCCTTAATTACACACACAAAAAAAAAATTTTTGCAAGGACTGCTCCAAACTCACCTAGAGTTAACAAGCCTGAGATCTAAGCTTTACATAAACCTTTGGTATCTTACAGCCATTTCAGCCTCACACATGGACTGTGCCAGGCAGTACACGCTACCCAAATGCATGGGTTGTTAGTTTCTCTCCCCTCCTCTTCTAAAGGTCTCCCTGCAGGCAGGCAGCCTTTTCAGGGTGCTGTTTGCAGCAATGCTCCCCCTTGAATGTGCTTTGGTAGTCTGGAGGCTCTGCAAGCTTCAGCTGCGCATGGGGTACGAGCCTGGCCCTGAAGGCAACCCGCACTGGGCAGTGCAGACTGTTCATACTATGCTGAAACGAGGACGAGGTAGAATGTGTGACGTCTAACTCTTTGCTGCTGTGCTGACTCTGTGAGTGGTGACCCTGAGCAGGACCTTCTGAAAGGAGCGGCACTTATGGCTCGCTCACAGTGCCCAAGGACGAGTGGAAAGGAGCGCTGAAACGCTGATGGCAGACACAGGGAGATGGTGGCATCCCAGATTTGAGCTAAGAAGAGACATGGTGTCGGTGCATCTGAGGACAGAAAGAGAGTGTCTGGGTCAAGGTTTCTACTCTTCATAAAGGAAGTTGTACTCAGCAATTCCCGTCCACTCCTGTCTTCTTTCTGACACCACTGATGCAAAATCTGTAGCACAGACGGGGCTGCAGAGACAGTAGGAGGCACAGGAGGATCTGCTGAGTAGGTGCTCTCTGTCCTGGCTTCCTATTAAACCGCTTTATATGGGATGAGACTTTATATCCAGGTCAGTGTGCCAGACTCTGTTCAGTGTTTTCAAATAGGTCTCATTTTTTCCACATTTGGGCAGAGAGTTTGTGCCAGCATGTTCAACCGTTAAATAGAGGAAAACATTGGACGTGTCTCCCAATATTTTAAAAGAGACCTGTCTTCATTGGTTTAGAAATACAGGTTTTGGTTTTGAGGGTGTTGGGGTGTTGGTCATGCCCGGTAAGAATTTGCTTCCTAAGAATTGAGGGGAGAAAAAGAAAAAGGCAGAACGAAAAATAAGAACAACAATATCATTTTTTCCCAATGAAAATACACAACAGACTTAGTTTAATGTATTTTGTCTGATTTCCAAGGTCATTGTGAAGAAGAAAGGACAGAGTAATATTTCACATCTGTTTAGTAATGAACGCAGTGGAAATTAAAACATATGCTAGCGCAGACAGTGTAGAAGACGATACGCAGCAGACACCGGTGATTCATAAGCAAGGATCGCCTTTCCCAAACCAAAACTCCTGGCTGATTTATGAAGTGCTGCGTTGCTGCCTAGTGGCGAAACGTGAAAGCTTCTGCTCGCTCGCAGTCATTAAGGGTTGCTTGTCCCTCTGGCTGCGAATGCTCTTGCCCATATAAGTACCTTCATTTATATATTTACATTGCACGTAGCTTTCATTCCGCAAAACCCGCGCCCACACTTGCACACTGTAGGACAGCTGCGGGGTTCAATACGGGCTCTGTAGTCGGGCACAGATGAACCTTGTCCAGTTGTTTTCAGGAGGGTGCATGGCCCATAAACCTGCTCTTAATCCTTCCTTCTTACACACACACCTTCCTTGCCTGAAAATAGGTAGATACAGTAGCAGCTGAGTACAAGGTGATGCATCATGCTGAGTGCAAGGAGTGCACAAAAAAGGATTAATGCTGACCTGCTTTGTAACAGGAAAGTAGCTGGAATAAGATTATGCATTTCTAAAGCAACAGTGAAGTTACTCAGATCTACACTCTGACTTCTCCTCTACAGCCTTGCCCTGAATCCTTTTTCAGAGGAGCCACTCACTATCCCTTTTTACTACAAACCCTCCTGTGTCGTGCCAGTCTCCTCTGGTCTCATCCAAGCCTGCTAGTTTTCTTCCAGACATTGCTGTCGCCCCAGCACCTCACCCTGTGTGTTCAATGCCATTGATGCCCATTGCCTCATTTTTCTTGGCCAGGAGAGCTGTTCACTTATTACATACAGCTCAACTGACAAGCTGTGCCTTCAAAACAGGAATCAATATAATTATCAGCATTTGCTTTAAGCCTTAGGTGTTTTACAATAACTGCATCTAGGCGTCACTTTCTTGAGTATTTTGCAGATTGCTTTTGCCATATTTCTTTTTAAGGCATAGGATGTATGATAAGCAGGGTAACATTTAGCCAAGGTTAACACATATCAGAAAAGCTCAAGCCTGGAAGCAGAAGGCAGGTCATTAGTTTTCCTTGAGAATGCTGAGCTAATATATATACAATATTTTACCAATTTTTAAGGAAAATTCAAAAGTGAATTGGAAACTGAGATTCAGTGTTGAACCAATCGTCTTAAAAAGCAGTTCAGAAAAAACAGTAGTTAGAGGAGCATAACATCTGCTACGAGAGAGGCCCCGTCAAACCTTAGCACACCTGTTTTCTTAACGCTTAATGGAAGCTTAAGTTCTTGAAAACATTTTGCTATGTTACTAAGTTAGGGAAACCACAGCGGATGGTAGCTGCTCCAGAATAAGCAGAGTTTTAGACTTAGAAAGGGAATTAGAGTGCTTATAACCAGAACACCCATTCAGAATTAACCTTCTTGTGCAACTCTGCCCTCTGACTTGCAGTTGTCAAGAATACCAAAATATTGTCCATTGAAAAAAAAAAAAAAAAAGATTGCATCCTGCACAAAATACAGATAAGATTAAATATTGTTCCAGAAGAATTCTAAGTGCTAGTAAAGAAGTATTGTCTCCTCCTAATGATCCAATTAAAGTCTCAGGGGCTATCAAAAGGGTTAAGGTTCTCAAAGCTACAGGAAAAAGGGTAGAAAAGTTGCAGTGTGTCTTTCGAGGAGGTTTCCTTATGTTTTCCTGCAGCTTCTGTGAGTTAGCTGGGCGAGTACACAGCCTGCTGGATGCCAGGATCAGCTTGAGCTCTCCGGAGAGCAGCGGGAGGAGCTGCTGGAGCACCCGGCGCAAGGTGGAGCCAGCACATCTGCCCTAAGGCCCTGGGGGAGAAGGAGAGCAGACAGACAGCTTTCCTACAGGCCCACGGAGAATGTGCTGTCTGTCCTACACGGGCAGCCACTGAAGTTTCCTGAAGGGAGGACACGGTTAGAGGGAAGGGTTTTTTTGTTTTTTTTTTTTTTTTTGCAGGCACACGGATAAATGTTACTTTTACATCATGTGTTTCTAACTGCAAATCCTGCTCAATTCAAATCTGCATGGGGTCAGATACTTGATAGGTTTTAGTATGTTTGCTTTGAGAGAAGGATCTAAGGAGCTCTTTCACAGAGCCATGCCCAAGCTGTCTTGTTTGTTGCTGTGTTTCGAACTCCTGAAGCACACATTTCCAAGGAGAGTAAATAATTTAAAAGGAAAGCTCACATCCAATGAAATTAGTGAGCACATTCCTCTTGACTTCAGAATCAGGACCAGGCCTTTGAGAGAAAGAGGACTTCTTTTAAAGGACAGTGCCTATGAGGGCACAGTACATTTACTGTTGGTGCGGACTTGCTGAATGATCAGTTCTGATTCCTTTTAGATCTACATCTTAAAGATCAGCAAAATGTTTTTATGTGCTGCCAGAGCACATCAGAGGTACTATTCAAGAAGCAGATATTGTGATGCGAAGCCAATGGTTTATCAAGTAACTTCCATTAATAAACCTTTTATTCTTCTGTGATAAATAATGTATCCTGGCCGAACAGGATTAAATACACTCTATTTTTCTATTTAAATGGAAAATATTAATCAGAAAAAAAAAGTTAATAATTAGAAAAATTACATGCAATCCTATCCTGAAAGTGTTTTTCCCTGCTAAATTCTGTAATGAAAGTAAGTAATCACCTGATACTGACAATAACAAGGTTATTATTATCCCCACAAATTAATTACCCTTTTTAAAATTCTAGGTTTATACTGTATACAAGCTGGTGAAAATTTTAAGTTCAGTTTTAAATGAAGTTGTGGAATGAGATAAAGGAATTTGTGGAGCAGGCTTCTGCAAACTCCTGTGCCTTCATCTGGCCTGTAAGTGCAAATAATCAAGCTTTTTATACTACATCCCGTGTTTGAGAAACAATGTGGAGGATTTTTAAAGAATCTCCTTTAAGAAATATATGTGAGTGTCTGTTGAAATAGATGTTGACCAATAGCAAATCTGGCATACACAAACAGAAAAGTACCTGGCATTTAGAGAAGTTGTGACAGACAGGTAGCATATTTATTATATGCTTTTGATGGTGCTAATGAACTGCTGTCACTGTTTGCCTGCTAAAATACTAATGCAATTACTGTAAAGGCAGGTTGCTTCAAAACCACCCTTTCAGAAGAGAATAAAAATGCAGCATTATGAATATGCTTGGACTCACAGAATCATAGAATTGAGGAAGGGAGACATCTCTTGAGATAACCTGGTCTAATACCCTGCTTGGAACAGCACAAACCAGATCAAGTTGCTCAAGGCCCTGTCCAGTCAGTTCCTGTCCTTGGAATATCTCCAAGGATGAGGATTCCTCAGCCTTTCTGAAGAATCTCTTCCAAGATTTAATCACTCTCACAGTCAAAATGTGTTTTCTGCTGTTGAAGTTGAGTTTCCTGTATTTCAGTTTGCGGCCATTGCCTCTTCTTTCACTGGATTCCTTTGTGAAGAGGCTGATTGCACCTGCTTTACCCTCGCCCATTTACACATGTTGATAAGCTCTTCCGTGTCTTCTCTTCTTGAAGCTTGACAGTGCTACCTCAGAGCCTCTCTCCTCCCCTCTTCTCTCCAGACCACTAGGTGGGGTGGAATCTCAAACTTTTAGGTCTGAAATGCTTTTCCTTTTTTTTTTTTTCTGCTGCTCACAAGGGGTGAAATAACATAGAAAAGGGGGGAAAAAAAAAAAAAAAAACTCCCTGCATAGAGGTCGATTATTTTTGTTCTGTTAAGGTACCAAAATAGTATTTACATTTTATAAATGGGAATAGAGGCACAGAAAGTCCCAATTTCATCGTCTTAGCGTTAGGTATCCATCTGAGACTGTTAAGTTAGGAGCCTTCTCCGAGTTAGGTGCCTCCGTTGTCTGTACAGGCATCGTGTAAAGGGTGACCAGCAACACCAAAAGAGCAGTTTTCCCTCACCTGGCAGCCCCTGCGGGCACGTTACTCTCACTCATAAGTTATATGTACTGATTTAAAGGGAGGCATACATCAATGCAGATCATATCTACATCTGAGAGTTGGAATATGCCTTTACCATACGAATGAGAGTAATAGGAAAGTACATATTAATAGTTATTTTAGAAATTGGAGAGAATCTGTATGATTATTAAAGCTAGTAATTGCAAACCTGAGATATTGTGACGCTTGGAGCAGAGTCTTTGTACTTTCTGATTTGTAATATCATTCCTGTAAAAATACAGCATACCAACAACACCAGTTTTAACCAATATGGAGCACTTAGGCAGAACTTAATATCTAACATGGTAAAAAGTATGTTAACGAAGTGACTTTAGGAAAATTGAAAAAAAAAGAGGCAAATGCAGTGGGGTTAAAAAAAAGGAAGTTGCTTCTCAGTGTCTTTTTATCCTCAGTTTCACAACTATAGAAAACATAGCAGAAGCAGAGCTCAGAAGGCAAGACTGTCTTCCTCCAGGCAGAAAGAACTACTGATCTCAGCCCTAATCTGTAACACACAGCTCCAAAGACTCACATCTGGGAACAAAAAAGATAAAAGAAAGAAAAGTTACAGTAACATAAACTCCTTTGAGAATGATTGCTACTCTATAGAGTGAGTTCAATCCCTGCCAAATCCGAAATCCATCCCAAATCAAAGTAAATGCTCTCTCCTCTCCCACACTGTGAGAAGATGCAGGAGCTAGACTACATGAATGCAAGGATTGAAGTTACACATAAATGACTCATATTTGGCTCCACTCGGTTAATTTTTGGCAGTAATATTTGTTCACCTGTTGCTTTAGAGGCTCGTCACATTTGTTTCAGCTGTGTTGTTTTTAGCAGAGAAGTCTCTTACCGCGATGATGCAGGCATGTCGGCTGCTGCACTAGAGCAGATCCTGCGCCGGGGGAATGAACCTTGCTAAAGAGCCCATACAACATAGTCCAACAGATGTTACTCATCAAGTGTAGGAAACAACAACCTCGTAGCTAAAGCCACGGCAATGTTTTTCAAGCTTATCGGGGAGGGCATGAATGGCTCTAGAGGCCTGGGAAAGGCAGTCGGGAAGCTGACTTTAGAATGAAATTATTTTTGCTTTCTTTTTAATTGATAATCCAGATTCCCCTAGTGGTTTCGCCTGCTTCTTTTTGGGTAATATTCATCAGAGTTGCTGTTCATAATCCTGTCTCAGGCTGCTGAATGCTAAGCAATACTCCAGTGGTTTGCTGCACACTCCATGGATGAATGCCCCATAACACTGCTCGTAGCAGGCTTTGCTGGCCTCTCCTCTTTGTGGTTCTCTGAAGGCAAAAGGATAAAAACAGCATTCTGCAAAGACTTCTGTATTCAAAGAAATGCTGTAATTGTAACAGAATATTGCTGGATAATAACAGAATTACGCTGGATGCAGCTGTGAGGGAAAGTGAGAAAATTCCTTCATGTCTGCTGCCAAAGTGCATTTATATTACAGTTAACAAGAAGCATTTATAGCAAGATATAAAACAGAGAAGGACTTTCCCATTTGAAAATAAAGGTTAATCAAATGTTGTAAAGTGGAAAACAAGGCAAATATTTTAATGCAGTCTCAGATGTGGTAAGTCAAGCCGAAGATGCTATTCCCACTGCTGTTTTCAGGAAGAGCAGCATTTGCTCTGTTTACTCAGCTTGAATGCATTTCAGCTGCCACTGATACACGGTGGCGAAACATGGACTGAATCAATTAGTGTCCAAGGCTGGAGCGTTTTTCTCCAGCTTCCTATGGAAACCTCAGAGCCAAGAAGCTGTTTTTAGCCCTGCTGCACAGCCACAGGAGAGGTGATATTCAATGGGAGCTGTGGACTTTAGGGCCACTAAATAGCAGGTACAACAGTCTTTTATGCACTTTTTTCCTAGGTCTTTCCATCAGCTTTTATTTTATATCATTAGCATTCTGCCCTCTACTGGACTCAAATGTATGTAGTTTAGTATAGTATAGCATAGACATTGAATAGGTACTGTCTTTCTTGCCTCAGAAAAAGATGAGGGGCAGAAATAGGAAATATTTAGTAATTCAACTACAATAGTGTGGCAAAGAAGCCTACAGAACCCTAAACCGGAAGGTCAACAGACTGAAAACAGTTCATTTTCTGATGCATAATCTCAGTGAGCATGATGAACTAGGTCATACGGAAGGTCAAGCAATCCCAATGACCCATACACATGTCTGTAAAGGAAAAGGAAGAGTTTATGGACTCAAAATATGCATACAGGAAGAAGGGACCATTTTGAAGGGATATTTTGCTTTCACAGATAAATGGCTCAAAAGATGGAATTAGATGTGGAAAAGGTATAGAAAATGTAAAGAGTTGTTATAGGGTCTGCAAGGTCAAAAGCAGAAACAGGAGTCTGATTTCCACCTGCATCAGCATGAAAAACAGAGGCAAAATAATAAAAATCTCCTTCACGGGAAATGAAGATTTCCAGACTTATAGGAATACTTGCCTGTAAACAAACAAACACTCAACCAGTCAATAAGAAATACCAACCCCATCTCCTGCAACAACTTACTCACCAAACATTACAGAACATTTACTGTAAACTAAGAATTCTGGAAGGGCAACACAGCCTTTCCTCAGCACGCGTCTTAGCAGAAGTGACTGAGGATCTCATGAAGCAGGAGCACTCTGATGGGCATCATTTGTCCAGCTCATGGACCTTGAATGCAAGGAAGAAGTAGCAAGGGATATGAAGCTGGGGGCCTTGGCTGCAGTGACAATGCGGTGGAGCTCAAGCTTAGGAGAGGAAATGAGGTAAATGTCAGGATCGCTAACCTGAATTTCAGAAGAGCAGGCTTCGGCATTTTCAGGGCTAATCACCTGGGTGATGCAAACTATAGCGCAGCCCATAACTCTAGAATTATAAGATTATCATCCTAATGTATTTAGACTATTTAGACTATTATCTTCTTTTAAGTAAAGGATAGCTAATATGAAAACTGCTCCTTTAGCACATCTTCCAATGCCCTGTTACTCTGCCTTTTTAGGGATTGCATCATCCCTAATGATTAACTCTAGTTAAAATAATTTTTTTAACACAATATTGCAAGATAAAACCAAACATTCACTTTAAAAGTATATCGAAGAACATGGTTTTTGGCAGTGGTGTCTTTATATGGATATTTCATGCTACATTTAACCTCTAAATGTAAGGTTAGTTAGGTACTTCAGAGCTAGATGCTGTTATTTTATACATGAAAAATACTCCTTTTGTCCAAGAAAGCCACTCAAAACCTTGTGCTTGATGTAGACAAGGGTGAGTTCTCATCTTCTAACAGATTTCCTTTTGTTTGCCACTCTTAGAAATTTAGTGTCAAAAGACTTAATATAGACAACTATATTGATCAGAATCATACAACTGGTTCATATACAGGATTTTATCAGGGATTAACATAAAACACTTGCATTTAGCAAAAATGGAAAATATATGCACTTTTTATCCAGAGAATAAGAGAATTTAAGCAACCCTTAAATGTTGTTGTGGGTTGATGCATATATAGGAGCATGAAATTAAAAGGCCTTAGTCAGTGACTGTTTGGTCAATGACTTGTTTGATCAATGACTTAGTCATTTATATGTCATTGCCTCCAAAAGAGCAAAAACAAATCCCCTCAGCTGAAGATATAATTTATTGAGAGCAAAGATTGATGCAGTTATGTCTGATGTCTGGCTGACATTCACTTTATTAGGACTGTGATTTCTATCATAATATAAATCCTGATGATTTATATAATTTATATTTATATAGGCAAAAATATGTAGGAGGAGGCTTGGGGACAGCGTCTGAATTCAGACAGCCTCACCACCTATTGCAAATAGAGTCAAGGTTTATGTTTGTGGATATTGCCTTCTGCATCCCAGATGCTTAGTCACCCAGAATTTTGCCTAAGGGTATGGTAGGATTTCAGCAGGATCTTCCTGTAGTAGATGCACTGGAGCAATGTATTCAAGGTGCTTCAAATTTTTGCACAAAGACAATGCAGTGGTGACAAATTTAATTCATATATTTGGGGGCTATTTAACTTTCATCTGAGATGAGGATGGTGTTTTTACCACCTGAAAGTGGGTCAGAATCTGGAACTTTCACAACAGGCTTTAGAAAATTCTTGACTCGGCACCTTACCTGATCTCAGTTGCTGCTCTGCTTTCTCACCACTTCTCTCCCTCCTGAACCATTTTCTCACACAACTCACGCGTCTTCTTAACTTGTATTAAGGCTTCTTCTTATCATAAGCTCTGGACCACTGACTTGGCCTCTTGCCTCCTTTTGAGATGGAAGTTGACATTGTCTTGAAATGATGTGCAGAAGACTCCATGCTGATTTGTGCCTGAAACTACACAAGCAAATTTAATTTGGTATTTGGAGTTTTAATAAAGAGCCTTGCTGTAGATTCACAGAAAAAGTGTTGGTTTAATATAAAATAGAGTCTGTAAATTAAAAGAAAGGAAATATAGTAATTATTATATGTGGCAAATCAGATATAAGACTAGGAGAAAAATTAATGGAAGGCCATTTAGATAGATACCCTGTCTGATTGCTAATTGTTTTTAAGAGATGTGTAAGATTCCACTGCATTCAAGCTAATAAGAGCTTAATTTGTCTAATTAAATTTGCCCTTTAACTGTGCTAAACTAATGAGCCTTAGTTTTGTTCCTATGTTCCTCCTCTTGACAGTATATGTATATTTTAGAGTTAAGATCCTGTTAATTATCTGTTTACTTAACTCTTTCTGGATTTCATATGCCACATACCAGCATGATATCCAAATGCTTGCTAGGTTTGAGGATATTTGTGAGTATAATGAGTAGATGAAGCCAAATTTAGGTCTTCAAGGCAGTTCCAACACGGCAAGTTTCTGCTCAGCGGGAATGCTGATAGTGGTACGGCTTGCATTTTTCCTCAGGGGTACCTTGAGTCATAAATCCATTTCTATACATCATAGGCTTTCTTCCATTAATATCTCCTGGAAATTTTTCTGTTGGCTTAATGATTGCAGGATAATATCTGTGATCTACTGAACTTTGATCAGAGTACCTGGTAAACCCTATTTACAGATGATGTATATGATAAGTTTTGTGCATTCAAATATCAGACAGTACTTCAGATAGTAACAGATATATCAAATGTAAAAAGTTAGGTGTAAAAGCTGCTACTGTTAACGCTCTACAGTCTCTACTATATCCCAGTTTTTGAAAAGTAAGAAATTAAGTTTTATGATTGCCATCTAGTCAAAGTTCACACTCAGCACTCTGAGTGCAGTGGCAGTATTGTCACAACATATGCTCACTCTGTCTTTAAGGTAAAATTGCCCTGTAGACAGACACTGAGTCTATTACAAAGAATGACCATCGTAAGGACCATCTCAAAATTTTTCATCCTCTTGTGTTATGCTTGCGGTGCAGTCTAACACCACACTTCCAGGTAACTCTTCACGTAGCCAGCATAAATCAGCTATCTATCATCTACTTGTTACAAGATCCAACATGGCAATATTGACAAGCATTACAAAAGATGCTCTTTGAAGGGTGCAGGCTTGGTTTCTCATGAAATACATCTGCTTTTTCTCTTAGCCCACTCCTCCGAATTCTCCACAAACTATTGCTTGCTATGATCACCTGCACCCATCTATTGCTATAGAAGGTATAGCTCAAACTACCACTGAAGGAAGCAAAGACCGAATGTTAGTCCAGACAGGAAAATGGAATCCCACTACTCTGTCCTTAGGGTAAATGCAGAGAATCCAGCCTCCACTTTTTTTTTTTTTTTTTCTTTCTTTTTGGGGGAAGAACAAAAGGTTTGGTTCATATATGGTAGAGATGGGATCTTAAATAGGAACTGTTGCAAGTAGAGTTATGTGTATACATATGGATGTACGTGTGTGTAGGCATATAGAGGCATGAGCCATTCTGAAATGATAGTATAAAACTATCATAAAAATTGCATTCTGGGCTTAATATTATGTAAAACCTGGAATAACTTACTAATTAGACATTATTCACCCTGCAGTGATTTTGACTGCAGACTTCCTTCCAAGACATGTCTGTTAAGAATAATTATTATGGTAATGATAACCAAGCTGTAAACACATGATGAGGTGTGAATAATAGAGTGTGCAATATATAATTATTGGTTGGCAATTAGAATTTTTCTTTTTGTTTATAGGACTTAGCAAGAAGATTCTTTCAAATGAGATCAGAGTCAGGTTTAGGCTTCTCAGCAGTTCAAGTAAAATAGAATTGATGGGAGTGAAAAGTAGTTTCGTTCCTGTTCCTCTCTCCAGTCATTCCCTGAAGTATAAGACACCTTCCTTTTCCTGGGATTCACAAGTGTCTCTCACAGTTAGAGTTTTCCTAAGTCAGTTTGTTTTTCTCTGTGTGAGCTTTCCCAACCTGTTTCACACAAAATTACTCCTACTTTTATACTATGCTGGACTGCCAGCAGAATGGGAGGGGAAAAATGAAAGATTTTCCCTACATATCTCTCAATATACCGTTCAGAAAAGACACTAACATTCACATACCTCTTCCTTTTCTGTGTGAGATTAGATATCTTGGTTCCTGAAAGAAAAAATAATTGTTCATTATGTTTTTCACCTTCCTGTTCTCACAATACCAACTCATGGTCTTATATCCATATTGTTTGAAAGTCATTGAAATTAATCATTTAAAAGTGCTTCTTTCTTTCTCTCAAACCTTTTAGAGATGACTTGTTAGTCTGTGAGTTCTAGAAGCCAGGCCTTCATGCCTGATGATGCTCTAGATTACCTGGCTCCCTAACTAGAAAACTCCCAACAAGTTTGCAGATGACACCAAGCTGAGAGGAAGATTTGATCTGCTTAGGTGTAGGAAGACTCTACAGAGATCTGGACAGGCTGGATCAATGGGCTGAGGCCAACTGTATGAGATTCAAGAAGGCTGGGTGCTGGGTCCTGCACTTTGGTCACAACGGGGCAGAGTGGCTGGAGAGGATCTGTGTTGGTTGACAGCCAGCTGAACATGAGCCCAGCAGTGTGTCCAGGGCGCCAGTGGCCTTGTATCAATAGTATAACCCGCACAACTAGGAAAGTGATGGTTCCCTTGTACTCAGCACTGGTGAGGTTGCACCTCAAATACTGTGTTCAGTTTTGGGCCTCTCACTACAAGAAAGACATTGAGACGCTGGAGTGTGTCCAAAGAAGGGCAACAAAGGTTGCAAAGGGGCACAAACTTTATGAGGAATGGCTGCAGGTTCTGGGATTATTTAGTCTGGAGAAGAGGAGGCTCAAGGGAGACCTTATCACTCTCTACAACTACCTGAAAGGAGGTTGTAGTGAAGCAGGTGTCAGTCTCTTCTCCAAAATAACTACCAATAGGACAAGAGGAAATGGCCTCAAGTTGTGCCAGGAGAGGTTCAGGTTACATACAAGGAAAAATTTCTACATAGAAAGAGTAGTCAAGCATTGGAACAAGCTGCCCAGGGAAGTGATGGAGTCATCATCTCTGGTAGTCTTCAAGAAATGTGTCGATGAGGCGCTTAGGGACATGGTTTAACAGGCACAGTGTTGAAAGGCTTATGTTTGGACTTGGTGATCTTGAAGCTCTTTTCCAACCATTATGATTCTATGATTCTAATTCTTCTTTACACGAAGGCAACAATGATGACTGATTTAAACTTGACTATGGGAACTTTGGTGCAGGGAGAGCATTTTCCCACTTGCTTCCCAGCCATCCGAGCACTCAGCTGTACACAGCCTAGGATGGACAATGAATAACAGGCCTGCATTTCAGCCAAAGATCCCCCTTCCACTTCTTCATTGGAAGCAGCTTGCCAAGCTGCCGAGCTCAATGTAAGATACATTTGTTTCACCTGAATTTTAATGGGGGGTTTTAAGCAAAGCTTTTCAGATCATTTTGTTTGCTATATTCAGATACAGTATCATACCTTTTGCATTGCTGCTGCACCTGGATTTTCGCAGCTTAAATAGCTTTTTGAAGTTGTGATAACTGAGGATATTTAAAAGTGGAAAACCACTGCATCAATTGACACTAAATAAATACATAGATACCTTACAAAGACCTTGGGATAGCTTACAAATGATGAAATGAGGATTAAAAGGCATTTTATAACCAATAACTTTGAAACAGTACATTGAGACTCCCAACAGTATATTTTTAATTCTTTTGTACAGTATGGTTTTAAATTGCCAGTCTGGGGGAATGTCATTCTCCCCCTTGTGGGGTTGGACTGCAGGCAGATAAATGGTCTTTCCTCATATTCAGTTCAGTTAATCTCCTCCTATTCTGCTTAATTTCATTCCATTAGTCTTCCCTGTACAAAAGGCTCTCTTTGTAAGCAACTAATTGGCACATACCCTGTTACATAGTTTGAAAGCCCCAGTCTCATGATATGAGAGCAGTATATTAGTGTCTCAATGAGAAAAATGCTATGGTGAGAGGTTAACTATCAAATTTCTCCTTCTTGATAGCAGATTATCATCCTTGATTTAGGGATTTAGGAGTACTACAGGCATTGGGGACTGACAGGAGCAGGTCTTGATTACAGGAGGGAAAACTTGAGGTATTCCAGGTTAGCAGGATGTGCTGAGTTACTGTGTGGAAAGAGACCCTAGAAAACCAGATGTTACCAGTCCTGAGGCAAAAGTTGTCCATAATTACCTGTGGACATTCTGTGTTTTTCTGCGGAGCTACAAAACTTCAACTCATTCCATGTCTGTGGTACATGGACTCCTGGTGAAATGTAGATCATCTTACAGTGAAACTTTGGCAAAATTTGGGCAGGTATCATCCCTCTCAGGTAGGCTGAGCTCAGCTCTGTGTGTTTTATGACTGTTTATCGTGAAGCAGACCTGGGGACTGTTTCCTACTTCTAGTCACTAGTATGCTTCCAAACAGGTGGGTTGTTTTCAGGTTCTGTTTCCTGCAAATTTCTGCAGTGCCAGACTACCACGGGTGGCACCAGTTCTCCACATACTGTGTTGATACTGAGGTGGTCATTTAGGCGAGCTTCCTTTGCTGAGTGCTGCCAGGGGACAAGCATCTTAAGCAACTTTCCTGATGTAGCGACTACTAATTCATTGGGAATACCAGTAGTGGCAGTGCTAGTGGTTTAGAGGCTGTGTGGCTACCTCACCACCACACATAGCTCTTTCAGACATTCTGCTGTGAGAGATGGCAGAAAAGAAGAAATGCTAAAGTGTGCTTTAGAAGAAGCAAATCTAATACAGTTGGGATTTTTTTTCTTTTGTTTCTGTGAAATTGTATAATGTGGTTTGTGCAGAAACCGCAGTTCCAGTTGTGAGCATAACAGACCTCAGTTTGTTTGAGAAAAGATTCTTAGCCTCAGGTGAATTTACTCTGCAAGTGCCTTCAGCTAAAGTAAAAGATCTTTTGTATGAACTGCTTGTTACTACTCAGTTTCATCAAATGTTTACATCTGTTGTTGTTTAGCATATGAGTAACCTTGACCTTGCTGAGTCAAAGGATCAAGCACATACTTAGCTTGACATATGTTTAGCACTAACTGGATTGGAGCCTAATATATTAGCAGCATGTTACTAGTATTGTGACACCGCATTATAGTTTTTAAGGTCTGTATTAAATCATTTAAATTACATAAACTGTGCACATCAAGAATAAGTAACATTTTTTTTCTTTCACACTTTACAGAACGAGGCTCCAAAGGACATCTTGATCTCACAGAATTAATAGGAGTTCCTCTCCCTCCCTCTGTCTACTTCATCACTGGCTATGGAGGGTTTCCAGCTTACAACTTTGGCCCAGATGCCAACATCGGCCGGCTGACAAGTGCTATAGTACCGCTGCCTTTCTACAGAGATTTCGCTGTCGTAGTTACGGTGAAACCCAGCAGCGATCGTGGAGGAGTGCTATTTGCAATAACAGATGCCTTTCAGAAAACTATTTACCTGGGAATGAGGCTTTCGCCGGTTGATGACAACACCCAGAGAATAATTATGTACTACACAGAGCCTGGCTCCCATATTTCCCGAGAGGCTGCTTCATTTAAAGTGCCAGTGATGACTAACAGGTGGAACAAGTTTACAGTGACTGTTCAGGGAAATGAAATCGCTTTGTTCATGGACTGTGAAGAATATCAGAGGGTTCGGTTTCAGAGATCAGATCGAGCCTTGGCGTTTGAATCTGGCTCCGGTATATTTGTTGGTAATGCAGGAGCCACAGGACTAGAAAAATTCACAGTAAGTACCGTCTGACATATTCACATGTCTCAGTGCTGTGTGTATGTACTGTCTGTCTGAGAAACTCTACTTACAATTCTTAAATCCTAAATTAACTTTAGGATACAAATTATATAATTTACATTTTCCATACCGGGCTGGTTTTGGGCAGTGCAGATATATAAGAATTGTGGTTTAAAATTCATATGTTGTTAGGACCTCTGAAGTTTATTAATGGTCCAGCTATAGACCTCAATGTTGAGACTGAGTAAAGAAAATTTGAAACGCTTATTAGTTAGGTTATTCCACAAGAAACTATAGGAAGATAATGATCTTATGAATTATATGGAAATCCGTCCAAGAAAGTACATCAGAGATCAAGTGAATTGGAAGATGAAGCTATGTTTATAATTTATTTATTATATTTAATTATATTTATTATAATTGAAGCTTATTAGGCACTCTAGAAAAATGGAATAGACCTAACCATTAGTACAAGGCCTCTGAGCCTGAAGAGGTTGCATGAAAGCATCCTGTTGGATCTAGCCAGAATTTTCCACTATGGAACTTCCAAATGCAAATACAAAACCTGTCGAAGTGCAAGATTTTGGCAAGTTGCCAAACTGAAATGGCAATATCACCCTATTTTCTTGTTTTTGTATCTTCTCTGTAGAGTAGATAAAATTTTGTGGTATTAATGTCTCTTTAATTAGCAAAGCAGTAGTGCAAATCTGAGCAGATCCTTTACTTTGGAAAAAGAGGATGTTCTCTCCAAAGCTTCAGTGTCTTTACAGGTTGTGAGCTCTAATAAGCAATGACAAAACTGCCCACTAGGGTTACCTTTCGTTGCAGGTAGCAGTGGATGAGTGGGCTATTGAGAAAGCTTGATTAATAAGTAGGAGTGAGAAATATTTTAAAAAATCAGAGCATTTTGATACTCCACCTGGAAAGTGTGTGATGACTTTTGGTGATGATTTCAGCAACTGAATCAATAAGTATGGTGATAGAAATGCACAGTAGGTTACAAAATAAGCATTTCCACTGAAACAGGTGGTTCTGTGCACTAAATGGAGTACATAATTTTGATCCATTATCCTCTAAATGCTTCAGGTCTATTAATTGTGACATTTATTCTAGGTTATTTCTTCTTGCATCATATGTTGCAATTGCTTCTGGGTAGAAAAAAATGTTGATTCTTCCTTAAATTCTCTCTCTATGACAAGAACTGCTTACTCTCAATGTCCAAAACAGAAATAATTCACAGCAGATTGTGCAAATAAAGAGATTATGAATGGAAATGAATCCTGTGAAAATGAAACATCACTTTCAAAAAAACTGCTGAAGTCACTGTTCATGTCTCCTTTCATATGTAATTTGTCAGTGAACCATTCCATTATTTTGGCACTGCTCAATATTTCAGTTGCCCAATACTGAGTTTTGAGGGAAATAAGATGATTGCTGAAGTGTTATTATCTCAGATCGTCTGCAAACTCAGGAAACATCCTGAGTTTCATGGTTTTTGAAATTACAGAAACTAGAGGATAGATGGGTGAAGAGATAATCTCAGATTTTGTTCTCCTCTGAAACATTCTAAAAGCCACCAGAAGCACTGTCTCAAAAATACTCCCTTGCTTAAAATTTCCCAAGGCTTCTAGGACAGGGAGAGATCAGCTGCAGAGGGAAAATGGTCAACTAGAAAACCAGACATAGCAGCATATACAAATGGTAGCTACTGCTGTGCTGGAGTTCCCATTTTCTGTGGCATTAAACCACCACAACAAAGCACAATCCTCTCCTGATCTCAATAATTATTGCAGTTTTCCTTACCAAGACACAATTTCTGTATCTCTCAGAGGCAAATCTATGTACTCGTGACAGTACTCAGCAGATCAAACACAACTTAATTATCTTTGCACAATGTAAAGGGTTCTAGGATGTAGTTATACTTCCATTAAAAAATATAGTGTATGCCCAGGTGAGTTTCCTATACCTTACATTCAGTCTGCCCATGCGTACCAAATTATTCCTGCTTCCATACATCACTGATGCTCCTGAAATTTATTGTACCATTTGGCATTTCCAGTTCCAAAGTCCTTTATATTTTGCAAAACCAGAGCAAAAAACATATTTACATTCTAAAAATGAGCTTTTTGTTTTGAAAACTCATGCTTCAGATAATTTCCAAAGCAAGACAGACCAAAGTTGGCAAGTTTTCTTCTTCATACATGATACTTAGAATATTACTTCCTTTATTTGCTGTTGTTGCTTCATGTAGGGATCTATTCAACATCTGACAATCAAATCTGACCCAAGGGCTACTGAAGACCAATGTGAAGATGATGACCCTTATGTGAGTATTTGCATATACATCTTTATCTGTTCTCAGTGCCTGTGGATTTCAAAATCACCCGCCATAGGACATTTTCAAAAAGACTAAATGTAGGATCTTTTTCCTGAGAATATCCTGCGATATTTTATATGTGAGTGGCAACCTCTTTTTTCTTCAACACACTCCCTGTAACTGTAATTTTCAAAGAGCATATTTTTCTTTTGTCTATAACACCTTGGACTATATGAACTATGACATCCAGACAGAGAACAGTTAACATAATTATGAGACTAAGGCATTACTTACTGAAGAAAAATGATAGCTATCTCCTATCTCCATTAAAGTAGCAAACGCCTTGGAGAATATGCTTTTTTTTTTCCTCTGAGCTTTTATGAACTTGTTGTCATGATTTGATTTTCGGTAGGCTTCAGGAGACATGAGTGGCAATGGCAGTGTTCAAGAACAAGAAGGTATTCCTGAGACACAAGAAGTATTTCCACCTTCTCATCTTCCCATAAGGGTAAGTTTGTTTGATATATTCAGCTTTATTGTGGTTTATTAGTCATTATGGGAACATCATGCACTCATTCAAGGAAGAATTTGACCCCAGAATATCAAATTTAAGGCAAGATTGTGCAGAGCAATTCATTGTCAGTAATCCAAATATGGAGGGTAGCTCAATGTCATGCTTCTTTTCCAAATACTTTGAAATCTCCAGAATTCTTATTCTTCTACAACAGATGTGGCTAAAATAATCTGCATTAGAATGATTGATGGTCGACAGCAGACAATGCTATGGAAAGACTATAAGAACAGGTCAAAAATGTGAATATGGTATTTCCTCAGAATATTCCACAAGTCTGAAGCAATTTCCATCTCAGGAAATGCCTGATTGGTTTAGTGAACCTCAGCTGAGTTTTTCTCCTTGAACTTCTTGGTTTGTTTTTTTGAACCCATAGGAATTTTAGCATCCTGATTGTCCTGCCGCAGAGTTCTTTACTTTGTAATAGAAGACAAAGTGAATAGTTGTTCCTTACTCAATATAACATTTATGATTTTAGAGATTTCAATCATACTTTGTCCCCCTTCCCATTTTGTGCCAAGCTGAAATGTTCATGCACCAAGCATGCCTTTCTTATTCTCATTGATTCCTTTTAAATAAATTAGGATGTTTCCTGAAAAATAGTTTCTTTTATGGAAATACAGGTTGACATTTCCCCAGTATAGTACATACCTCAGCTGTTTCATTATTGAGTTCCTTTATAACTACCGGGCAAATACCAACCAATCATGATGATTTGTTGCCATTGATTTGATGAGTTTTCTAATCTATTCTTACAAAGACTTCACTTTTAGAAAAATCTCAGCTGAGACTATCGTGGATATCTTTTTGCAGGATGCTTTAGCTCTTCCATCATCAACATGAATGAAAATTTTGTTTATTTTTTTTAGTATGGTTTAACCTTCTCTGAGCACTTCTTTTACAACTTGTTTTTTGACCTTCCTTCCTTCTCCTCACATTTTTGAGAAGACATATATTAATTATTTTTATGGTTTTTGCAAATAGTTGCTTAAACTCTTTTTTGGTCTGCCTTATTTATCCTTGTCACAGAATCACAGGAACAGAGAATAGTTGAGGTTGAGATGAACCTCTGTCATGTTCAACTCCCCTGGAGTTTCCTTTTCCGTTATTCTGTAATGCAAATTATTCTCCATTTATCACTCTTAAGCAGCAAGCAAGGAAGAAAACTCTCCATTGTTCTTATTCATTTTTACAGACACATTTTTGTTAATTACCTGTCATGTTTTGGGACTGTGTAGAAACAGTGAAGAAGCTATACGGAGTCCTAGTTACCATTACAGTGACTCTTTGTATGAGCTAATCACCCCATAGTTTATCTTGCATAGGTTTCTGAGCCAAATAATCATAAGCTGAGAAGATTGGTAATGCTAAATTTCTTCAAATATAAAAAAATCGTGTTAAAATATTTCCTTGGGTATCACAGCTATTTTTTCTAAAGTCACATTTTTCTAAATTCTAAAATCCTTTTTTGATTTATCTGAGGACTTCAAAAAACATACTAGAATGTTAATAAATAGGTATGCATTATGTTTCTTTTAGCAATGTGCTTAATGCTTACACCAAATATGAAATGTTTAAATGCTGATAGGATTTCTAAGTCTTCCTCTGCAACTACCCATGGTGTGTTAATGGTCCTGTTCTTTAGAAATATTAAATAAAGGACAGAGAAATGAATGAAAAATTTATAATCAATATGGTCATTTGTAGATGCTTCTGAGGAAGTTTACTCTGAAAAACTGCTGAACAAACTCCCTAAATCAGCACTTGAAACTGAGCTAGAATTAAACAAATCTTGAAAATACTGCTTGAAAATATAACTGCTGAATAAAGAAGCTTACCACTGTCAGTGGTGTATGTTCTGATTTGTATTATTCTGTTAAACTGTGAGGTAGGAATGGCTTGTTTCAGAATATTTCAATTTTGTGGACTTTATATAAATTTTAGTGAATTCAGTGAATCAGCAGAAAAGGCTCTATTTATCACTTGTAGAAGACATGTCTCATCATGAAGACTTTTTATTTATGGATTTTTTCTTCTAATTAGTTATTTAGGCCAAAAAAAAGTGCTCGGCAGGTCTCATTTATAGAGATTTCAGAAAACATATAGCATATACTACTCCGGATGTAGTACATGGGTCTTCAAGGACATTTCAAGTTTATTGGACTGACAGACTTTCCTCACACAGGACCTGTATTCTCCACTTTGTTCCTACAATTTTATTAACTTATAGAATAAGGTTGTAGGATCACCGGATAATTCAGAAGACACCTCGGAAAGTCATCTCACCAAACATCTTTCCCTCCCAGAAGCCTTTCCTTCTCCAAACTGAATAAGATCTTGAAGAAAGGGGATCCAGACTGAACTATGGCATGTGCAGAAAATTAGATATTGGGATGATAATTATTAATATTGTGTGTTTTTTCCATTGTGTAGCTTCATTTTTAAATGCTTCAAAAGGAAACATCTATATATTTGTCCTACTGTTGTTTTATTTATATTCTCTACTTGCAAGATGTTGTGTTGGAGAGATCTGACCTTCTAGTTTGCTTCACAGAATGGGTGAGGCTGGAAGGAAACTCTAAAGATCATCTAATCCAGCCCCCCTGTTCATGCAGGGAAAATATAAATAAATGTAGTATTTCTGATTACTAAGCTCTGAGGAAGGTAACATGATTCATGCTTTAAAACATGCGATAAACCTTTTCTCTAAATAGTTCTCTGGGATTTTACATTTTTTAGCCTGAAGATACATCAGCTGAGCCCGTGGAAGCTCCCCCAACTGTGTTGTCCCGTTTGGAAGAAAGCGATTTCTCAGGACATCACATACCAGAAGAAACCACTGAAACGGCTAAAACTAGTGACCAAGGCACTGCCTCTTTTTGCTGGAATGGGGGGGTCTTTTTATGTTCTCTAGGTCACGGTCTGTAGTTTTCCTGTACATGAAAAGTTCCTGTAATATCCTCGGTGCTTCTGAGAATTACTTTTGTCATCCTACATGTTAGAAAAGAATTGCCATGTCAGACATTTGGTCTTTCAAACTAGCAGAGTATAATTGGTAACTTGTTCATAGGAACAAAAGTGATGGAAACTATAGCCACCCTTCGGCCCATCTCTTCCACCTCTCATTTTTTACTAAGTAGAGATGTTTATCATCTCAGCCACTATTATTTAACATGCAGAGAACAGGTTTATCCTTCCATAGTATGGAAGTTTTAGTCACAGAACTGTGGTTTATATTTTTAGCAAGAAAACCAAAGACAAAATAATTTGTTAAAGCTCTCATTTTGGGAAGTTTTCTTATGGCAATAATGTCGTAAGAATGCAGAGAAGATTACCTGCCATGCTGCTGCTGAGATGTTCTAAAGCACTCCAAAAATATGCAGGTATCAGACAAAAGGAAGGAAAGGAAGGATTTTTCTACTAAAATCAGCAGGAAACATGGTATGTCTTAGGAAGAACTTCTGTAAATAGTGCTACTGGATCTAAAGCAATGTGATCCCTTTAGAAAGAATTTAACATGGATATTTAATTTGATATATGAATATATCACCTTTGTAAAAGGTTTGAATTTGCCTAGTACATAGGAGGTATTTTGTACACAAGCGTAGGCAACAAAGTGAAAAACCTAGGATAGAGAATATTGAGGAATCCTGGTCCTCTGCCAGTAAAACAATTTTTGTGCACTCTTAGAGAGCAAAGACTAAAACTAGTTACCTTAATCAGATCAAAACCAGCGTACTTATTTAAGTTTCATTTATATATCAAATAGTGCCTGCTGTACATATCTGTCACATATAACATTATGCAGGTGAAATACAGGCAACCAGTAGGTAAGAGGCTGAGACAAAGAAGAGGATGCAGTACAGTCTCTTGGCTTTGTCTGTCCTTAAAATAAGTACTTGCTTTGTAATTTTATTCTGTTTTCTCTGTTTTTTTTCTTTCCCTTTAAATCTTCAGAATTACAAAATGACTGTCTCTGGAATGTTTCTCTTTCTGTATTTTGACTAAAAATCCAGTATTATCTTTCTTCTTTAAAACGTATCTGAATGCGTGTTATTTTGCTCTGTCCCTCATTAATAAAGGATTTTTTGTTTAGATTCAACAGTCACAGAAGCTGGGGAAGGCAGCAGTGAATCTATCTCTGTCACACAGGAGACGTTAAGAGAAGATGTTGGCTCTGGTGCTACTGCTTTACCAGGAGTGAGCAACGGGAAGGTCTGTACAATGGGTTTACCCTTCTGTCTCAGGAGCAGAAAAACACAGGAACTTTACAGTGCTTTTCGGAGCCGGTGTCTTTATCTCTTCTAACCTAGCAGCATGCCAACACACAAGTCGTTTCTTATATTCTTGGGGTTTCCTCTCATGACGTGACATTGAAATACACACACACACTGTGCAGAAGCTTGGATGTACAGCCATTTCTGCCACTGAGATGTGCTTGAGATTTCTGAATGGCAAAACAAATTTGTTCTCTGAATTTTTCACCACTCTTATTTTGCATTAAAGAATGAATGGCAGAAAGAAAATAATCAGCATAAGTTCTCTTTACAGAATCTCACACTTTTTCTTCCATAAAACCACACATCTTGATGTAACTCCTAGTAATTGCCTCATGAATGTCCTGTTTATTTTTTTAGTATATAAACTGGACATACTGGAGAGTAAAATGACATACTCTCCAGTGCTCAATCTAGTGCTTCTTATGAAGCATCAAGTGCTTTTTAGATTATTCCTTTATCATGCTAATTCAAACAGAAAACTGATACGAATATGCACTAAACTCTGGAGGAATCCATTTCCAAAATATGTATTTTGCAACTTTAAAATGTTTGAATAATTGCTATATTACATCCCTTCTACTTACATTAGCTACTTTAACTAGTAATATGAGCAGAGATGTATCAGCAGAGGCTTTTTTTTTTCAAAATTTAGGAAAAAAAATGACCAAATGATCTGTCTGTTCGGCAAATTCCTTTTAAAATGTATCTATACTAGCATCTGTGCTTCACCGCTGGAAGAGTTTAGTTTGTCCTGTGAGATTATTTCTTTTACAGTGCTTCCTGTCTACTGGTCAAATATTGATACGGGATGCATAGCAATCTTGGTGCTTAGTTCTTAGCCATTTTTACTCTTTGCTATCAGCTTTCTCAATTTATCTTCTGCTCCTTTCCTTTTTTGATCAAATTAGATATGTAGCCCTCTCTGTTAACCAAATTATCCTGCTTATGCTAGTTGTAGCTCTTAGAGAAATCTGCTAAAGCTTTCCTAAACATCTTTTTCAACCTTAATTTTTCTCCCATACAGACTGAGTCTGAGAAATGATTCTTATCCAGATGTGCTTGTATAAATTATTGACACTGTATTCTAGGTATACAAATATGAAATTAGATCACGTCCATTTGCATCTAGGTAGCTCTATGCTCTCTCTTTTTAACTTGGTCATCAATTTATTATTTGCCTGAAAGGTCTCTAATACAGACTGTCTTTGCTGCATACAATAGATTGTTTGCATGGTGCCTATAAGGGTTGTGAATCTGTTGGAGAATTGCAGTCCAGGAAGAAAAAGAAAAAAAGAAAAGAAAGAAAAGTAATACAATATATATGTCATATTTTGCTTATTCAGGACCAGAAAGGTCAGAAAGGAGAGGATGGGCCCACAGGGCCTCCAGGAGGATCGGAAGTAGACGAGATGGAGAAAAAAGAGGAAGGACCTCCTGGGCCTCCAGGAAAACCTGGTCAAGATGGTCAACCTGTGAGTATTGTTTGCATTTTTGAAAGGGCGAGTCATTCATTACATGCGTATAAAGACCTGAAACTTCACGGCCCTGCCATATTATCATCAGTTATACATTCTCCAAGATGGAATTTTAGCCCCACCAGATCAAGTCAAGAGTTAACACATCTGCTATCCTCATGTGTCAATGGTTATACAAGGACGCAATGAAAGAGAATCCACAGAAAGCCTAAGGCAAACTATTGGTGAGTCAACACTTCAAGGGTTCGATGCAACTTCCCATTCAAAGAAGGATTATCTTAAACACTAGATCAGGTTGGCCATAGTTGTATATAGCCATTTTGTCCATTTTTGTCTTGAAAACTTTCTTAAAATAAAAATTCCAGTGTCACTTGGTAATCGTTTGCATTGCTGTATCACCCTCCTACCACCCTATCTCCCTGCCCTTAGTGGGACCTGAATGTCAAGATTGTTTTATACTTCCTGTCCTTCTTGATCAAAATACAAGATGTATCCAATTAAATTGAAGTGCAACACAAATCTTGTTGAACATAGTATTTGTTCCCAGTTCTGCTCAATTTCTTCCTAATTTTGTCATGGTTTGATATATACATCAGTTAATTGTTTTTTTTGTTAGTATAGTTAATTGGGTTTTTTTATTTCTTTGTTTGTTTTCCTTCTGTTTATGTTATTGTTGTTGTTATAAGGTTTTATTTACATTCTAATTTAAAAAAAATGTTTTATTTTAGGGCATTCCTGGTAAAAGTGGATTACCAGTAAGTATCTTTTTGTAAAAAGTTTGGCTAACTGAATTAAAAAAGAAAAGGTATCTTTTTTTAAGACACTCAGCTAAGTTTAAGCTTAAGCAGTCAAGTACTTTCTCTAGCTGCTTTCTTGGAAGTTGTAGTTAACAGAGCCCATCTGTTAACTCCCTCAGGCTGCCAACAGAGGGGCACCCAGATCTGTAAGAGAAATTTGTGGTCTCTCAACTGCAAAGAAAATAAGAGACATGACCTACCATAAGCACCTCTGCAATGAGTCCAACAGTGACGGGGAAGGTGGGTGGGTTTTTTGCAGAGAGAACCTGCAAAAAGAAGGCATCCTCAGAGCAAAGACCTGTTTTGTTACCCATCAGTAAGGAGGTACCTCGTAGTCACATGTTGCCTGCATCATCAGTCATCAGTCCCATGTTGACTGCATCATGTCAGATGACAGTATCTATCCGCACAATCCGCTCTCCTCAACCCTTTGAAGAAATGAGTGCTGTCACCTGCCTCATCCATCCATTCCCAACTACCGCTACCTGCTCTTTCTTTTTTATACCTCCATGCAGCACTGCTAAAAATTTCCTAGCCATTTCTGCTCCCTGCAAGTGATTCTCAAATGAAACTGGCATTTTAAAATATTCAAAGAATAAACCAATAGTCAGGGGATTCATTATAACTTCAGCTCATGCATGAATGCTGTCTGCACACATTGGTGCGCTCAGAGAAATTTAACTGCTTCTGCAAATACTTAGCCTAAATCAAGTAAACAGAGTATGTATCATTATTCTGTCTTAGGACATAAGATTTCCTTACATTTTCTTTATTAGGAGAAATCTGACTACATGCAAGCAGAACATTTCCAAAGCAAATGATGAGAGAATGCCTTATAGCAAATTCTTCAAATGTGCTAAGATGTTCAGGCCCAAACAATTATTTTTTTCTGTGAGGAAAAGGGAGAGAGGGACAGTAGTGCCAAAGAAATTTGTGGGCATGTTTGTTTTGTCTCAATATTTCCTTATACAGCAAACAATGCTATATCCTATCATAGAAATTCTGTTGCTAAATCAATCATTGATCAGCTCTTTTTATAGATACTGTTTTGTTGATAAGTAGTTGAGGACCAGTCTTGCATATATAGTTTTTCATCAATCAGATTGATGAGACTTCACCAAAAAATGAAATTACCGCACAGTAGGTTTACACTTGACCATGTCTTCATAGGTTTGGGTACCTTATGTCTGAAATTATGTCAAATACCAGTAATTACACAAGAAAAAGAATATTAGTAGCAAAAAAAAAAAGTTTCATATCTTACAGATGCATTGATATGTATAATAAATTTTTATAACCAATTTTTAAAATAAGCTCAATAATAAGATTTGAGCAGCAGAATCAGAATGGTCTTGCTAAAATGCCATTAGGTAAAATAAATCTGTGATTCATTTGTCTTCTGAGTTCTTTTCAGTGTTCTAATTGAATTCATAAATAGTACTGCTTTATAATAGCACTGACTAAAGTTGGTAGCAGTTTTCTGGCCCATGTTCAAGACTGTCTAGGAAGAGTATATCCATATTAGGTAAGGATAAGATTAACCTATCTAGTAAAGTTATTTGGGATTAATTTTACTACTGAAGTTTAATGCTGTGTATCATGTTTAATGCGTCATGTCAAATGCATATCCTCAGGAAGCATCTGACTCAGTAGGAACTAAAAGTATTCAGGTACATCAGGGCAAGAAGGGTTTCAGTAGAAGCTGGGAACTAGAGCTAGCTTCAATAGCATGATTTGTGGCACTCAGAGCAGCAGTTTTCAGCAGTATGTTACCAATATATCTCACGCTGTTGTCTATCATGACTTTCATATGGAATTAAAAATAGAACTCTTCCCAATGTCCATTTTCTCATAGTTTGAAATTTATTAGGGAAGAGGCAGAATTCTAGCTTGAAATCTTCCTGCTGTTTAGCAATTTAGCAACTGTGGAACAAATGAGGACTTTCTTGCCTCCTAGATACAAAAATGCCTAAGAGAAAATTTGAAAAGAAATTTCAAAAAGGAGAAAGGAGAAGAATTTTCATATACAACTGCCACTGTTTGTTCTAAGGGAATATAGTATCAGGGTTTTTTTTTTTTTTTTTTTTTTTTTTTTTGTCGTCAGTGCTGGGTGGTCCATCCAGCTGGCATCCTGTCAAATCTAAACACAGCCTGCCAAGTGTTTCCATCTGTATCCCTCGAGCAGGAGGATGCTGCAGGGGGATTCACTGCTGCTTTGGTTTGGGAAGGGTAGATGTGGTCGGAGACACATTTTGGCGCTGCCAGCTACCTAAGGCTGGAAGTTGCTCCTCTTATTTCCATGTCTCCTCCCCCTCTATCTAAGCAAGCCTTTAAAATCTAGCACCACTGCATCCAGCTACTGTTACTAAATGTGCAGTCTCTGATCTATTTAAAAGATCATGTCTAATTTTAAAATATATTTTCTTTTAGGGAAAAAAGGGACTTCAAGGGTTGCCAGGGCTGAAAGGAAAAGCAGGTCTAAAAGGAGAAAAGGTATGTGTGTTATTTTCCAGTGATCAAATACTCTTTTTGCTTGGCCATGCATTAATTTGGCACACTTAGAAAAACAAATCAACAAATCAATAAAAAAATAAAAATCACAGGAAGAATTTAAGTATCCTTCTACTGACCATCTGCATAAAAGCCAGTCAATAAGGATATTCCAAGAGAACTGAAAACGTAGGCAGTAAAAAAACACGGGGCTTTCAAAGAGGACATGTAAAATATTTTTAATGCTTCATAAAGCCAATTGTTATGTATAACTGCGCAACTTTACTGCATTGGCTAAGTGATTTAACAGCGGCTTTATAATCATATTAATCTTATGAAATGAACAAAGCTGAAATATGAAGTAACAATGAAATGAAATAACAGCCTGTATTGCTTCTAAGGTGATCTATAATAGATTAAACTATCATTAAAGCACGCAATCATACAACACTGGCATTCAGCCAGTTCGTCCAAGGGCCAAATTAATCACTTGTTTCAGCTGTTTACCAAAGCAATTCATAAATTGTGACAAAGCATAACCCATACAAAGATCATACATTCAATTCAAAAGAAGCCAAAATCATTTAGAAAGTAAAATTCATCTGCAGTATATGACAGGTCATTAGGCTACATGAAGGACTACTACAGCATCTCTGACAAAGGCTTAATTTTCCCTGTAATATTTGCAACCGCACAGTGAAAAAGAAGAAAAAATGGTCTCATTTCACTGTTATTTTCCCAAAATTATAGGAAATCTGCTTGTTCACATTTTAGACTTCAGTCATCTCCAGGATGCTTGGTACTTGTATCAGTAATTCATGTTAGTATACCCAGCATAAAGCTAGACTGTTTTTATTTAGAATAAAACAGGAGAAAGTTGCAGGACGGGGATGTTTACATTTCTTCTACTAAAAAGCAAAGGGCAAAAAGAGCAGAAGTGTCATTTGGGAAATGCGTCAGCTACAAGTATTGTTAGGCAACGATTGTATCCTCCAGAAACACGTGTTCTATCTACACTGACAAGTAAAACCATCCTAGTGACTGACAGGATTGCTGATACTGCTTTCTTGCTAGCTAGCGTGCTCCCACGTAACATGTTGGCCCATGTCATCTAGACCTCTCCCAGACTATGCCTGGACCAGGTCAGGAATAGCACAGGTTCCCAGCACGCCACGTGGTGACATTGGGTTTAGTTTGGCTCCATCTATACTATATGCTCTTCCAGTGCTGTCCCAGCAGGCTTTTTACCCAATACTGATCATGTTGATTGACCAAAGTGTGGTTCTCATGTTATTTCATGTTCACTGCAGCCAAAGAGCTTCACACAAAATATTAGCTTTGAGAACAGGGCTGAAAGAAGGTCCAGCGCCAAGTGTTGCACTGTGAACAAAGCTGACCTCAGGACCAAGGAATGATCTCGAGCCTTTTGTTTGTTGTTTAGTAGAGTAGACCCAATTACGATGATATTTTAGCAGAAGAGACACCTGATCCCTAGTGAGCTGGCGTAGATCTAGGAGCAAAAGATTGCTGTAGTCAGTCCCTGACTGTATATATTGCTACTTTAGTCAAGACATCTTAAAACTTTATCTTCCATTCTACAACTGGACTAATACTTTCAAGGGATACTTCAAAGAGGTGCTATTAAAAATAATTTTGTGTAAATGTGCAAAGCATTGTTTTACAAGTGCTAAAATGCTAGCAATATGTTGTAAAACAATAAGGAACACTGACAGCTTCATCTGCTGAGCTTTTTCTTGGGTATATTTTAGTTAGATCTAATTCCTGCAGCAGTAAGTGGGAAGGAGAAGAAAATACTGCTTTGGCCATCTTTTAGATATGTGGGATAATTTTTTAGTTTTATGTTGTCCAGAAAATCATTTCATCACCCAAATTAGCATGGTTTCCTGAGGTATATTATGTTAGCAAGGTGAGCAATTTAAATAATTGATCTATACACAAAAAAATATTCACACCGGCTGTATTCTCTGAAGATAGCCAGTATAATATTTATAATTTGAGGAACAGTAGCAGGATCCACCTGCCTTTCCCTGGTGCTTCTCATTGAGGATGGAAAGGTGGGAAGAATACCATATCACATCCAGTGGAAGATGGAGTTGAGTAGCCTTTTTGGGTGTGATTTTCTTTCACTGTAATTTTTTTCAGTGCAAGATACAGTCATAGCGTGCTCCCTGAGAACATTTCTAGACATGACTGTGATCACAGTGTGAAAAATGGGAATTCTTTTCTTCCTTATAAAACATGCAAAGCAAGAGAAACTGCAGAAAAAAAGCACAAAACCCTGACAGGAACTAATGTAACCATCACTGAAAAAGCAAAGGATCTATTAAAGCAAATAAACAGCATCTGTAAAAGAACATGCTGACAGACAGTGAAAATAGCCACAGATTAATTAAACACACTCCCTGTGAATATGACTGAACTATCACTATAGGAACCATTTGACAAAGCAACAGGGAACAAAGAAATGAATGAATACATTTATCTAATGAATTCGCAAACACAAAGAGCTCTCTGACCAAGAAGCAGGTGAAATTCTGTCTCTCCTGCTATGTGGCTGAATATATTAATTTAGAGAGTGTAATTAAAATGCTCATATGACTGGAAAGAGATGTAATCCCAGATAATGGATTAGCAGGATTGAGGGCAAAGCACAGATCCCTGGGGGCTAATAAAAAGAGTAGTTAACCTCGCTGTGGCTTCCACCCCTTTAAGATGGTTCCGTGTCAGCCGTGTCGGTTCCTGTCCTCCTGCTGCAAGCTGAGGGATCAAATCACCTCTTGGAGCTCTACGGGCTCTGGAGGGATGGCCAGAAATGCCTGCTACACGCAAGCAGCAGTGACATGCTGATGGTTGTGGAAATACCAGTATATGAGCAAAGAGATACCAGCTCCCCCTTTTTTTTATAATTCACACTGAGAAACTCCTCACTGTGACCCAGGGTTGTTGCTGGGGCCAAGAAATGTGAGGCCATCAGGGAGGGAGAAGTGCCACCTGTCTTGGCATTCCAGCTGTTTGATGCACCAACTACAAAGCAAGTGGAAGCCTTCAGTTTTAGTTGCATAAACAGCATGAGGAAAAGGAAGAGAAAAAGGAAGAGGAAAAGGAAGAGGAAAAGGAAGAGGAAAAGGAAATGCAGTGAGGGCCAATCATTTGATGACAATGTGCCCATCAAGCAAGCATTTTATTTTGCACTGTTCACCTTGATCCTCTAGGTATTTACAATAGCATTGGCTTTGTGTTTTGGGGATGCAAAAAACACTTCTGCCTTCCAAAAGGGTCTAAACACAAAGGTTAAATCTGGCTTTAATGAATTCTCTGGAAAAAAAGAGATGTGGATCATTGAGGATGAAAAGATGCATTATAAAAGCCTTTTAGTTTAGAACTCCAAATGTCGAGTCACAACCTCAGCTAATGCTGAGTGAGGTAAAGTTAGAGTTGAGCAGAAATTTTCATGCATAAATATCTTGATTCACATCTGGATTCATAAATACCTTAAGCAGACAGATTTTGAACAGACCTCAAGGTGAGAGGTACTCTGAGCATTGCCAGAGAAGAAGAAATTGTAGCAATTATGAAAAAAGTGACAATCGTTTATCGTAGTAGTAGATAAAGGTCAACACATAGAAAAATAATCATTATATGTTAGTTTTGGAAAAAGCAGGACAGATAGGATTAATAACATGAAGAAAGGTGTAATCAGTATGTGACCACACTTTCTGTTTATTTAATTATTTACTCACAGCATATAATGTATGCTAAAAACTTATGAGATACAGTAAAATGTAGTCTGGCAAGAAATATATAATGCTTAATGGTGTTGACGCATCCTGAATACTCGTATATTCATTAGACACGTTAGAAATGAAAATGTCCTTTCTTTGCCAATGTAGAGATCATTTTTCTTAGGAGCTTGTCTTAAAATACGAACAACTGTTCATAGCATATAAGCAGACACTTTTGTTGCTGCTTGTGTCTACAGCTCCACAGAGATTGCTGCTATTTCTGGAAAAAAAAAAAGAAAGAAAAAAAAAAAAGAAAGAAAGCTTATTCCTGTGGAGGAACAATAAGTTGTTATGTTCACACTCTTGCTGATTCACAATTATTCTATTTTAGGGTGATCCTGGTGAGGGATTTCCAGGACTCCCTGGACTACCAGGACCCCCAGGACCATTTGCTTCTTCTGGTGAATTTGTGAGTATTGGGTTTCGCCAGAGATCACCACATTTTCTAAAACACTCAAGACAGACATATCTCTAATCTAACACTCAGACAAATCTCTAATCTGCAGAGGGACAAGTATTCACATTTTAAAAGCAAGTCAATGTGCTTGCTGTCCTGTGTAAAAGCAAGAGTACATGGGAGAACAAGAGACAAGAATTTCATCAAAAAGACATTATAAAACTGAATTATTCATTTCTTTCCCCATCCTTAACATGGAAATGGTTTGACAGTCATTTATGCCTGCTGTCATTAAATACTGCAACACATTTCAGTGTGATGACAGTGTTCATATTTTGCATGCTCAGTATTCTCAAAATGTAAAAGAAAATGTTTCAAATTCATCTCTCCTCTGTATTTGGACTTCTCCCACTGTTTCCTTGAGGAGGCACATGTATGCTGCCAGAGGAAAAATCTTTGCTTGATTTTCATTTCAAGTGGCTGGAGCTGTTTTGCAGATAGATATGGTTTCCATTGATGCTAGTGGAAATCTTGAGGTGTCACAGTAAGTATTCTGTGTATTTCACAGCATAATCTGTAGCACATTCCAGGGAGCAAAACCCATGCTCTACTGGTGAATTATGTCTATATGTTTCTAAGTACAAAATAGAAAAACATTCCTATGAAGAACTGCTTGAATTTACCTCCATTGGTAGTGACTTTAAGCGACAAACAGGACAGCTGCAGATCACCGGGACATGGGATTCCAGCCATACCTCTTTTCACACTCTAAGGCCACTTCAGTAAATGCAGTGCTGAGCACCTGGTCCTGCATGACTTTTTTTCTTTCTTTCTTTTTTTTTTTTTACTGTTTGTGATCATGAGCTTCAAAGCCTCTTACTCTGGGGTGAAGTGGGAGAAGTCTTAGTGCAACCAGGAAGTGCACTGGTGACTCTTGAGCTTTTGAAACTACAGATGATTCAGACACTAGTTCTCCGTATACTCTGAGCTAGCATATACAGCATATACAGCTATGAGACTCATCAGGGATTTGCAATGGGAAACATCTGCAATTAATTTCCATTTGTATGCATTGACATTGCCTCATTTTAAATGTGGTAGAACTCATACATGTAGAAAAGTAGTATTTCAACTGCCAAGAATTGTTTGTTGTACATCTTGGTTTATTCCTTTTAATTTTTTAAATTATGGGTTCTATTAAAATTTATAGCTGATTCTACTTTACAGTATATGTTCCATATGTTTCTATATCTGTTCCATAATACAGAAAGATGATTTGAACCTAAGCTTGGGTCTAAGAATCTAAGAAGTTTGGATCCATGGATTTACATTATAAATAAGTACAGACAGACTGTGATGGAAAATCAAGTAGAGATTTTCTAATTTAGTATTTTAGAAAATGCCTCAGTTTATTATTTACCCTTTTTAAAATATCTCTTCTGATCTTAGCTGTAGAAATGTCATCATTTGTCATCATTGTTTTTTGAGCTAGAGGGTACATTGAAGGAACTTACAGGATGAAGGAAACTAGTTGTTAGGTATGCATTTTAGCATATCCTTAGTGGTGATGAATCTCTTTCTAAAGCTAAACTCTACCTGAAAATTAATCTTGAGTCCACTTCCACAGTCACAGTGTCACCTAGGTCCTGCAGAATTTCTGTCACTGTAAATCATCTATAGGCAAATATGAAGTTCAGTATACACAATAAACTGGCATGAAACTCACCAAAAATATGATTGAAATGCCTCTGTGGTCTTTAGACCCACAAAATATTAGTTGAAATTCAAAGGCATCATTTCTCTAGCAATATTCTGCTGAAAGGATGCTGACCATAATGATATTTGCGTAACTGACAAGACATGTTTTCATTTACTGTCTTTTCAAGCAATATTTTAAAATTTAATTCTCCTGATTTCAGAGTATACTGGAACCTGAAGAATCAGGTTCTGGAGATCTTGATGGAGAGACTGAGATTTTAAGCGTAAGTATATATTGATATTTATTTTCCATTAATGTAAATAAACATAATAAAGAGCATTATTTTACTCATCCAGATTGTAAAAGGTCCTCTTTCATTGACATTGATATAATTTCACAAGCATATCATGTCATTTTGTAGAACATATGTAATTCATAACATTCAGAAAATACTTTGCTATGAAATGTTGGCATTTCATTCCTAGATTTGAAAAAAAAAAAAAAAAGAGCTATGATATGAAGGAAGGCAAAGAAAGCCAAAGAGGAAACCCCAATAGAAGTTTATTTTTCTTTCCGAGCTCTCTGCAACAATTGCTGTGTATTAGAGAAAATGCCTAAATGCATGTAGGGTTTGAGAAAAGAGAAGAAAACAAAGAAATAACATCAAAAGGACTTTTCTAAAGGAAAAGATGCTTTAAACTTGATTCTGAGAAGGCAGTAAAGATGAAAGAAATAGGAATTCATTATTTATTTTAATTTGGAGAACCTGTTCTTAAAAAAAATAAAAAAGATGAAATACTTTGCACTGAACCATTACATTGTTGATCTACTTTGATGGCCATTTGCACTTTCTTGTATGATTGCCTTTGTGAGGAAATGTAACATTGTCACATGAAGGCTTGATATCAGAGAGAGATGCTCTGAGTCAGTGAAAGTTATTATGACTTTGATGTACATTCCACGCATTAATTACTGTGTAGCATCAGACTTCTGATGTCAGGACACACATGGCTGTGAAAAGATGAAGCTGGGACAGCCAAAGCAGTTGCTAGCCATGTAACTAGAACTTGCTGCTAGATCCACTTTGGAAATAGTTTGCATGTTTTGTCTTGCTCTTGAAACATTTCTGCTCCTTATGAGCTGTAGACAACCAACCAGACCAAGGTTGGCTTAGTTTCTATTAAAAATCCTAATAGTAAAGTATGGAATATCTGTTTCTGAATGAGTTTCAAATAACAAGGTTTTCTATCCAGACATTCAGTCAGAAATGTAACGAATGAGGAGAAATACTACTATGTCTTCATCTCCCAAATCAATTTCTGCATCAAGGCTTATTTCCTGTCCCTTCTTTCCGCCAAAGTGCTGGCTACCTTATTCCCAAGACCCTTCAGGAAGGAATCATCTTGTGTTGAAAGCTAGTTAACTTGCCAAAATCAAGAGTCCAGTCCCTTTAGATACCCTTTAGATAGTTAAAGGGCAGAGATAGCTAGCTGCTGGGAGCAGCAACTTCGAGTATAGTCTGTTGACATATGGAAAATTCAAGATGATCGGGTTCCTAGCAGAATCCTAGGACAGCGTTGGAGAGTTGCTTGTCCTGCAGACCCATGCCTCTAAAATTCAAAATATCCTTGATATTTGTCTGCCAATATGAAGGATCAGTGATAAGAATGAATTGTACTTGAGATAGATAAGAATTTTGCAATCATACTATTTCTCAGAAAATAATACATTTCATTCATTTTGATCAGTTTAAATAGATCTGCTCATGACCATGCAGGCAAATCTTTGGAACAGAGGCCATTTTTATAGCACCAAGGGCAGTCAGGTCCTGATACACTTTCTCAATGCTACAGCAATAGCATGGAGAAGCCTTTGGAAATTGTGGGTGGGAAGATATGGAAATCTGTGATCTCTTGATGTCATTTTGGTTAAATTTATTAACATTAGATAGTCACTGGATAATCTCTATGCTCTTTACTACGGTTACAGAAAGCAGACAGTTTTTCAATTTTTAACTTCCTTCCATTGCACATGTAATGAGGAGCTGCAAGGTGCAATCCAGAGAGCAAGGATAGAGGAGGTCAGCGTGATCCCTACCTAAAGAGTATGTCTGAGAAAATAGAACAGTTTCTTAATGAAATAAAAGGGAGGTAGTGACCCAATCTGAGTTTTATGCATCTACCAGCTTTAAATGTTCCCTCTACACTAAGGAAATGAACCCGACCAGGAAAGAACTGAAGGGCTTTCTAACATGAACAGCTTTCTAACAATACTACTGATTTATGCAGGGTCTTCCTGGGCCACCAGGCCCTCCAGGACTGCCCGGTCCTCCAGGAAAACCAGCACCTGATTCAAATGTGGGGCTTCCTGGGTCACCAGGGGAAGACGGAGCTTCTGGAGAACCAGGTCCTGAAGTGAGTATCCACCTGTGCACAAACATTAATGCTATTCCAGTAATAAGTGCTTACAGTTCATAACATTCTTAACAATATTGTAGAATTGTTAATTGTAATTTTTTGTTGTTTTGATAATACTGGAAAATAACACAGAGAAAACCTGGTGAATCTGAACCAGAATGATTAAAAGCTAGAGATGATGTTACCAACACTAAATAAAGCTAAGAATTCTTTTCATGTGATGTTTTCAGGAAAACGAAGGTGGTTAAATCACTTACATAATCTCAATCTAGCATTTTTCTTTTTCGGAATTATCTTCCTAGCTTGTCTTCAGTTAGGCAGAAACACTTAATATTATGAACATATTAGTCATACTGTAAAAAATTATTTTATATTTATCAGGTCTATGAGCCTTCTCTGGATCCTATAGCAAATATTGTTTTTCATCTCCTATCAACTATTTGTGAGTAACAGGCGTTCTGAGGACTAAACTTTATCTGTGCTTTCATATTAGCAAGAAATCAGCTCATTCCTTATGTGTCTGACAAAGTTTAATACATATTAGAGAAGTGCATTGATGACATCTATTAAAGAGGAGATCTCACTGCATCTCAGTTGTGCCGAATTTTCACAGCCAGCAAAGTGAGAGGATGATATCAAACAAAACAAAAGGTCTGTACTGTAAGCTTAAGCCTCTGTGTGTCTGGTCTTCAAGCTGGAATCCAACATCTTTGTCAGAGACACATTAGATACTTGAAATTTTTTTTTAAATGAGATCCAAGTATCAGTTACATGGGTAGTCAGAAAAAAAAAATGTAGTTACCCCTGAATTAGCCAATAAGGAAACACTGAGAGTAGTTTGTGCTGTTTATATGAAATCTTCCTTACAGCTCTAGGGAGATCTCTTCAACTAGTACCTCCAAGCCCTATTCCAACAGCTAGTCCTTTTCTGTTAGAAGCTGGATCTCATGGTCTCAGGCTACAAGGGGGTATGAATATCACTATTTGTTGTTGATCCAGGCTTTAGGCCATTCCTAGATGAAAGTGTCCAATGAATAGAGGCTGGAAAAGCAGTTTTGAATTTCAGTCTCAAGAGGTTTATTTGAAGAATAAACTGTATGCCTACTGATCTCTCTAAATTAAATCCATAATAAATGGAGTATACAGGATGTAGCAGTACATAGATTACTGATTGTACCTAGATTGATGATTGCTATAATATGTGCTCAAATGCTTTGTATGAGTTTTGAGTATTTGTTTAGCTATTCACAGAAATGCCCTTATGGTTTGCAATTTTACAGGTGATTGAGGAGGCCATTAGTAGGTCTGTCATTGCAATGACATGTGTCACTAAGGTTAAATAAGTTGGTCCTAGAAAAGTAGAATCAAAAAGCAGTATTTTTCCTCCAAGCTCTTTATGGACACGTTTCATGAAAGAAGGCCTTCTTTGCCTATGTAAAAAGTAAAGGGCAGGGCAGGGCAGGGCAGGGCCGGGCAGGGCAGGGCGAGGCGCACCCTGCGGGATGAGGCGCAGCTGGACCAGGTGAGCGCTCTTGGGCTCGTCCGCAGAGCCGCTCAGAGGCTCTGGGATACTAGGGAGCATTTCCAGCGAATGGGC
>JAWLRI010000002.1:2155169-2220335 GCA_034781795.1 Crypturellus tataupa
GGAAGGGAAGGGAAGGGAAGGGAAGGGAAGGGAAGGGAAGGGAAGGGAAGGGAAGGGAAGGGAAGGGAAGGGAAGGGCTATCTGGGCTGGAGAACATGGGGTGCAGGACCAAGGGTTGTACTGAAATCATACCTGCCCTACTAGTGAGAAAAAGACTAACACCCTGAAGACTATGGCAGCAGGAAAACATTTTTTTTTTCTATACTTTCCTGTTCTTAATTCCTCTAACTATGGAAAGAAGGCCTGAATAATCCCCTGGTATTGAAAAGAGCTCCAAAAGGACTGACTAAATGACAGTAGTTCTGCAGTGCTGCTTGAGGTTCCCACACTCCAAGCGTGTCCTTGCTTATCCTGCAGGACACATGGTCTATCCCAAGTGTTTGCTGCAGCGATTGAAAAGGTTTTTGGAGCCCCTTTGCTGTATGCCAGGCCAACCAAAAGAATTAGTATTATGTTAGTTGAAAGCTGAGACTCTAACCTGATTCTGGGTGAGACTTCACCAGATGTCACTAGATTCCCAAGAATGTTTCAAGATTACAGCGTTCTTGGGGAGTCATAAGGAACTTGTTCAAATGCTTTCTTAAGATGTGCCACTAATTGCCATAAATATTTCCCACTAACTGCTATGAGTACTTCACACTAGAAGATGAGCAAGTGCTAAAAACCATAGTACAGCAGTGATTTAGATAGACAAATAATTGTGCCAGTTGTCTCATTTCAAGCATGAACGAAAGACCTTATTGAATATAACTAGGTAAAAGGCATTTTTTTATACATGAATGCAGTGCCTGGCCTGTCTTTACTAGCTGTCAGTACAGTTCAGTGCTATTTCCCTGTGTTCTTACATATTTTAAATTGATAATTATTTTTCAATAAAATTAAGGTGCTTAGCACCTTCATGTTTACTATCGAAAACAGTCTACATATGACATATTTCCCCATACCAGGGAATATTATTTATTTATTTATATTATTTATTTAAAGATTCTGAAATTTTACAAAGACATGTCTAGAATCAATAGTAAAAAAGAAGAACAGTAGAGATGTGCAAAAAAAACAGTAAGTACATTTAGTTAGTCAGCTCAGATCTTGTACATTAGACACCGTGATAAAATTTTAAATCAGCTGCTTATCATACCTGTAATATAAATAAGAAGCCTGTATAAACTTGGATCATATCTGAAAGAAAAGAATTTAAGAGACAACAACTTAAGATATATATAGACTTTGACCTAAGCAGAAATGATTCATGAAGTTTGGAAGATGGAAAATTTCTCCATGTCAGTCATAAGAAAAGAGTGGGCTGTATTGGAATAGATGGTTATGAGCTGAGCTGTTGTTATGTGCCTTTTTTTAATTATTATTGTTAACCTACATCCAACATAGATCAGATGATTGTACTGATTATTATGACTGCATTTTAATGGAAATCTTTTAACATATATTAACATAATGACTATTGTCCTAATACTACATTTGCTGTATTTGTCAAAGTGCAGTCTACGTTAAAAATGTACATTTAACATCATGACAAGTTCTGTATCTGTGGAAGGAAAAGTAGCGAAAATGATCTGGGACGTTTGTTAAAAAGGGTTCTCAGAAATTAATTGTATGAAACATATTCAAATAAAATGGAGGAATATGTGTTCGTGTTACACTCATCTTCCATTTTAAAGATAAACATCTTCCCTGTTATGTAATCTAGCATTTCACAAACTAAAATATTGACTATCTGTAAGCAGCACTTGTGTATCTGATGCATTAGAAATCATTGCTTAGTTCACGATAATTCCTGAGAGAGTAATAATTCCTGAGCTAACCATGCTACTAATTAAATTTTAAGAGGAATCTGATCATGACAGGTCATGATCAAGATCAAATCAGGTCACTTTGTAGATTCCTGAAGTCCAGCTATTCAGAATACAGACCCATGCATGTGTTGGATGCCCTCCAAAGATTTACACAAACGTTTAGCCTTGCACACACAGGGAAAATGCAGTGGGATTTATTCACAGAAGCAAACTGAGTCTGGTAATTTTGATTCAGAAAGACAATGAAATAGCTGTGCAATTAGCACCCGAGTTGTGAATCCTGATTTCAGAAGAGTAGGTGTTTACTTGCAGTTATCCCTGGGCTTAAAGACCTCGCTGAATCAGTGACTTCATCATGTAGCAGTTCATTTGTGAGAATCATGTCTTGAAAATGCTTGAATAAAAAAATGCTTTTTGTAATGTGAAATACCACTTTCACTAACTGTTCCACATTGAATCTGATATTCATCTGATATTTTTGAAATGCTACATAAGGTTTAATGACCTGCAGTAACACACAAACACATGGATGCACCCTGAAAGGAATCACAAATCTCCAAGTGTTGTTTAATATCTACATAAAAGAGACTGTTCAAAAGCTGTAAAGAAAATAACCAGTTGTATAGCAATGAGATATGAAATTGTTTAGCAGTTTAGGTGAAAGAGTCATAAAAATTTAGGAGAATTTTTGGTGTTACTCCAATCTCTCTTCTCTCTGTCCTCTATGTAATCATGACAAAATGCAGTATGAAAATATACTTCAGACCTGCAGGAAATATTTCTTATATTTTAATAATAAGAATAATCTAGCTTTTCTATCACATATAGTACATCAAAAGGGCAAAAATAGTAAAACAAAAAAGGGAGGAGAGCAGTGAAAATGCGTTTGTTGTGATTCGGAAAATAACAGAGAAAAAGATTGTTTTCCTCTCTCTTTCTACAACCCATTTATTTACTTCTCCAAAACAGATCAATAAATAAATTGATAAATAATTCTCAGAGGCCAGACTGCACATCTGTAAATATAATTAAAAGCTTCCAAGGCCAAAGTTTTAAAATATAAGTCATGAAATACATATGCAACTCTTCACTTTCTTGCATGTCTAGTTACTGTGGATTGGACTCCAGTAAATGTATTCATTGACTGGTTGGCCCTGCAAATCCAGTTCCTTACCCATGTGGCTATTCCTTCAATCACATGCTCAGTCATGGAAACAGCGAAGGAAATAAGATGCAGAGCTAAACACACATTATTAAATGAAAAATTAGAAGCACTGGATGGAAAACAGGGGCTGCTTTCTGACGTTGGCATTACCAGCTGGTCTCAGCTCTCTCTCCCCTGGCACTGGGGTGGCAAAGGGAAGGATGGCTGAGCTGCTTGTGGAGTCCAGCTACACGTGTAGGACAGGGTTGTCAATGAATACTGTTTTATAATAATTTCTACTTTTTATGACAAAGATACTGTTTTATATTTAAATATATTTAGAACAAAATACTAAGCCAAATTCTCAGAAAATATGAAGCACTAATATTACAATTGAATTCACTGCTATGCATTAGAATACAGTATTTCATATTGTTATATCATTAGATGATCCAAAATACTCAACTGCATGTGCTGGGAAGAAGGCTACTGAAAGACACTCGCCTTAGACTTGCTGTCTTTCACAGGGTCCTCAAGGTCCTCCTGGTCCTGATGGAATGGTTGGCCCACCAGGACCAAAGGGAGAAAAAGTAAGTTAAAAACTAATGTTGCTCCAATCCAGTGGGAAATTTTTGTCAATTCTAGGCTGAAAAGGCCTAAATAGTTATCCTGGCAATACAGTGTTGGTTGACCTAGTATTTTTTTTAAATTGCATCCAGAAATATTCTAATGGCTTATTAGAACATACCCCAAAAGGCATATTGAACAACTCAGGCTTCTGATGGATATAATCTTGTTTTCTGCAGCATGCAATGTTCAAAATGCAGTATGAGATATTTCAATATGATTTACCAATAAAAGGTTGGTCATGACTGGATTTATACAGGTGAGTCTGTAGCAAGAGAGACCTCCACTCTTTGTCCAGAATAGCACAAATTTATGGATTATTCACTACTGAAAACTTTGTGCACGTATATAAGGGTTACTGGAATAATTTAAATTTTATGCTGTTGTCTGTTCCCTGTGCTTCATCCTGGCTTATATAAGAGTAGGCCTGCTGACACAGCATGTTTTATGCACTTAACTGCTGACTGCTGCAGTGCTGCTGCCCCCGGCCAAGTTATCCCACCTCTGGCGCTTGTGGCAGATCCAGCCTTCATTTCACCCTTCGGTGAGAACTTTCAGCATGCTAACTTGACAGAAAAATAGTTAGTGGCTTAGTTTTCTGTTGACTTACTCCACTGAAAGATTTCATGGAAGATAGAGAACTATGGCCACCACAAGGAGAGAAGTGTAAAATTTCAAATGATATCAGGAGATGACAACATCCAGCAGATAGATAGATTTTCTTATGCTGCCATGGAACCAAAAACTGCATATTGGAATATATTTGCATTCTTTTGGAATATTCCTAAATTACTGTACCATTTTCTGACACTCCACTTGAAGAAAAATGTGGAGAAGACACAGGTCAGCAGAGAGCTACTGAGATGCTCAGGAGCCTAGAGTGTATGACATGTAAGGAGAGGCTGAAAGAGTTGATCCTGTTCAGTCTGGCAGAAATGGTACTCTTGTTAGCTGCCTACCACTCTTTGAAGAGCAATTGCAAGGATAAACTGTTCCTGGTAGCACCAGAAGTTACAGCAATTGTCACAAACTGCAGTTTGGCAGGTAGTGGCTAGACATCACGACAAACTTCTCCACTAGGAGGTTAGTGCATTACTGGGACTGGTTGCCCAAATTGGATCTGGACTCTTCATCCTCAGAGGCTTTCAGGGCTTGGCCAGACATGCCATGACTGACCTGATCTGGTGCTGGTGATTGTTCCACTTCAAAGGGTAGGTTGGATTAGGTGGCTTTCAAAAGTCCTTGCCAACTCTGCTTTTATTTCATGCCTCCCAAAGTTAAAGTGACTACAGGAGAATTTCTTTCTCTAGTAAACCTCTAGATTTAATGTTCAAGAACTTGAAAGCACAATCCCAAGTGCACATTGAACACTCTCATTCTACTAGGCAAATAAAAAAAACAACTCCATAAATGGAGACAGCAGGAATACTGATGTATTTATTTATATTTAAATCTCAAGATTTTTTTAATACCGCCTTTGCAGAATGAAAGATCTGAGTCGTGATTTTGAATACTGAGGTTGGCAGAGCTACAGAACACATAGGAATTAGTAACTGTCCCTAAAATGACAGTATGTAGAGTTGAACAATGTTAAAAGGAAGGCAATTGAAACCTGTGCCTGACATTATTAGTGATTTGAATTTTATGTAGATGACTCCCCAGCTACCTCACAGAGGACTACAAGAAGAACCTCCAGAATGCATGGAAGAGTGGGATGTAAAATCAGTTTGTGCCTTGTAGTGCAATCTTTTATGCTTTTTTGCCACTGCTTCAGGAAGAAATTGTTATTGTAGTTTTACCACTGTTTGGTGCTTATTCATTTTGCTCATAGCCCATTGGGACTTTTTCAAATTAGGTTCAGAAGCATGAAGATGTGACACACAATACTTAGTTCTGTGTGCTTTTGACACTTAAAAATTGCAGCAGTAATTGAAATACAAGATTGCTTCTTGTCTGTATTCCAGACCAGAGGTATTTATTTGCTATTATAATTCCTGAATTAATTTTTTTTAAGTAAGAGATCTAGTATTTTATGAATATTTTAATTAAAAAAAAATGTTACTTTGTTTTTGTTGCCTGACTAATGTTCTTAGTGTAAATAATTAGGTTTGGTTTTCTTTTACAGGGCGATCGAGGTCGTCTTGGTTCTGTTGGGCCAAAGGTAAAGAGAAAAAAAATAAAAACAACGGTATTCTTATGGGATAGCGGTATCACTCTTATATAGCATGTCACTTACAATTTAACACTGGAAAGGGCTGAAAAGAAGAGTGTTAGTGTGCAAAGTAATGAAGTCAGCAAATCTGACTTCTCCGTTCATCAGAGCACAGATTTACATCTACTTTTGCTTGTCCAGTTTAATGATAGACTGACCTTTTGCTTTAGGGTGAAACTGGAATAACTGGGTCGATAGGTCCCAAAGGACAAGCAGGAGCAGATGGACCTCCAGGGAAACCTGGACCACCTGGACCACCTGGCCCTCCTGGACCTCCTGGACCCCCAAGTCCAAGCTACGGTTTGGGATTTGAGGTATTTTTCTGTTATGGGGTTTGTTGTAACTATGGATCTACTTCCTTCAGAGAATGGCCAATATAATCATACCTGTATTTCATAACAATCACAGATACTGATCACAGCTTAATGTGTTCCAGACTGAAATTTGTCTCTGAGTTACCTACAGTTCCTATACCTATGGACATATGGCCATATATTTGGCCATATTTAGACCATGTAAGTGATGGATTTCCTCACACAATTTTCCTAAAACTCTTCAGCAATACCAGGTTTCAGGTGCTATTATTGATACTCATATCATGTGCTAAAATCAAATGTTCAAAGTGACTACTACACTACAAGGAAAAGCTCCTTTTAAACCATGTCATTTTTTCATGTAAATAATTTAGACTAGAGATCTAAATATATGCTGACACCTGCCAGGATTAATTACATTTGAATTACAGGTACTGATTAAACTTCTGCTTTCCTGTGCTGTCATTTTTGAGGCCATAAGTTTAGCTTAAATTTTTCGCTTAAATAAGTTGGAACTACATAGTCAGTATAGTCAGACTTTTCAGCAGAATTAAAAAAAAAAAGAAAAAGCCCTCTCACAGGCTGTTAGTTTCCACCACTGCAATTGTTAGAAAGGAACAGCGTCAAACTTAAATGCACAGACATTTTTAAGTGTCCAGGTCCCTAGCATTAACTTACACCTGCTGTGAAACCCGGCACACAGCTTCCCCTGAATCAGAACCTGCTTGGCTCAGGATGGGGTCAGGACTGCTGCAAAGGCTCATCTTCATCCTAGTCCTGGTATGGGTAGGAGTTAGAGCCGTGATTGTTTTTCTGCTCCATATCCATCTGCTGCGATCCTTGAGGCCCCAGGTCTTGCTCCAGTCTCCCCCATTCACTTTATTTGAGGAGAAGGCACCTTTACCTTATTCCATTGACACAGAAAACCCTGGTAATTGGGTGGTTAGGGAAAAACTCTGTCATTTTGTGATGTCTAAGTCTCAGGGAACAAAGTTATCAGAAGAGAAGGGGATAAAAACAATGTGAGTCCACGCTTTGATGTACAAGAATACAGCCCTAACTTCAACAACAGCAAGGTTCATCTTGATCTTCATCCTGTTCAAGCAGCAGTGGCATGGCTGTCATTTCCCCGAGAGATTATACTGTTAAAAGACTCGCTAGGTCTCTCTGAACTTTTGCACACAAACCCCTGCCATCTGTTAAGGCAGCTCTGTGGTCTGCCAGTTCGTTAGGGCTACACTACCTTTTGGTTGGCAGTCTGTTTATTGCTGCAAAGCTGTCTCTGAAAAAAAAAAAAATCCTGTTAGCACTTGCTAGCATCTGCGATCAGCTATGTGTAAAAACTAAGTGGCTTTGGGAAAAAGAAAGAGAGTGCATTTCCTGGCACTTGTGCTTGCCAAAAGAACAGTTTGAGTTGCAGAAGGTACCTGGTAAACCTATTAAAAACATGCAGATGTCAAAAACGATGGTATGTTGTGTAAAGCAGGCATCAAACACTCTCTTTAAGGAAAACTGTTGGCAGGGACAGACCAATTAAAGCACAATGAGAATGAAGGACCCAGAAATGCAGCTTGCAATATACCCTAAGAAGTCAGTGTATAATGGAACAGGCCAAACACACAATTTCAGCAGATATTCTGCGGATATTTGATGTGCTGAAAGTCGATGGAGGAACTAAATGAAAGACTGAGTAACAATCATTCTTAGGTGAAATTACATGGAAGGGCTTGATCCAATCTAACGATTAGTTGTCCCCATCCTAGGCTCCGAAAGGGAGACCCTGATCTCAGCTCTGCATTGCTGCTTCCCTTTCACTTGTTCTTATGAGGTTGATGGAGGGGGAAAAGAGTGAGACTGGGATCCAGGATCATTTGGTATCTTCCATACCTTCATCATTAGACTGTCATTTCACAGCTGAGCGAGCTGATCCAATCAGTCTTCCAACCCTTTTCCATACACTATTGCTGATGCACGTCAGCCTCTTGGTGATATGAGCCATTTCAAGACAATAATGAAGCATAAAATTCAGTATGCAAGGAGTATGAGTCTTCTAACAGAGGTAAGATGAGACAGCAGCCCTCTGTCACTTAAAGCTGAAGATGTGACTTTCCTCCCCCTGTTCTTCCTTCCATCTGCAGTTATGATGTTTGTTGGCTATTCCCATGCACTAGTGGAAAGTGCCCTTTCACCACTTCCATCAGGCAGTTTAACTTATTAAAATGATGGGAAACTCTCCCCAGTCTAAAAATAAAAAAAATAAAAATAAATTTTCAAAAAAGCTCATTTTCTGCCATTTTAGTGAATTAAAGTCATTCACAGGAAAATCAGGGATTCAACATGTGGCAGAGATTGTGAAATGGATTGTGAAATTTCAGTCTGCAGACTGAAATACAGTCTCCAGACTGTATGGCTGTGAGCAGGAGAGAGGAATGAAGATAGAACAAGATTTTCCCTTTTCTGAAGAAGCAAACCATTAAGCCATTTAAAACTGCAGCTGAAGACAAGTGAATCATTTCCTGCTGGCGTGGTTCGTCAAAATGGCTTAAAGCACAGTCTGTCAAGCTCTGGAATAGGCATAATGCAAGCAATAGGAACATGTAACTGGGGAGGGGAATGAGAATAAAACAGTGAATTATGACAGTTTGCAGCTTTATTATTTTGGCTCTTTGGAACTTCCACCTCATGGCTCTGCGTTGGCTTTGGGATAAGTCAGAAGAGTTAGAGCTAGAAGCAGGATGACTCTTTCTCTATTGTCTCCTTCAAAACTCCTAGAAAATCTCCATAGAATATATGGAGATTTCTGTCAAAAGGACGTCAATTTCAGAGGGATCTTTCTTATGTCAGCAGATGGTCACCATGATGGTCAGGGAGCACAAAACCTATGGTTTCCTTATTCTAGAGCATTCTAATACCTAAAAGTAGGTTATCATGAAGACACAGCTAAGATCTTTACAGTGGTGCACAGAGTGATGAAATCAGGTCAAGCTCAAGAGCGGGTGCTTAGAGAATTTGCAGAACTCCATTCTTGGTGCTTCCAAGACCCAAGTGGACAATGCCCTGAGAATCCAGATCTGTAGTTAGTGGTGACCCTGCTTTGGGCAGGAGGTGGGACTAGATTGCCTGCTGAATTTCCCTTCTAGCCTAATTCCATGATTTTGTGACAGAGCAGTTCTTTCAGCTCAGGTTTGTTTCAGCCTGCTGCACTCCAGGCAAGAGTTCAACATTCAGCCATGAGAATTAGAAAGGATCTTTATTTTTGAATGATGATTGCTGGTCTTTAAAACATTTATATAACCATTAATAGTCATCAGAGTATTTCAGGAACAAGTTGATAAAGAAGCATTAACAGAAAAATACTACTACACTATACTTAAATATAGTGTACCCTTAAAAATGTGACACTCTATCACTTGTATCTGATGCCTTCCAGCCTGAAGTACCGGAAAAATGCTGTCAAAGTGAGAAGTCGTTAAAGACCAGAAGTTCTTACACTGTATGAAGGATCAACATACTTTATTTGAGAATCAACATATAGCTCCAGAACACCACACATTGGTTAAGGGGAAAAAAAGGTTATCCAGAAAAAAAAAGGTTATCGAGAAAACTTAAAAATATCTGGGTTCACTGCTTATACAGCTTTTAGAGTATTCTAGAAAGCAGAGATGGTATAACAAAAAAAAAAAAAAAAAGAAAGAAAGAGAAAAATACTTAATTTGGTGTAACTTTTCTTTCAATAGGACATGGAAGGGTCAGGGAGTATTACTGTGTTAAGTGAATCCAGAACTCCTGGAACAAGAGGGCCAAAGGTAAGAGGGTAAGAGGTGAGAGAAGAGTCTTTTCTTTTGTTTTCAAAAACAAAAAAGTCCTTCTCTGCGTTTTGGAAACCTTTATTCCCAGTTAGCAATAGATGTGGAGTGACTTCACTGCATGGGATTCGGTTGCTATAGAATCACATTGCAGAAATCATGTCCTCCAAAGAACCTAAATGTCATTTTTCTGATTTCTGTTGGGCCTTTCTGCTCTGGTGTGTTGAGTTTCCTTGTATGGTCTTATTCTCTGTTGTTTTCATTCTTTATAGAATTCCTTATTGCTCTTTCAATTGTTTTTTAATAGAAAATAAATAGAAACTAAGATCTAAAGCATTGTAATACTGATAATTAAATCCAAGTATATTCACACACAAATGAATCTGTTCACTTTTCAGAACACAATAGGAGCCATTGTAGTAAATACACATAAAGGGTTGGAGTTGTAGTGTGAATTCTGCCTAGTCATTGAACAGATTGGAATTCTTATATAGAGAATAATAAAAAAGAAAAAGAAAGTTTAGGATTTTTTTCTATTGTTTTTATAATTGAACATCAAAGCTAATAGAATTTGAAGACACCACATTTCCAGAGAAAGGTAGAAAATAAGTTGTGCAATAAAAAATTAAACTGGGGAACTTACTGCCATAGGGTATTAACCATGTCAAGATTTCAGCAGGACTCTAAGAGAAACTGGACCTCTATAATAGAACATCATCTTTTGTATTAAAAAGGCCACACTATGGCAATTAATATTTTATGTTTATGCTTCCTAGTATAGGGGAAACTGTGACTGATCCACCATGGTTGACACTGTGCATAGTGCCCTTATATGTGCATGGAAAAATCTAGCCCTCATTATTGAAAGAAAAGCAAAAAGGAAAACGAAACCTAGTAGATGGGGAAAAACAAATCTAATTGATACGTTCTTTCTCAGGGTCTTTGACAGCTCAGTAGGTTGTGCTGTTTCATAAACGTTTGACTAGTAAAAATAGCAAGCATTTCCCTCAAATATATAATCAAATCCTTCCAGGTTTTTCCCACTTAGGAACAATGAATTTGCAAGAATTAGTTTGGTACCATTAATTTAAAGTCTTTTAAAATTCCTGTTCTGACTTCAACTGATTGCATATAGTGATAAACTACAGTGAATAGTTATAGTTTGATCATCAAATGTTCATACTCTGAAACATCATTTAGACTACATTTTTTTTTCACAGTTACATGGAAACAATTTCCCAGGAGAAGGGATATTTTCTCCTCCATTACTTTCTCTGAGGAGATTTTTTGTTACTGTGGACAAATTTAAAACACCAAGGGCCTCATGTCCCATGGGGAGTACATACATATTCATCAAAGATTATGAAGACAAACTGTTCCTGGTAGCACCAGAAGTTACAGCAAGGGGCAGTTGTCACAAACTGCAGCTTGACAGGTTCCAGCTAGATATCATGAGAAACTTGTTCACTTGGAGAAATATTCACAATAAAAAAATATAATGAGAGGTCCAAAAACAAGTCTAAAGTTGACCTTGCTGACCTGTCTAAATGGAAGCCTTAATCTCAGTTTTGCTTTTGTAGGAGACATTGTTTGCTACTTACTCTGCTATAAATACCAAAAAATTCCATCCAGCATCTGAGCAAAATTCTGGATTTTTTTTTCCTGTTACCACTTAGTTACTCCCCAAAGTCTGGGTCACTAAAGACACAGAACTTGCTTCTAATCACAAAAATGACAGATACTTGCTGTTAGTACATGAAAGAGTTATAAGCCACTTAGACCCTGTGAAAACTCTAAAAGCTCCTGATTGTGCTACAGTGAAAATTGAGAATCTGCTTCCAAGAGGGCTGTAATTAAGAGCAGCTGCTAGGAAATCAACTACAGTTATTTGTGCTATATTTGCATCTGTTTAATTTTTATAATGGGATGGTAGTTTCCTCAAAAACTACATAATAAGAGCTTTGATTACTGTTTTGTGTAATTAATAGTGATATAAATAAGGCATTAGAATATGATAGATAAAACTTTATTTCAGTCTTGGATGAGGAAGTTCTCATCGTGTATTCTTCTGTAGGTTCAGCTATAACTTCCATGATTTCTATGCCATTTCTCGTTAAGATCCGTGATGAAACAGGGGTTGTGCATATGTTTTGTTGGTATTGGTTTATCAGTGTCTTGTCTTCATACTAAGGATGAAGATGACTTGATGACTTTATTGAATTTTCTTTTCCATCCTGACTTCTAAAACAATCAATAATGGTAATGTTCATCTTGACATTAGAGTTGTAATTGGACTGTATCACTGACATCACCCTATGGAGATAAGAGAACAGTTTGCAATTCCCAATCTTTGGTTCAAGATAATTTTAAACCTGGAAAGAAAGTGCAGGGTTGCCTCCAAAACAGTAACTTATCTTCATTCTAGCCAAGATGACAAATAATTAAATAGTCAGAAAACTCTTGAAAGTAACCCCTTGCAACCCCTTTTCGGCTTTAATCTTGTCATCACATGTATTTATTAGCTATTTTGATCAAATATTAGAATTAAATCTATTTTTCTAAGAGCAAAATCTTCAGATCTTTGCATGATAATAGGATTAGAGCAAGTCACTATTAGAACAAGAAATTTTACCGGATACTAGCTCCTCCCGTTAATGCTGGAGAAGATGAGAGGGTGCAGACTTTGTGCTAAAAATATTTTTTTGTTAAAAACATACTATCCTTCCTTAAATAGAAATACGTTTTTTAGAATGTTGTGGATTTTTTTCCACAAAGACTTTAGAAAGAAGTTAGCATTTGGGATTTAGGAATTGGACTAGGACTGCAAAAAAGCTATTGTCGACCTTTGACCAAGAGACTTCACCACAACTTATACTTCATTTTTGGTTGACAATTCTTGAGTCATTCATCCCCCAAATCATAGAGACACGGAAATGAAATGATTTTCTATTGCCTGACATTGTACAGAACCAGGTACTCTACAGCAAAATTATTATATAGTGGCTATAATATGCTATCATTGTTATGGGGGCGAATTTTACACCCACTTTTCTTGGTTATAATTGACTTCACTAGGCAACAGTGGCAAAATACAACAGCCACCCACTTTCAAAAAGCAAGAGCTCATGCATCACATGTTTATGGTAAAAGGTACAGTTAAATTATGTTTCATGTAACCTTCATCCTTCAAACATCCTAGACTAGTAGAGTTGTCAGAGCAAGTTTGTTGCCACCAGTTTGATCTATTTCCTAACCAATAAATACAGATCCAAAATCTGCTTTCACATTTATTATTATGGAAAGCTTTTTTTCTTAATAAATACATAATACACAGCCTTTCTGCATTCGTGAATATAAGCACTCCTAAAAAATAAAACTGAGAAAGGCTTTTAACAAGTGCAAATTTAACATTTTATGCAATGATCCTAACTTTTTAACAATGATCCTTGTGACTTTATTACTGTTTATAGTCTTCATTTCTGTTGAAATCAGCTAAATTACCTATTTGTTGTCTGTAATGGAATCAAGAAATTCTGCCCACTCAAAGCCAGAGCACTGCAGAACCGGTCTCATGGTTGTAGAAGTGCAGTACTCAACACATCGCTCATGCTGCCTGGGTAGGGGAGGAGGATGTGGAAGTGGAGAAGGAACTCATTTACCTTCTTTATTGAAGGAAAACAGTGAGTCATGTGTGGAGTAAAGATCACTGTGTTTTTTTGGAAGACCTTGGGAATAGGTGTGCGGCCATGTGCAGATTTCAGCCAACAAAAAAGAAGATTCAGGCATATGGCTTAGTACATGTTCAGCAATAGTAACAGGATGTTGGTGGCAACTGGAGGTTAAACCTCCCAGAACCAAATCCCAAAAGTACACTGAGCTTGACTCTATGGAAAATATATCCTATTTTTGACTAATCATTTTGCCCCCTTCGGTTCTTTTATTTTTATGGAAAGTAACATGTTTAGAATATGTGTAATTACAGTTCACTTTGATAGCTGAAAGCTACTGTGTCTCTGTTTCAGGGTGAAAGAGGCAACATTGGCCTACCAGGCTCGAAGGTGGGAAATTCATTTAACTTGATCTAAAAATTCAATAAGTTCTTTCCTCCTCTTAATTTCCTTTCTTCCTTTTATGCACTCAGGTGATAATGAACATTTCTAGCACTGTGAGAATATTAAATCTCAGAGATTTCTCTGAAAAAAGAGAAAACCACTTCTAAGTTGAACTGTGATTATCAACAACCAGTGTAACCCCTTGCTTAAGACTTCTATGTAAAATACAGTTAAAATTGGCTTTAAAACCCAATTACTCAAACCTGTAATACCATGGTGTTTTTGAGGCCGTTTTAATATTCAGCAGAATTGAAAGGAAAATCAACGAATTTTATATAAAAACAACATAAAGATCCATGTGCTTCTTAATCCTCATTCTCCTGGTGAGTAGCTGGCACTTCACACCCAGGCACTCCCCCATTACAGCCTTGTGGTCCAAGAGCAGATACATGCAGTATCCATGACCCCAGTGTGGTAGTGGTCAGCACACACAGGTTCCTGTGGTGTCCTATTTGTTTGCTAGAACCTGCCCACTGTGCTGCAGTCACCTGCCCCATACACGATCATGCAGGAGGCACATGTTTATGGTCATCTAATCCAGCATTGCGCGTAAAAGTATGAGATCACCAACACTAGATAAGATCAGCAATGTTTTATTGCTCACTAGTTATAAACAAACACCACCAAAGCAGCTCCACAGCTTTCTGAGTGTCCGGTACTGGAGCTTCATTATCCTGCCCAGAAAGACAGACGTCCCTCCTGCATCTCTAAACCTGTAATTTGTACTAGCTGTCTAACTCCGTCCAATGCCCAGCTGTGCCTGTGGTGTGAGCAAGCTCAACCTGCTGCTCTGAATCAGTGAAGCTGCTAGCCATGAGACCCCTTCAGCCTGGAAAGCCTGATATTTATCCTGGTTAACACAGTGTTAGTGCTGAAGCCAGGTCCTTCCTCTCCATCCTTCCCCATCAGCATTCCCGTATAGCCTGGCCTGGGCTCTTCTGGACTCTCCCACAAAGCCAAAGCTCTTAGTGAGTTCCTATGGCTTTTGCTACTGACTTGGGTGCCTGGTGAAGGCATAAGCCAGCAGAGGGCAGTGCCAGGGCAAATAGTAAAGTTAAAGCAAAGCAAAGCAAATAAATAAAATAAAATAAAATAAAATAAAATAAAATAAAATAAAATAAAATAAAATAAAATAAAATAAAATAAAATAAAATGTGGGCCAGCATTGAAATCAAAATTTGCTTTGTGAAACAAGCAACCATGAATTGACCTTTCTGCATGCTGAATATTTACAAGAGTATTATTATAGTCTTTTAACGGCATCTGCTTACTTATTAAAAAAAAACACAACAACAATACACCAGGAGTCTGCTTGCCATAAATTCCATCTGCTGTACAAACTTTGAATTTTACCATTTCACAGAGGTAATTGTCAGCATGTTAATTAAATCTGATATATTGATGCATTGGACTTTTTTTTTTTTTAATAATCTAAAGTTATAGATTACCTTCTTCCTTGAGTTATTATTTCTGCAGCTGTTTTATTCTGTCATCTGTGTTTGAGTAATTATTACTGCTGATATGACAGACTCATTTCAAAAGCCTGCAGATATTGTGAGTGGAGTGACTATAGTGTTATTTAAAAAAATAATCCGTCTCTTTAATCCTCAATTAGAAAACCTAATGATAGTCCTAAACCTAATGATAGGTAAAAGCACTGAAGAGATTGAAATTCATTTTACAAGTCACTTAGATATCTAAATCCACTTATCTTTCAGAGATAACTTTTATGCTGCACTACTTCTAAGTGAAAATTAGGAGGCTTCTAAAATTACATTTTATCTTAATAAACTGCATGTTTATTCCTGAGTCACATGCTTTGCAGATTACATACAAAAATAGGGATCATTTGCTATACATCATTCCTCCCCTCAATAAGAGCAGAGGAAATCTGCTCTTAATGAAAGACACATCAATTTCTTCCATCATACCAAAAATGCAGTGGAAGAAGCCTCTTGACTTATGCTTTCAAGCTTCTTTCTGATCCTGCAGAGAATTTCCAGTGATTTTATTGGGTCAGATCCATCAATTTCAGTTTTCTCTCTACATCAATGGCCAAAAGCAAATGTTTAGACACAATATGATGCTAGAAAAGAGCAAATTTTGCTGGAGTACCCTCATAGACTTTCACAGTTTGTGACTTAAGGACCTCCTCAGAAGGAGATGGTTTCTGTATTAGAAATATCCATAGATCTCTTTGGCATTAACTTGGTGTCTCCCATAGAGCTCATGCAAACCTTTACCATCTGTGACATATTGTGACAAGGTGTTCAGTCAGTTTAGCTACACTGTGCATGAACCCTTCTACACCTGTTTTTATATGATGCTCACTGCTTCTTGCATCCTAGGTCCCTCTGAGAGTGGTGCAATCCTGCTTTTATGAGACTGAACACAGTTTCAAATGAATAATGCCATTTCTGTTTTGGTAGGGAATGCCAGGTACAAATGGAAGACCAGGATTTCCTGGCATTGCTGGGCGTCCCGGAGCAGTGGTGAGTTGCGCTGTTGTATTCTGTGATCACTTAACAGACTGGCTGTCAAACTCATATCTCAAGGATTATCTGCGATTCTCCCAGCACTTGCTCTTAGTCTGTGGAGAGCTGGGCCTGGGTTTGTCCTACATAACCTGGAGCAGTTATCTGAGGCACAGGACATAGGAGCAGAGTCTCCCTTGTATGGCTTGCTAGCTAAGAGTGATGCCTACATCTCCAAAGGTGTTACAAACTTTTCCATGCTTCTTTTGTTTTTAATTATTCAGAAATAACCTCTGTTTTTAATTAGAGGGAAGCCAACAAGGCTGTAGATGATTTTAATGTGATTTTCCTGATCAGGAACCCCAGGGACCTTTAGCCAGAACATCTCGCTGCTCCTTCCCTCCCACCTGCCTCTTGCCCAGCCCGCTGATCAATCCCAGACACAAATGGGATACTGATGCAGGAAGCAGATTTCAGTCAGTTGCCTTAAGTTGCACTTGGTGAGGTTCAGGTTATGTACTAGGAGAAAAATCTACTTGGAAAGAGTAGCCAAGCATTGGGACAGGCTGCCCAGGAAGTGGTGGAGTTACCAATCCTGATAGTGTTCAAGAAATGTGTAGATGAGGCACTTAGGGGCATGGTTCAACAGGTGTGATGTTGAAGGGCTTACAGTTGGACTCGATGATCTTGAAGGCCTTTTCCAACCATAATGATTCTGTGATTCTATGAAGGAGTTTGCTGAGTTAACCCCTGACTAGTGACATGTTCTGTGCTAATTTGCTCCTTGTCAGCCATAAGCTCTGTCAAAGGTAGTAGCACCCATTTTCAAACATCAGATCTTCAGAGGGTCTGAGATGAAACCAGGTGAAGCTTTCTGTGGTTTGATGGAGAGGGGGTTCATTCCATGACAGCATTAACTGTATTTGGTAAAGTTAGAGAATCCATTTTCATATTTTTTTCTTTTTAAATCAATTACGTTTGTTTTTATTTTTGCATGCAGGGTCCAAAAGGGGAGAAGGGTGACCCAGGACCTCAGGTGAGATTGCATGGATTTCATCCATGTTGAGAAACCTACTTGAAATTTAATGTTTAGTAAATGTGCTTTCCATGTGTAATGTTCTTAAAATAGGGTAAACCAGGACAGGATGGGACCAGTATAGTGGGACCACCTGGACCACCTGGACCTCCAGGACCAATCATAGCACTACCTGAGGTAAGTATACTTGTCAGGAATCAAAGCTCTTATAACTCAGCCTGAAATGAAGATGATACAAGCAGTTAGCTAAATGGCAATTTGGAAATTCTAGTGTTGATGTTCAGGTTATAAATTCACTTCTCAAAATAAAATATCTTAATATGTCTCTAAATCAAATGAATGCATCTTGAGAAGATGAAGTAGGAAGGAAAATGGATAAAGAACTTAATTGAATCATGTAGTGATATTGAGAGCTTCTCTTGAATTCTGCACTTGGTTCTGCAGGAGTTGTACAACTTAAATAAAAATCAGCCAAGAAATACAAAACTAGGAACAAAACAAGGCAACTGAAATACAGCAGCATACAGGAGGGAGATGCAGCCCCCTTGCACTCTCTGATGAATATGCAATATAAAGTGGATATCCACTCTACAAACAAGAGCATTGACTCTGTTATGGAAGCAATAACTAGAAGCCTCAAAGGGTAAAATGCTCAATGTTCATACAAATTATGTCCTTTAGCTGCACATATATGTGCACAGATCATGTACATCAGCCTTTCCAAAAGCAATACTAGCTAGCAGTAACGAAGACAAGAAATTAGGAGGAACCCCATTTCAAACTGACAACAAAAATTTTTGATTGTTGTCTTGATATGAAATCTTGATATAACCAAAACTATTTGTTTTTGAGAGCTGAGGATTCTTAACCAGACAGATTCTTCATAATATTGCATATAACTATAGTCAGAAATTACTTCTGATTACAAGGAGTGAAAATACCTGGCCGAGAAATCTGCATTTCTGTAATTGAACACAGACACTGTAGGAAAACTGACTTACAGATTACATTTTCTGTTGATCAAGGGCTTCTGCTTAGACTTCCACATGTGATAGCAAATATAGCACAGCTTGACATCCCATAGACCATATAATAGCCCCAAAGGAGTTTTATTTGGTTTCTTCTTACCTTGTCATGAAGAATCATCATTTTAAATGTGGCTCTAAGATCTTGGATGAACAGAGATACAAAATCACAGAAGTGTTGCCTGGAAGGGACCTCTGAAGCTCATTTAGTTCAAACTCTTGTTCAAAGTGGAGCTTTTACTAGCGCTTGTAATGTTTCTGTTGCAGTTTCTAGCAATTTTCTCAATAGCCTTGAGAGGAAAAGGCGGCCAATGACAGAGATGTGGTATAAAACTGTGATGCTATGACTCTATAGTTGGAGGTTCTGCAGTACATCTGCATTGCTAACCAATGCAGAAACTCATTTCATTCTCTAAATACCTTGGAGCTTAAGAAGTAGACTATCCCAGGAAGTAAGGTGAACCTGTATTTGGCTTTGAACCTGTATTTGTGGCACATAGGTATTGCACAGGGATACAGCAGGTGCCATCTGTACTCATATGCTTCAAAACCTATCCATTATCAACTGAACGATTTTTCTAAGGATTAAGCAAGCTGGATTTGGAAGCAATAGATTAAATGTGTGTGTGCATGCATGCGTGTGTGTGAATATATAGGAAATTGAGTTCTACTTACCTCAAAAATGTTTATAGAAGAACATAACCTTTGTTGTGTTACACTCAAAATGGATCTTGATTTACCCATCATTTAACATGATCCCTACATGCAGTGAGGAAATTTGATTCTTGCAGATATAGGATTTATGAAAGGGCCCACTTTTGACATTGGAAAAAATATTAAAGAATTTTTTTAGATCTGCAGTTGAACCATTTCCAGGTTTATGCATTACCATTTAGTAGTTACTGGTTTCATAAGCTTGCAGCCGTTTCTGTCTCATATAGTCCCTCTTGGTTTCAGTCTGAAAATCTGATCTGAACTGTCCTTTGTTAAAAAAAAAAAAAAAAAGGTCTCTCAGTTTGCTATTTTCTGATATCCCAAAGTGATTAAAGCAATATTCCTTATCCTGCATCAATTATTGTGCTCTTTTGTGACCTAACTTCATATTCTGAGCATTTTCATAATTACGTAATCATAACTAGTAAACCACATCAGTTGTTTCTGGGCTTTTATCACATCACAGTAGTTGAGTACTGTATAGAAATAGAGCAAGTTTATTAAAATTAAGCTACAAAAAGAGCGATTAATTATTTCTGGTTGCCATTTTTCATCCATAGTTTAAGTACAAGAAGTAAATAAAAGAAAGTCCTGGAGAAAGACTAATCTACCTGTGTTCTTTCTGTATTTATAGTAGTGGCAAATTTGTGCCCTTTTGCTAGGAAGATGAAAGTATACTTAGAATCCATGTAGACAGTCATACTAGAAAATATTATTCCTTCATCTCTGTGACAATGAAGAAAAGATGAAAAAGTTGTTCCTACTGTGTAGTCAATACTTTCTGATGAGCAGAGTTGAAGAGTTACATTGCTGGATTGTTGCTGTTCAAGCTGTTTGCTCATGCGAAATGAGAGGTAAATAACTATATATCTGGAGCAGGCTGAAAAGGGCATTATTTTTTTCAAAACATTTTTTTTGTACCATACATTTTCATATATTTTTCAGCACAGTGTAACGGTTTATGCTTTACTGACTCTCAGCCACAATTTCTATTTGCAGGTTTTTGTCACCAGTTATTGATAAAGCAGAACAGTTACAGCAGCAGGATTCTCCTATTACTATCATTAAAGTAATAGGCCATATCCTGCTCCCTCCCTGGGACATGTAGTGCCTGGAATGTGGTGGAACTAAGGGTATTTTGCTATCCAGGAGTGATGGATGCATTGGAGAGCTCATGCAGGCTGGGTGATGAAGTGCTGATAGCAGGACTTAGGCTGTTTTTTAATTGCTTCAATGACAGTTTTCTAGAGTTATCTGTAGCACATGAGGACAGGAGCAGGGAGCAGCACAGAGTGAAGGATAACAACTTTCATCTATGTAAATCATGAAGCCCACAGGACCTCAAAAGAAGAAAGCTGACCACATGCTGCCGTGCTTCAGATGCTGAGAGTAAGATAAGATGTGACTGAGCCAGTCTGTCCTCTGTTGCATCTTTCCTCATATTGCAGATTATAAAACTACTATTCAGGCACTTAAAAATAGAAGGAACCTTGGGGATCGTATGGTCAAGCCTCCTGCTCAAAACAGGAGTAGCTCCAAAGTTAATACCTGCATTCCTAACAGGTGTTACAAAGGTTCGTGATCTGATGGCATTGATCAGGACTTACTTAGATGCAGAGGAGACAGGCAGATTTCACAGTACCTTGATGGCAACATGCTTATTCATGTGCTACATGGAAGCCCCTGGCACCTGCAGACGAACGCTGAAGATTTTCTTTTATGCCTAATGGGATCATACTTCTGAACACCAAACCTGAAACTGAAATGCACAGAGAGTGACTTGTTTGCTAAACAAGTGGATTGGTTCAAAGCTTTATGGGGATGCTGTACATATTTCTGAATCCAAAACAAGATTAAAACACCATAAAGGAAACTGTCAAGTGAAAGAGATGAAAGAAATGACAAAAAAAAAAAAAAAAAGAGTAAGGATCTCTTTCCACTTACAACCTCAATATGAGACTTATATATCAATATGAGACTTATATATCAATGTGAATACATTGTGAGTAGACTGCTTAAACCTACTTACACCAGAAATGTCGGTTTAATGTCTTCATTAACGACCTGGATGATGGCAGGGAGAGCACTCTATACAAATCTGCAGTCACCAGATTTGAGGCATGGTCAATACTCTGGAGGATAGGGATGCTATTCAGAGGGACCTGGCAGACAGAAAGTTCTTGAAGCTCAAAAAGACCAAGAGCAAACTCTTGCACTGTGGGTGGAATAACCCCACATAACGATACAAGCTATTGGCAGACGAAGAAGCAGCTCTGCAGAAAAGGATCTGGTGATCATTATGGGCTGAAGTTAGGTGTGTGCCCCTGCAGTGAAGTCCGACCAAAAGCTGGGCTGTATTGGTAAGAAGGTAGCTACTAGCTCCAGGGAAGTGATTCAACATTTGTGAGACTGTGTCCGGAGTACTATGCCCACTTTAGGGCTCCCTAGTACAAGAAAGATGTTGACAGACAAGGCCAGCAGAGTGTCACCAAGATGGTCAGGGGGCTACAGCACATAGTATGCATGAGGAGAAGCTGAGGGAAGGGGCTCTGTTCAACCTGGAGAAGAGAAGGCTAAAGGGAGACCTTATTTCAGTCTACAACTACCTGATCAGAAAATGAAGAAAAGATGATGTTAGACTCTTCTTGGAGGCACAAAGCTATAGAATGAGAGACGAGAGACACAAGCTGTAACATGGAGAATTACAATTAGAAAGAAGCATTTTTTTTTAATTTATTCTGAGGGTGTTCAAATACTGTAACCAGATGCCCAAAAAGGATGTGGTATCTCTATCCTTAGCAGTGTTCAGACTCAACCGGAGCTGTACCAGAGCAACTTGATCTGACCAGCCCTGCTTCAGGCAGGGTGTTGCACTAGGTGACCTCCAGACGTCCCCGCGAACCTGTGATCACAAGCTGTAGATATCCCCGAGTTAGTGCTGAGTTAACCAATTCCAGGCTCTGATCAACCGTCCCAAGACTCAGAGACAATTAGCTTAAGTATTGCCTACATTCAAGGTACCACATTCAAGTGTACTTGTTATTTTGGGAAACCGAGCTAGTTTCTTTGATTGCTGTGTTGCACTGAGCAGGCACAGCAACTGGGTCAGACTTACTCAGGAATCACTAGCTGGTGCAGTACTGGTTCAGCACTGGTTGTTGCACACCTTAACAAGGTATGCAGCCAGTTCCACCATCTCAGAACGCCATTAATGCACTGGAGTCTAAAACTGTTATTTTGATCTCTATAGGATGATGATGTCAGGTCACAGCATTTTGTTTCACAGTTTTCAAATCCTCCCTGCAGTTAGGTGCTTTGTGAGATTAACTTCCTGAAAGTTTTTGAAGTACTCAGAGACCTTTACATATAAAATGTAACACAAGCACCAGCTGCATGACAAAATCAAATATAGAGCTCATTTTCTGTTGTCTCATTAATGTGTCTTCTACCCATAGTTATAATGTGATGCTTTAATTGTGTGTGCATTTCCAGAAACTCTAAATAACTGATTTAGCATTTGAAATAATCTGTTGCTTATCTACCTTTCTAGCTACTACTGAATGATACAGATGGAATTTTTAATTCCTCTGGAATTAAAGAATTGCTTGGGCCTCCAGTGAGTATATGCTGCTTTATTAAATGTTCAGACTTGCTCTGTCTTTAGTTTCTCCTTTTGAGTACCATCTGGTACCATCTACCAGTACCAATTAATGTCTCAGATATGTGTGTGTAGCTCCCAGTAACTTGCAAGAAGCCATACGAGTATAACAGAGCAGAACTGAATTTTGTATGAATAATGAATTGTATTCATCTTCCATGTGTATGAATTAATTTTTGCATTTTTATATTGAAGAAAACAGCTGAGGAGATTGGCTTAGCTCTCGATCTGATCTATATGTTCCGAATGACAGAAATGGAACTGATGCAAAAATAGGGACTCAGTTTTACATTGCAGTTCCTTCCTTTTTTTATCTTGTTTTTCAAGTCATGAAACATTTTTTTAATATATATTAAAAAAGACTGCTATTAAATCTGTGATCAGGAATGCAAAGCTCCAGGGTATGCGTTTTGTCTCACAGCAATTAGAGTTGGGTATGTAAAGCTGGAAATCTCATAGGAGAGCCACAGGTGTGAAATTTCAAGCTCTGCTTTGCAGCCAGGATTTTATCACAGTTCAGTCAAATATTTGAAATTCTGGATGCTTCTTGGTACTGGTTTCAAATTCCTAAGGTTAGATCCACAGAGAAACTTACCTTCTTTGTGCTGTCTAGTAAAACTTAGAGCGAACTTAGAGCTTAAGTGGCCCAATAAACAATAATATATTTTCCTTTGCAAAACTTTACTCCCTAAAACTGAGCATTGTGCTTCACAACCAGTTCAACTTGCAGAGTTTTGTTTGTGTGTTTTATTCTATCTATTTTCATGCTTGATTTATATGCTAGGTAAACTCACAAGGAAGCTTAATTCTCCTTCTCACGTTCAATTCATGTAGAAACAAGGAAGACAAGAATGTGTGCGTCTTCCAACAGAATTTGACTCTACTTAGCCACAGTGTAATGTGCTACACACAGTCTAGTGGATAAAATTTTGTCATCCACAGACAGCCAGTAGCTCAGTGGCCAAGGCCAAGAGAGCGCTACTGTGTTCACTATGATGGACACTGGAAAAAAATCAAAGAGTAAGTTATAATGGAAATGGTATGTGTTTGATATATGGAAAATGTCAACTTCTGCTTTTCCTGGATCCGTGTCCCTTCGGATTTGAAAAGTCCCAGAAAACAAACAAACAAAAACCTTGTCAGATCAGGGCACTGTGGACATTTTGCAAGTTACCACTAGCTGAAAGAAATTCTTTTTCCAGTTTCAGATCAATTAATAGTCACAGGTTGGGAGCTACATGTAAACTCTATTCTGTTTTTCAAATCCATAATTTGTGTTTGTATGGGGATTTGTGCATTTTACAGGGACCAGATGGCAAGCCAGGTCTACCAGGATTTCCTGTAAGTATTATGTTCCTGGGATTTAAATACATATTCTTGAATGTACTTAATATTTTAAAATTTATGTAGTATAGAATTTATACAAACTCTGATAAATTGTTAAATGGAGAACACAAGTCAACAGCATATTATGGCTGTGGTGAAAATGAACTCATGCCTGCAGTTCTATAGAAGGTTGTTTACTGAGTGGATCCTGGTTATTGTGGACTTCATTGGAAACCAAAATAAAAATTTAAACATGAGTTTGTAAGATTGAGAAAGTTATTCAAAGAATTTATACTCTCTCCGTCATCAGAAGAATTTCTACAGGTACAAAAACACCATTCTTGTCCTTACCTCAGCTCTTTTCTCTAGCTCTTGGCTAATGTAGAAATCATATAGACTTGAATTTGATTCTTGATGGGTGAAATTCTGACCTGAGCCAAATGTTTTCTTCACATAAGACAGAGAAATTATGTGTTTTTTTCATACATAAAATCTATATTTTAGGGAAAATAATAGTCATTTTTAAAAGTTCCCTAAAAATGTACCTTCAGAAATTCTTCCGAAACTCGGTCTGGCTGAACGAATTGAGAAAGAATAAAAGAGAAAGGAAAAAAAATATTAGGCTGAATTTCCACTTTTATTAATGTTTGCTTTTTTTTTTCCATGCATGACTGTGCATCTTCTACATTGGTGAAAAACATCAGGACGTTAGTTTTTTTTTTTTTTTAACAGATTCTCCCTATCAATGTTTGTTTTAAGTAATAAAGACAGAAACTTTGTTTTAAAAATTGTTTAGATTGCAATCAAAGTGATTTAAAGTTCAGGATTTAACATTCCTCTTATTTAAAATGAGATTTAGTAGAATGGCCCAGTTCTATACTCTCAGTAGATTTCACCACGGTTTATTTATGTATTTATTTTTACTTAGGGCCCTCAGGGACCAAAGGGAGATACTGGCTTACCTGGACTACGAGGACCTAAAGGACAACAGGTAAAAGAAAATGAGTAGGGAAAAGTGCAAGCTACAAACAAGTATTTGGTGTCATTAAAAGTTTTATGATTTTGGTTTTGTTAGGGACTAGGCTGTTAATAAGTTTATGTGAAAATTTTTCTAAATGGAAGTTGAAGCAGCACTGAACAAAGTAACTTGATTATCTTGCTGAGAGCTGACATTCTGTCCCCAGCATTGAAATTCTGCAATGCAGTGTGCACTTATCGGAATAAGTTTGCATAAACATTAAACATGAGATGACCTTTTCCTGCAAGCTGATCATCTGTGCTGACAGCCTGGGATCCTAACTGAAAGGCCAAATATATAAGGATGATCTTTTCCTCCTCTGCCTTAGCACAAAGGGCTTTGCCTACAGAAGCATATTGCAATGTTTCTGTTCCCAAGGAAAGTGTAAGACCTGGGGAACTCTTTCCCCTGAATTCTTTCTCTTCTTTCTACACTATCAGCTTTACACTGTAGCACTGCCAAGAGATGCCTAAGGACTGATTCTGTTTTGTAAATAGCAGAATTATTTCATTCTTTTCCCCTTCTCCTCTGCCTGCAGGAAGCAGAGGAGAAGGACAAGTTATTACAGTCTTGGTGATAAGAGAAACGAAATCACTTTCCTCTCTCTTTTTTGTGTTTGTAAGTAAAGGACCTCACTTTCTCACAGGTTTGGGAATGCTTAATTGCAGTTTGAAATAAGATGGTAGATGAATGTCACCTTCAGTGCTTAGGAAGAAACGTTCCAGGCCACAAATGCCAGCACTCTTTTGGCAAAAGGATTCTTGTTGTTTTACCAAGTGTGTAAAATCATCAAGCTCAACCTTAAAACCAGTGAAGTCCCTACTGGAAGCAATGCAAAACTGTGCAGTTGTAATATTAAACAATCACCAGTGACATAGTGATTCTCAGGCTCATTACGAGGTGAGAACACAGGATTATGCTCAGGATTAATGATCACAAGAAGCAGAGTGAAGCTGCACACCGATTTCACATTATAGTGCTCTCGTCTGACTGATGTGTCACACTTGAACCGCAGTATTGCTGCTTTGACATTTCCTGCTTCACTGACAGCTGCTTTGTAAACGCTGTAAAATACTTTGATAATTGCAGGGTGAAAAGGGAGAACCAGGAGCTCTCGTTGCTGCTGATGGATCTTTAACTGAGTTATTAGGAAGAAAAGGGCAGAAGGTGAGCTAACACTGCTTTATGTTCCTCCTTGGCCACCATTTTGCCAGCCTCCTCTGCTAGATTTTGCGTAAGTTCTCTCCATCATCTGTACGTTTGTCTGTCCCTGACAGGGAGAAGCTGGAGCAGTTGGACAGGCAGGACCAATGGTAAGAAAAACCATTGCATGGATTGCATGGATTCTTTTCCTATTTGGTTTGGTGTTACAGATATTACCAAATGCAAGGTAGTCTCAGCTTGTCTTTCCTTCTGAGCAGAGGTGGAATATTTGTGCTTAAGTAATACTCATATTTAAGGACAGTCAATGTCCTTTAGAAAACAATGTAGTTGGTATATACTTGGTGCTGTAAACTACTTACTTGACTGAGGATTTAAATTAAAGCTGTACAAATGCATCTTGTTCAGATCAATGGTGAAATATCTTCAAAGCTAGGAACTTACACGACTTGAAGGAGTTGTGAGCTGGTACAGAGAACTTGAGTGAACTGGTAGAGAGAGAGGGGCTTAGATTGCCATCTTCTACTATCTCAAATGCAGCTTCATATAGTTGAGCATATAGGCAAAGTGATCTAAAGGATGTCCTTGACAGCACTGGGTTCAGCGATAATGCTGGAGGGGAATTTGGCGTTCATATCTCATCTCAAGGCTTTGTTCTGCCAGTTCCTCTTGCTGCTCAGACCGTTGTGCTGAACTGTCCAACTACAATTCCAGTTCATTGTAACAATCTATTTTTCAAGTTAGCGCAAGCACGCAAGCATTTCCACACTAAAGGAAGCTGTGATGATAAACAGAAGTGTGTGGATTGCATAAGTTAGAAAAATGTAATGAATTACCAGCAAAAGCTTAAGACTATAAAAGGTAACAGGACATTTCCAGTTCAGTAAAAACAGTTGACATTGAGGTAATGGACATTAGCAGTTTCAAGAGTTCATCTTCAGGGAACCCTAGGATGGTGCTAAGGCTAGTTTTGTGAGTATTTAAGGGATACTAAGAGCACTGGACCTCTTCTATTTATCACCCAGAATGTAATCACCCAGAATGTAATTTTCCCCCAAAACCTAAAAGACAAGAAGAATCTATTTGCCAAAGAAGCCTTGATTGAGACTTACAGTTATGTACTTACAGTACTATGAGGAGGTTGTGAAATGCTGGTTTCATCCTTTATGTTCAGAAAAGAGATCAGGGATCTTGTGGCAGCACCTGATTTTGCTCCAACTGCTAGGCAGGACTAGAGACAAGAGATAACCTAAAATCTTGCTGACTCTTTAATCCTGATACACCGACAAACTTAGAAGTAAACAGCAGAGTCTGTGATTTTTCTTCCTAGTTATTTCACCTCAACTTTAAATCTAGATCTTTCCATGATAATGGGCACAAAGTCTGATCAAAATTTTGCGTTGTCTATCACCCAATCTCCTTGGTCACATAGGAAAACACAAATTTGATCAATGCTGCTGATAGCCATGATTCATTTTAGTATTTAGTATTGTCCAATAGTAAAGCCCCCTTTGCCGTTGGTGGGTATCTTGTGCAACTATAATGTTTTTACTGCAGAGTACTTGATCAGGGCCCCCAGAATATAAATTGCCATAGTTTGGATGTCCGTAGTTCTTTTTCACTTTAAAACCCTAGCCCAAGATCCACTTTGAGATAACTGGAAACTCTGATTGCTCCTTTGTGCCATGAGAGGCAGAATGAGTTCATAGACATCACTTTCCAAAATTTAGAAAAAAAAAAAAAAAGAGTAGGAGCCCTTAGTAAGAACGACAGCATCTATCTGTTACGGTTGACTCTTTTGACTTCTTTGCTGTTATAAATGAAACTTGCTTTCTGAGAAGCAGTCTGCTGTGGTTTCCTCACATCTCTCTTTCATTTCACTTCTAGTTGTGGCTGCTGGCATGTGTTTTTGGCAGTTGGTAACATTTGTCAGGGGAGGGCTGCAGTCTTGACAGGAAATAGTGGAGGTGGCTTCAGCACAGCACAATCAGAGGCTTCTCTTTATTTAAACTAATAAGCAAAAAGCCTGTTTCTAGTCATCTTGGTTGCTAAGTAAGGCTCAGATTCCTGAGATCCTCAGATCCCATTCCTGAATTTCATATCTAATGCAGTCATCAGTTTTGACATGATAAAAATATACATGGAAGTGCTGGTGAACAATATTCAATTTGAGGTTATGTAATCTTAAATTTTACTTGTGGAATTCATTCTGAAATGCACCTTGTTTTTTTGTTGTTGTTGTTAATGACAGCTGCAAATTGCAAAGTACTAGAATATCAACTTTGTTTGATGCATAAAACTTTGAATATATTTTCCATGAATGTAGATCATTTCTCAATTAACTAATATTACATAAACACTTGCCAGCTTGAGATAAAAGATTTAAATGTAAATGACAACTCCATCAGTTTGACAATGACTTAATTCACAAAATGGACTGGTGAGAGACTGGTATTTAAATCTAGAGGCTATTCCTTCATCAAGATTTTGTTATCAGATGAGATGCAAAATTCTGAGTACAGAAAAGATACCTTGGATTTTTTTAGCTCTTAACTTATCCACACTTCCTATATGCCCAGATACCAGGGTTATAGCATTGGACTGTGAATAAGAAGACTCAGTTCTGTCACAGGCTTGCTGGGTTATCTTACGCACGTCATGTTTCTCTTCCCTCAAGTGTAAAGTGAAGGCAATATTGTTTAATTTTGTAAATGTATAAGTATTCATTTTTAGTACACTGAGGGGCACTAATCTAGTTTGACCCTATCTGCACCTTCCTATGAAGCAACCCAAATCCTCTGTATCCTTAAATAATGGAAAGACAGATCAGAGGGAGTGGGTGCTCATTCCCCTGTTGTGCAATAGGAACAACACATGAAAAGTTCCTTTTCAGTTGTCACAGCCCTTGAGCACGAGGTGTTTTAATGGGGTTATTGCATAGTATTTACACAGAACTCTATAGATTGGTGGACTTAGCTGTAATGATGCTCTGTGACCTCTCAATAGTGATTATATCAGAAACTGGAAAAAGTAAAGTAACTGTGAGTTCAGCTTCATGCTGTGCAGTGCACTGTTCATGGCTGGGAACCAAACAGTTCTTCTGGGCCTTCCCACACAGGCCCCAGAGGTGCTGGTAGCAACCAGCTGGTGGCTTCGGTGCAGCCATGCAGATAACTTTTTGAAAAAGACTCTGCTATCAGCACTGAGTGAAGGCGGTTGTAGCTCCTCAACCAAAATATGTACTTCAACTAGTTTGCTTCAACAAGCAAAATGAAAAGAGCAAAAACAATCAGAAAGTATATTGACACTGTTCCCAATACTGCTGTTGATGTGCTTAAGTAGGCAGACAAATGAGGGAAACAAGGACTTCTGGTCTTGGAGCTGAGCAGAGAAACAGCAGAAATGATTTATGTATCTAGAGCATTTTCAGGGATCCTTAACCTGGCAGATTTTGCAGATCTTTTCTGTGTTTCTTTTTTCTTTCCTTACTGCTTGTTTTCACCTCCTTAGTTCTGATTTGATTTCTTTCACTCTTCCTTTTTTTTAGTTCATCTTCTATTCCTTCTTAGTCTCCATATTCCTAATTAATGAAGAGGAGTGACTGACAAGATGAGAAGTTCCTCTTGTTTTTCAATTATTTGCTAGTCATCCTTTGAAGTAGTATTCATGATGCCAACAAAAGTTGGTGACGTAAAGTGACATGCCTGAATTGGCGTAGGCAGTGAAACTACCAGTCTTTCTTCTAGCAGCATATATCTGCATTAACCACCATGTTGCAGGTAACAATAGCAGGGTTTTTTTTACAATAAATGCACTAAAAGCACAGTAATTTCTCGAGATTAAACATATAAATTGTCACCTGTGAGAGGTATGTACATGAGATCTGTAAAGAGAAAGACTATTAAACCCAGAATTGTTTTAGGTATTTGAAGTACCATTTTCAGTTTTTATGCAACCCTCCTCACATGAGGTCTTCACCTGATGTCCTCTATCCACAGGCCAAAACATGGCTGTGACTATGAATCACTGCTGAGGTTAAAACACAACACCATAAGGCCATGAAAGGGGTATCCCTCAGCGTTTCACCAGGCTGAAACGAGAAATGTTGACACGTATATAAAGAAACCGCCCAGACTCTGGTTTTGTTGAGCCTTGGGAAGCTGATAGCAGGATGAAAGCTTGTGGTTTACCTCAGGCTTACTGCTTTGTAAACCTACTCACTTTCTGGTTGTTTAAAGATAACGTACTTGTAAATACCAAACCATGGATCGCCCATAGTCCTGAATTACTTTTCCTGAGGGGCCTGCTTGCCCCTTCTTTCTATGGTTTCTTGTCAGTGTGGTCAAATAGGTTACTCTTGGGTAAAGAAGTAATCCGTAGTACAGTAAATCCATATACCAAAGATGGCAGGAAGTATGTGGTCATTTGGTGATATATAAAGTCTTAGATTGGTGTACAGGCTTTTTCTCACAGGCTCTGACACAAAAACATTTAGAAAAAAACAACATAAAACCAATGAGCATAGACCACTAAGAGAGACTCCCATTTTTCTTTTGGATGATTCATTTAACTTTCCTTTATACTTTGATACCTGGCAGCTCAGTTTTGAATTTTACACCCCAGAAATGGCTGAGAATTCATACTTCTTTTCAGAAAACCAATCTTTTTCCAAAACAGAGTTCACTTTTGTACACATACGTCTCAGTTTCTGAGGTCTCTTAGAACTGTGAGTAGAGAGCCCATTTTGTGCATTGTCTGTAGACCATCACAGACTGAATATGTGACTGTGACTATGGTATCCTTTCTAAATAATCAAACATATGTCACAATTTTGTTTCACTTAAATTTTATTCTATTTTATTCTTCTTCTCCATAATCACACTTTCTTTTCTGTCCAGGGACCAATAGGACCTCCTGGACCCAAAGGAGCACTTGGTTTCCCAGGACGCCCAGTACGTATTAAGCTCTCTGAAGTGGAATAAAGTCAAATCAGCTCCTTCTGAATGTTTGCTAAATTATTTCTACTTATTTCAGGGCCGTCCAGGACTGAATGGAATGAGAGGTGTGAAAGGTGAACGAGGCGAAGCATTACATGTAAGTTCTTCTTATATATTGCAAATTAATTTAAAAAGTATAAAACTTTAAATCAAAAACCATTTATATGAGTCCCTTGAAAATGATGGCAAGACTAAAACAGCCAAGAAGATCTAGAAATGATGATATGCTTCTATTATTTTTCCTTTTTAATAACAGTCATTGGAAAGACAAAGTCTGGGTCCCTCTGGACAGCTCTTACAGGTATATACTGTTTTATCAGATCCCAGGTGTAAGCTGTATGTGTGATTCATTGTCAGCATAGGTTCAAATAGGCACAGGATCTGAGGTTGCAAATTTTTTTGATTTATCTCAGAGTTCCTCATGCAGGTTGTCAATATGACACTTCATAGGAGCTTATATTCACATGCTAACTATCCAGCATAGGTACCAAGAGCACTTGAGCATATATTTAATGGAGAGTCACTTACCCTGGTAACAAGAAGATAACTTGTCGACGCCAACTACCTGCTTTAGCTGTAGTGTTGTATCCAGAACAATAACTACTTTCTTGTCCCTGAAAGATGATAGAACTTGCACACCCACCTACATCCTGCAATTGTGGAATGAAAAGTGATAAACCAAGATCCTGGTTCAGCAATTCCATTCTTATAAATAGCATTCATACAAATAATCTCATGGTAAACAGTTAGAATGGACTACATGACAATAAGCACTGCTTAGCATAAGCAATAAGTTTAAGAATAGCATATTTTTTACTTAGCAGACAAATTTTTGTGGCTGTTCAGATGTTGTGGGGAGATGTGTGCTAGAAAAAGGTAGTACCTATATCACAGCAGTAGCCAATAATATTTTATCTACATCAAAAAGATGCTGAAAAAAAGACAAGGCACTTTTACTGTATTATCATAGAAATCATAAGAAAACAAGGATCAGGTAGGCAAGAGGAAAGAATGCTATGTCAGTCTCACTGTATTTCAGTAGAGCAGATTTTGTAAATGATTTCTGTTGTATGTATGTTGTTCTGTTTTTCCTTTGTTCAAAAAGAAAACCAACCAAACAAACAAACAAACAAAACAGCAAACAGCGCCCAAAGTGTGAAACATAGAATTAGGGTTATTTTTCCCCAAAATAACAGTCTTAGACCACTTTTTTTTTCCTTTGTTTAGGTTGAATATGAAAATTCACTTTGCAGCTTAGGTTCGTCTCACAAGTCCATCCTTCCCCCAGGTCAAGTAATATAAAACTCCATGATTAAACTGAGTCTTCTGGACCCCTTGTCCTTCTTTCCCTAGGCTCAACTGAATTGTTTGTGAAAGGATCTAATATCTTCTTTATTCAACTTTCTCTTACCAGGGCCCCCCTGGCTTGCCTGGGCCTCCAGGACCCCCTGGACCTCCAGGACGGATAGTTTATATCAAAGGAGTAAGTATGACTAGGACTCAGTTGCTGGTCTCCCACTGTAGCAGAAATAAGTAGAAATATGCTTCTCTTGAAAGGGTTTGCCAAGTGAATCCTCAAAAGTTTTTTCCAGCAATACAGTTTACAGCAGTCTGCCTTACTTGTGTGCATGGGGAAAAATCTTTTTAACTGAGCCACTGTGGTGAAAGAGTTTTGCCCCACACGGGCAGACTGGGACGTGCTGATAGAACCAGAATTCTCTATCAACAAATGGAAGTCACTATTCAGATTGCTGACTTCGGCCTCCAGGCCTCATCCTGACATTTCTTTTAGATCACTTTGCTATATTATGTACTGTATTATTGCCTATGTTCATTAAATTCATATCCCTTCCTATTTCCAATAGACAGTTTTCCCAATCTCTCCCAGACCTCATTGCAAAATGCCAGTAAGTCACACACAAGCTGCTCTTAGCAAAATGCATGGCCATGACAATATATAACCACAGTAGCTATACACATAACCACGGTAGCTATGCTTTCCCCTCCCTGCCTTCTGCTTTGCACCAGTTATGAGATGTATTTTACCCACCTTCAAGATAACAGATTTCCAAGTGCTTAGATATTCAGAAAGGAGCCACATACAAAACATGTGACAGAATTACAAACATTGGAACCTTTTGCCTAAAGTGCTTCGATTATTTAGTTGCCCTAACTCTCTTAATGCCTTTCCAAGCCTCATGTTTCCATAGCGTAAGGCTTGCTATCGGGAGCTGAATGCTTATGCTTACATGTACACATGTTTTTCATATTTATTTATAAATAATGTCTTCAGGTACTTATGTCTTTGGCTGTCTTCAGTTTCCCTAAGGGGACATAAGACTTCTTATCTACTTTACATAACATGTAGTGGTAAAGTCTCTTTTCCGTAGTTGACCCTCAAATGCAACAGAACTATACGTAAACCTTTACTATATCGTGAAGGCCAGCAGATGAAGTTCTGCCTCCGCTTTCCAGAGTGAATGACAAAGCCCCCATTGCCTTCAAATGACCTGCAATTTTGTTTAACGTAGCACAAAAATTACATACTACGATGAACTGTGAACAGTGTTCAGGCATGATAGAACCTCCCCTACGGCGATACTGTAGTGTCAAGTCACGGGTGAGGTATTTGGGAGGATTCTGTCTTCGAGAGCCACAGTCCTTCCCTGCAGAGTGTGATGTGCAGCATGTCTGCTCTACTTTTCCGCCCTATAATAACACATTTCCACAGTTTTGGCCTACACCTTTCAGGCATCATCTTCCCAACTTCCAACTCTTTGAATACCTCCCTTAAATCTTCCCAGTAATCTTTCTAGTACATTATATAACCTTCTTATATGATGTTTCCTCCCCACAAAAGAAGAAGCTCCTCTGGATTAGTCAACTTCACCTGGTCAGAGCTTTGAAACGAAGCAGTACAAGGCCCAGAGCAACCTGCTTTAAGCAGTGGGGTGGGCTGGATGACCTCCAGTGGTCCCTTCCAACCTCAACTTCTCTGTGAAATGATTCAAATGAATTTTAATTGAATTTCAGATAACAAAAAAGTTTGCCTTTCAAGATGGTAAAATCAGCAAAAAACAGTAACTTTTATGTGCAGAAATAATAGAAACTGTAGTTATAAATACCTCTTTATGCATCTAAGTATGCTAGATAGATTTGTCCTACTTTTGTGAATAATTTCCTACACCTATCCAAGTTTATAGATAAGAAGTCTGCTGTACATGCCTACATAAATGAATATCCCTAAAGAACTACAGACTGAACCCCACAAGTTTTCCTCATGTGAACTGATCTTCTGAAGTTAATGGAGCTATCCATGTGAGTAAAGACTTCTAAGAGCTAATACTGTAGGGTTAGTCAGATACAGCACCTATATGATGTCATTTTTTTAGTATATTTGCTTCCATTTATATGAATAGTATTAGTTAGTACTAAGACCTGTCCATTTCAGAGCACTCTGCCACATTTTAACTCCTGCACCACCCATATTTTGAAGACAGAGAGTGGAGGTAAGTAGCATGCCCATCATTACAGGAGAATGGAGTCAGTGTGATTGATAGAATAGAATTAGAATAGAATAGTTTCTGCCTCCTAGTTTTGATTGCAGTGCATATGGAGCATAAAATCATCAGACAGTAGGCATAATTATGATCTGATGAAAAAAATTACAAAGTCTGTTATCTTACAAGCAAAATTCAAATCCTGCCTTTCAAATGCAGTGACATAAATTCAGAATCATTCTCAGAATAAACTGAATTTTCTGATGTTTCACTAGCATGACTGAGAACAGGATTTGCTAATGCTTCAAAAATGCATGTTATTACCCTCTTGCTGAAAGCATGTTGCATGTTGAAGAGAGCACAATACTGAAACAGGCTTCATCAGCTAATATCAGACCTCATCAAACTGGAGATAATCACAGCTTTGTTACAATATATACTGTGATAGCATGCAAATGTTCCATGCTTTCCACTATGTACTTGAATCAGAAAATGTGTATGGATAATTTTTATTAATTTCTCTTTGTAGGTGAACACTCCTTACCCAGGAAATCAAGAAGCTCTTAATGTCCCAGGTGAATAATTCTTTGTCTCAAAACTCTTTTTTTGTGAACAAAGACCATTACTTTCTCTTGGGTAGGGTGTGAGTGATTTTGTGAGAAAATCATAGGTGGTATCTCATCTTTAATTGGTCATTTCTGTTCGTCCTTTTGCCCTGTCAGATCATGTCTTGCTGCAGTCTCAGCATGGAAGTCAAAGAACAGATGGATCTAGGTGTGAACTTCTAAGGCTAAGATTAAGATTATGTTACTCTACATTTAGTAGAGTAACACAAATTCCGCATATCTAAGGTTAGTTTTCCATCAGAGCTGACAAGTGGTCTGAGAACAAGCAATCTGAGGAGTAGGTGCCACACACTGCTGCATTGAGTCTTTACTTCTCTCCTCTGGCAGTGCTCTTCAAATACTAGTTCTAAAGCCTGCTGACAATACATCACATCAGCCAACAAAGTCATCTCATCCCTCAGATGTTTGACTTATGGCATCAGAAAAACTTCCCTTCTCTAACTGACTGACGCCAGAAATTTAGCTTGTGATCAGAGCTCCTATCCCATTGCTCAAAAGTAAATGATCACAGGCAGGGTCAGCACATACTGACTGCCAGAGAACAAACCACCTACAGTCCATGTTCTGGATTGGATTTAGGATTTTCTGTTCTGCAGATACAGCATCCCTTCATTCACAAGGAAGGTGAGGCCTGCTGAAGAAAGAGCGCAGAGAGAAGCAGTCTGGAAACGTCTGTTGTAAAACAGGGCTCTGAAAATGAAGTTCTTTTCATCTCCCATATTTGTAGCATTTCTGCAGAACCAGAAGAAGGAAAAATGCTATAAATATTTTTGTCCCTAAAAATGTTCAGTAACCATACAGAATAAGCCTGGAAGACTGCTACAGAAAGCTGTAGAAAGTTAATGGAAACACTTCCTTACCAATGAAGTGTTTACTGGGGATGCACAGCAAAAAAGCTTCCACTGGAAAAGCAACACCAGGTCATAGACTTGGTGAAGTTGCACCCCAGCAAGCCAGAAATTGTTCTTGTAATGCCCTGCTGAAGTTCACATCTGCAATGAGAATAGGTTAGTGTAGAGATTGTTCACTTAGCCATCTACCAACTGCCAGCATAGGTCACAACAGGAGCTGTTGCTATCATTGGGAGACAGCTGCTAAAATTACTTCAGGAGATGTGTCCTCTCATTGTCCTTGTGATTATACTTCAAAATAATTCCTGCAATTTGCTCAGAATAGGACCAGCTCACCTTACACTTGGTCTATCTGAAGTAAGTGGCTATAAAATGTTACTGTGTCAAAAAGTCAAAATGTCTCTGGAGACATTGAAAATCCGTCCGGGTGCAATCCTGTGCAACATAATCTAGATGACCATGCTTATACAGGCTTGTACTAGATGAAATAAATCAGATCTAATAAATCTAATTAATCATTTTACCTAGACATTTTGTAGGGCAAAGTTATTATGAAAATTGAATAATACCTGGAAAAATTGATTTATCCAGATTTATTTGGGTAGAGTTCTACCCTCAGCTATATAAAAGAAAAATTGTGCTAATAGTTTTTCTATTCTCAGAGAACATTTTCTTCATTTTCAGTATGTTTATGACATGTAGGAGCAACAAAACACCATTCACAGTTGCAGTTATCATGTACTGGTTTGTGTCTGAGTTTGGAGATGCCAGAGGAGGTATCAAAGGTAGAAGTGTAACCCAAGAACTGACAAACATATCCACAAGAGAGTTAGCACACATTCTCCTTCTGCTTTGCTCAGAAGACTTTATATTCTAAAGAAAGGCTAAAGAAAGGAGAATGAAGGACAGACTTGCTAGAGACCTTGTTGCAGATGTGGCTGATAAAGGAACAGGGACCATGGGCTGAAGAGAGAACACAGGCAGTCAGACATTAAATCTTCACAGGGAGAGTAAGCAAAGCATATGTGTCGTGGAGTCAAACATGTGAAATACCAGCTGTCATTTTCATTTGAGTTTGGTTGTCATCGCAGGCGTCTCTGTTGTTTGCAAATTCTCATGAATTTTGCTTCCCTGTCACGTTTGTATGTCAGGTGCTAAAGGAAGTGGAGATTCCTGGGGAGTGCACAGTTCAACAAACATAAAAGGAGAAAAAGGAGACACAGGGGCTCCAGGACCACCAGGTATTCTGAATATAACATTTCAGAAATATCCCATGGTAGTCTCACTTGAGGCAGGAGGTTGGACTAGATAATCTTCAGAAGCTCACTTCAACCAACTTTTTTAATATTCTGTACTTTATTTGTCATAATTATGAGAAGTATATGTGGGCCAAATGCATCAAATTACTGATGCTAGGAGCATCATAATAGAAGCTGCTCACTAGGCAGTTAATTTTCTGCAACAATTAAAAATTGATACACATGGCTATTTTTTATATTTTCAAAAAAAAGCGTGTTTGAAAAGACTGCAATTACAGGTCACACAATTTTCCTTTTTAATGTAGTTTTTGAAAGCTCAGATATTGACATTAGGCGTTTCCCAATGACAGTAATTCATTGGAGCAGTATATGAAATTCATATTTCATATATTCATATATTTATAATCTTTGTCAAGTGTTTACAATAAATTTAAAACCATATATGTACATGGGTATTTCTGTCTTTGTTCAAACTCATGGTTTGGTTGATAATATTTGCTCTTTCTGAGAGGACCTGTTTGTTCTCCCAAAAGCTATTTTCTTAATAATTTTTATTCTGATCAATATCCACTGACACAACAAGAAGAGAACTGGACTAGATTTGCCCCTTAAGACATCATGCTCAAAGTTAATCATCACACATTTGACGCAAACACATTTGGCTGTTATAAGCAGCTCTGAAAAGATCTTTTTTTTCTAAGGGTATGGCAAAGAAACATTATTTGAGGACTTTTAAAACTTTTTGTGCTGGCCTGACAGCTTTGGTGGACCACTATTAGCAAACAATAAAACCCGGCTGCTATAAATACCGATGCTGGTGCTGGTTTTTGTTGCAGAAGAGCAATGAAATGTTATTCTAGGATCAGCAGAATGTCAATAACCCTGGTTCTTTCTTTAGCCTAGAAAGGGAATAGCAAAACTGTAGTTAATTCAGAATTGCACAGGTACTGCTCGACTACCTCACTACTGCAAAGCAGATGAAATGCTTTTCTTTTATCTCAGTTTCCATCAAATGGGTTAATTTGGAGGCTTTTCTTTCACTCTCTGTCCAGATACCACTTTCCTAAAAACTCGGAACTTTTTGTCTTTAATACTTCCTTGCTTTGAAATTTTACTAAAATTCACAAACAGGTTGAAAATGAAGTAAGGTGGAGGAGTGACAGACAAGATAGAACATTTATGTCTTGTTTCATTAGGAAACTGAACTAAAAATATCTGTTAGATATAAAGGTTAATGTTATTATTGTAAATCATTTTCCTTCAAACTCCTAAAACAGTAATATCTAAAGCAGTGCTTTTAAGACAGAAATTACAGATAATTATTCTACTAAAATGATTTTCTTCATTTTTCAGGTCCACCTCTGCCTCCATCATATTTCAGCCACTTTATTAATAGCATAAAGGTAATTATATCCCATTTGTATTGAGCTCCATTAAGCTTTTTTTAAAGGAAGCTTTACTATACACTAAGCAGAAAACTACAGTAAGGTGAAGCATAAAAAAATATATCTCTGCATCAGCAATTATATTCTGTATTAATTTTCCAAACTTCAACTAGTTAACAAGTTATTAGAAGTATAGGGAGTGTAGATGTCAGTAAATATATAAAGATTACTTTTGTAAATAGTTTATTACTTTATGCTGAGGCTTTTTTCCCTCTCAGTGGTATAAAAGCGAATCATAACTCGTTGTTACCTAACATCAATTGGTACAAATTGTCTGCCATAAGTTAATGCTTTTGCTCCCATGCCAGCTCAGGTAAGAGACATCCATTTGCTAAAGGGGTGCTAGAAAAAATTATCAGCAATTAACATACGAAAATAGTCACTTATGCGTAATACTATTTATCTTTCCAGCACAGTGAATAAAATAGATTAAAGTGATGGAAGACGCTTTTATGCTTCCCTATAGTTCTTTCCTGGAGTGATTTATGGGAAAGCCTCCCTGTACCTTGATGTGTTTGGTCCATCATTCTCCTGATTGTTTTAAGTGACAGAACTTGAGTATCAACAAAATATCAATATTAATATTTTAACTGAAAAAGGCTGCTCTCAAACAATATAAGATCTGAAAAAAAAATGTAATCAATTTAACATTACTGATACCACCAAAAATAGGGTTGTTATATAATGATGCTGTTCATTTCCTTGGAGGACTTGTAGTTCCATCTTGGTTTTGGATTTTGTTTTTGTTTGGCTGAGTGCACCAAAGTTATTCCTATGACATAAAGTGTGTCATCCGTGCATGACAGACGTGATGCGGCTTCTTTGATCTTACAGAGCAGTGTCTGCAACTTTCAAGTTTTCGCTACAAAGAACTGATTTTTCATCTAGTCCTTCAGCTCTCCAAAATGACATGTCATACAGAAAGCTTTATAGTCCTGGGAAACCAACAAGAAAAAAATAGTCAAGGGAAGAGCTATACATAGTTGCGTCTCCCTTCCTACAGCTACTCAATATTCTCACTTTGCCCTTTGCTGCTTCTGCTCACGGGTTTATTTCTTAGAAGGGTGTACTAATGTAGACAACAAAGGTTGAAGGAAAAAAACTAGCTGAGAAATTGAGCGAGGAGGGAGATAATGAATTAGTCTTTCGAGGCTTCTTCTTACTTGTCACTTTAGTCCCCAGGCAAGTTGATAATCATCTTTGTAAATGAGGAGAAGCAGCCTGAAGTGTCTGCAATTTTGTGTGGCACCTCTCGTAGACAACCCCATGCTGCTCTCTAGGATAGTCTTAGCCTTGCTACATACCTTTCCATATCTGTCAAATTCATGTCCGTCTTGCTTTGCTTCCTCCATGCTGTGAGGGAAAAGCAAAAAGTCTGCTTTTTGTGGTTCCTCCAACTTTTACACTCTCTTTGCCTCCAGCTACAGCACAGAACACAGTTGCTGTGTGGCAAGTCAGGAAACAGCACCAGAGGCAGTTTCCTCTGCCTCAGCTTCTTCCTCAAACCTCTACCCTGAGAAATCCTTGGTGTCTTCAATAGAAGATACCATATCACTAAGGAAGGGAGGAATGTCCAAAAGCAGATAGTAAGATGATGCTGTTCTTGCCTCGGCTGAATGCTTTAAATTGTGTTTTCTTCAAAGGGTGAAAAAGGAGACAATGGAGGCCCTGGTGTAAAAGGAGAAAAAGGAGAACCAAATGGAGGGTTTTTTCTGACAGGACCTCCTGGACCGCCTGGAAGACCAGGATCAGTTGTAAGTCATACAAGCTGCATATTAGGAATAATTGTGGGCACACATTGTTTTAACTTAGAAAGCATTCAATAGAGACAAACAACGTGATGCTAAGAGCTATATATAAACTCATTAGATTAGTAAGGGAAAGAGAGCTGCATTAAGCATAGGCACAGGCATTTCAGTATTGTGCATAGAATTAATTTTCCATGAAAAATTGATGCAATGTTATGCTAGCTACTTAGCTGCCTACAACTACATCAAAATATAGGTTCATGCTATTAATAGCATTACAAATCAAGAGAGAACATATGACTTGTGAAGCTACTCCTTACGTTCTCAGAAAGGTCAAAACAGACTATACAAAATGAGGCAGAGACCGTCTTTAAAAGTGTTAGCCACTCAAATAATCCATCTTATTTTCTTTTCTAGTGATCCAAAAAAAAAAAAAACCCACAAATGAAAAGTACAATGTGTGCCAGTCTGGACTACTGCTTTAACATTTAGCTACTGTTTACTCTGAGGGTGGTTTAATCTCCCGGCAGTTGCCACCACATTTGCTTTGGAATCTGCTGCCACTTTGCAAATTAGTTAATCCCTGGGATCTGATAATCAGTGCATGCATTGCCCATATACTAAACTAAACTCAAGATTTTTCATCTTCCATTAATATCCATGGCTCCTTGAAAAAAATCACCAGTGGACTCATATCTAAAGAGGGATGCAGTAGCCCGTCTTTAGAAAATGCTATACACCAAAATTAAGATCCTGAAGCAGTTAATACATTCAAATAAAATATTTTTATTATTGATAGGGACCAAAAGGGGATTCCGTTGTTGGACCCAGAGGACCTCCTGGATTACCTGGACTACCTGGTTTACCAGGTTATGGAAAAACTGGACCTCCTGGCCCACCGGGACCACCGGGACCACCAGGACCCCCCGCAATATATGGCTCAGGTAAGGTTTGATTCTGTCTTTCACTGTACGTATAAGCACATAGATATGCGTACATCTCCCCTTCTCATACCTGTTCTTCCTCTCTGCATCCTTTCTCTCTGCACACTTATATCAGATTTCTTCCCTGGGGATGTCGATTGGAAGCAAGAGCAGAAAAAGAGAGCAGCTGCGATCAAATTTCATTGGGGAGCACAGGAAAATCTTATTTAAGCTGTGTTTGGGAAGTCTACATGACAGAGGATGGCTACATAGAGAGCTTTGTAAAACTGAGCAGTCAGCAAAATTTGGGAAATTTTCATGTGACAACAAGAAGCTCTTCCCAGATACAAGGGCAGTACATACAACAGAGCTGAAGTCTAGAACAAAAATGCAAGAGAAATGTCCCTGAGAAGGTAGTTGCCGTGCTAATGTTGAATACAAACAAAACTGTTTTGAGGTTGGTTACTGGGCCTCTAATGATTTTTAACTCACTGGATTAGAAAAGGAGCAAAATACGTCACAGATTTGCGGGAGGAGGTTATAACAAGGTGGCGCTGGAGCTTCTAAAGCAAAGGAAATGCATTAATCAAGTATCAGTTCAAAACGGTTTCTTTTTTGACTTCTCTCCGGTTGCAAGTCTGTCAGTGGCAGATGTTTACCTTGGGCCACGTTCTGGTAGACAGGTCTGTGTGCCTCTGAGACTACATAGCCAGTTTACCGGAGTGAGAGACTCCGATTCTTCCCCTTGGGACCTGAGACCAGACAGGGAATCCAGTGAGCAAAAACTGGTCTTCCAGGCCAAGGCATTCCTCAACCTGAAGGAAGCTGAAGGAAGATAGCATACTGACAGCAAGGGTGCTTGACCAGTATGAAGAGATTATGATGCAGCTCTGTCTTACTGAAGTTTGGGTTTGGCCTTATTAATTCATTTGAATTAATGATCAATATGCTTCTCCACAGTATCTGTTCTTCCCATGTGCTGGTTTGGAGAGCAACACTTCAGGAATTTTCTTCTATTATATATATCAAGCACTTCTGAATATTAGCTAAAAGAGAGCCAATCAGACAGAACAAATTAGGATTATTCTACCCTTCTACTTTTGCTTGTCCCCCCTGCCATTAGCCTTCATCATCTACCTACCCATTTTCCTCTTTACAAGCTTTATAAGAAGTCTCGTTAAGCAGCACACTGACAGATGTCCATTTTAATGAATGTAATGAACACTGATGTTAATTTATTTCCTTTCTTCAAGGTACCTAGTTAAAGCTCTCACTTACTTTAATGTGGAGCTCACATCCTGCAGTATGGGGGGAAGTAAATAGTGTGGTTTAAATGACCCCAACAGCTTGCAAAATCCCATGTAGCAAGTAAAAGAAAAAGCTTCTCTACTGCTTAAAAAATAAGAAATAAATTCTGTATTTCTTTTGGACAAAGCAAATTTTGGACATAATCTGACCCCATAAGGACTGTGGTCATTACAAGCTTGGACTACCCCTAGGCACCAAGCCCAGATATTTTCTTTAGGTTCCCTTTCTCTCAAAAAGACTTAGAACTTGTACATTTGTTTTGTTTCAGCACCTGCATTTCCTGGGCCACCAGGTCCTCCGGGAGAGCCAGGGTTACCTGCAACCAGGAATCTGGTAAGATAATGAACTGTGGAAATTTCCCTTTGAAAACTTCTCCAAAGCTTGTAGTGGCTGCTAATAGCACTGCTTGAGGAAGAAAAGTTGAGGATTTTTATTTATTAGAATGTTTTCTGTTTTCCTGAACATCATAATTTTTTCGGAAGGGAAATCGTAGTGGGAAGAGTGAATGAAGAAGTCTGCTTGTTGTTTTGTTAGTCATAGTCTAGTCAACAAATGTAAAATAAGACTAATGGGATGTTAAAGCAATGGAAAGGTGTGCATATTGCATGTTCAAAGCAATGTCTCAGAAAGGGTGTGGCAACTTAATATGATGAGATACCAGAAGAGTTATTCTGAATACTCTGATCTGTAAAGCTTTAAATTGCTGTGCCAGAGGTACACATAACTGAAATTGTTTCTTTTTATTACTGAATGACTTAAATCTACACTGTACCCAAGATGTTGATCCTGTAGAAAAGATACTCAAGACTTCTGACCTGTTAATTTCTAAATAAAATATTCCCCATTTATGGAAGGAGAAAAAGGATAACAATCTTACAGTAGAGTTTCATTTCCATTTTAAAATGTATTCATGTTCTCATGTTATGATAGAAGAACAAATTCTCCGTACACCTCAGGAATTATTTTAGAATGCACTAATAAATAAGCAGACTTTCAGATCATTCACTTTATGTAAAACAGCCTGACATGAATAAAAGCCTAAATTACTTTTGATGCCTTCCCACCATAGCATAGTCTGCCGACTAACTTTACCCACAGAAATTCAACTGACAGATGTTACAGACTAAGGGAGAAATTGCTGAACGAAGATTGATGCCCCAAGGTAGAGGAATGCAGTTACAGTCTGGGAGATACCTTCTTGGGTAGGGCTTCCCAGTCCACTTAGGTCAAAGCAAACATTTTAAAATCAATCTGTAAATCGAAACCAGGGTCTGCGTGGGTTATAAACCATCAACAGATTTTTCTGACATGCTCAAGAAAGAAAAAAAAAAAGAAGAAACTCAAGTGTCAGGAAATGACGATCTCAAGAAATTTGCTGCTGATTTTGTGCTACTGGCAATTTTAGACTGTAAAAGTAACTCCTTTTAGAGACCTGTGTTTTCAACTCCAGAGGACAAAAATGGAGGTAATAGATGCAACAGTCACATTGAACAGACAGGGTTTAGCTTACTGACTATAATCTATAAAAGAAAAAATGAAAAGTACCTGCTGCATAAACTAGAAACACATGGAAATGTAACAGGCATGGAGTAAAACACCCTTAAAGAAAAGACCAAAATTATTTTTTCCACCAATTGCATTTCTTCCAACAACAAACGTCTTTGATGTTCCATGGGGTTTTTAAATAGAATCATAGAATCATTATGTTTGAAAAAAACATACAAGATCATCAGGTCCAACCGTAAACCCCTCACCACCCGACTTATTAAGCCACGTCCCTAAGTGCCTCATCTACACGTTTCTTGAGCACTGCCGGGGACTCTGCTATGAGAAGACTGCAGAACTTCTCTAATGCGAAGACTTTCTGCTGAAGACAGCTTTTACATTCACTTAGGTACTGGGTAAATAAAATGGGAAGCTCACTGAATCCAAGTGATTTCATAACACTTATTTAGTCTTTATTCAACAGGTGACATTTTTGAATATTAAACATTTTGCTTTAATATCTTGAATTTAAAGAGACTATATTCTAAAATACCATCTGGACTAATCCTGCCAGAAACTTTCAGCTTGCCTAGAAGGTATTACCACATCTGAATTCAGCGTGTTATCAGTGCTACTTTTCATTTGTATGCCTGATTTGTAGTTATATGCCATGAAAATCAGTAGATTAAATGTCTAAACTAATCAAATTAACAGGAGTTCAGCAACAGTAAGAAAAACATAAAAGACATAAATGTATCTAGCATTGGATGTGATATTTATAGGTTATGCCCAGCCTTATCATGTCTCTCTTGAACTCTTCCATTTTGACCCTAAACCTTAGAGATGTAACCTCACCCTTTGCAAAATTAACCAAAAAGCACAGAATTATGATGCTGTCATGCCAGGCTAGCAAGATCTTTATGTTCTAAAAGCTTTCTCTGTGGAATAAGGTAAAAATGACTTTATGAGCATTTCCTGCACAAACATTTTGATGTTTCTGAACTTACTCGAGTAAGACTTAAAATTTATCAGGCAAAATGTTCTCTGTATTTGGTGCTGTAACACAGGGTTTTACTTTTGTTTTGTCACTTAACAGGTTACAACATTTCGCAATGTAGAGGGTATGTTGGAAAAAGTTCATTTCGTAGCAGAAGGTACACTAATCTATCTGAGTGAAACCAGTGAGGTTTTTATCCGTGTTCGAAATGGATGGAGAAAATTGCAGGTACTATTGCCCTGTTTCCCAATATTTTTTAGTTCCCATTTTCAAAATGGAGGTTGTTGCAGATATGCCTAAAGAAGTGGAGAAATATGAGTTCAAAGATAGATATATATGTTTTTTAATTCAGAAGTTGCTATTAATAAGGTTTTGTTTGCTTTTCATTTTGTGTTTTTCCAGCTTGGTGAGTTAATTCCTATCCCTGCTGACAGCCTTCCACCTCCAGCCTTATCAAGCCATGTAGGTACAAAATACTGTGATTGTGAAAAGCTTATCCTCAGTGTGCAAAAACTGGAGAAACATTGGGCGGAACTTGTAGGAAGGTTTATGTGCAACATGATTTCTGCTGAGGCTTATCAATTCAGCATACGTATCCTACCACTATATAAGCTCTCAAATTGGTTATACTGGCCAGCCATTAGTGTATAGCCATCATCTTCTGAGATACTGAATACTACAGAGAAAAAGCAGGATCAATAAAATAAAATAAAATAAAATAAAATAAAATAAAATAAAATAAAATAAAATAAAATAAAATAATAAAATAATTCTGCTTTGTAACACCGAAGGCAGTCATATCAAGCCCTGGTCCTTTTCAGGGAAACTCAGTAAAGAGCTTCTGAAAAACATATTTTCTTAAAAAGATTATAGCCCTGTACTCCTGCAGTCAGGGTACATAATTGTCATCTGTATGCAGCTCATCCCACGGTGTGTTGGGGTCTGTTGTACAGCTTCATTTTTTTTGATCTATACCTGCCTCCATTCTGCAGGTCATTGTACAAACCTGTATGCTGCCTGTCCCCCCACATCCCAGGAGGATGAGAAACAGAAACTGGACGAGGGACTAGAGCACATTCTTTGTGGCAGTTAATTGATCCAACCGTGTAGTGCTGAGGTGCTGAAAGGCGATCGAGCGCTGGGTAGGAGTGAGGAGAAGGGAAATGGCCAGACAAATCCTGGTGACAATGAAATAGAAAAACGTTGGAGGAGGTCAGAGAGATTGGCACTTAGCGCACGGGGAAGATGTCTAGACCTCAGGTTGCAGGAAATTGTCTGCAGCCTCCAGCTGACATCATGTGAGTTTCCAGACCCGGTACAGTCACTGCCGTATTGCTCATACTTCCCTTGTCTACATGAGAAAACTTTGCTGTTCTTGAAGCAGCTATCAAGCTCATCAGCCCTCTGGTTTCTACAACCAAGTTACATAAGAGGGAGAACTACTGAGGCCTTCAAAAATCTTCCCACTCGCCACATTTTCTGTTTCTACATCCTCCTTGTGCTTTCAGTTTTAATTTTTCTGAACCAGTTTTCTGCAATCGACCAGAAAATTCCACACAGGGCTCCTGACACACTGTGACATGAACACTAGCTGTGCAGTGCTTAAACTCAGGTTTAGTGGACTAACTTGGCTCAGGACAGTATTCAATCATGTATTAAAGTGGCTTTCTAAATTAATGGTTGGTAGAAAAAGCATGTGGCAGTTTCGGTTTATTTTTCAGAGGCAGAACAGTTTCAGTTTCTCTAATATTCAATGTTTGTTTTATTTAGAAAACTGTTCAATGTCTAAAATCCTGACTTGAGTAAAGAATGCAATTGATCTGTTTGTGTGTGTTAAAATAACAGGGATTTCAGTCTCTTCCGGCACTGAGTCCAATTTCACATATGAATAATGGAAAACCAGCAGTAAGTATGAGAACTGTGTCCCAACTAAATAGCTCTGTTTTGAAACATTATATTTTTGCATTATGAGAGAGTTTTATAATATTGCCTCTTCAAAGTCACAGAATTTACTTTGGTAATTTTCAAATACACTGGTTTAGACATCTTGAATGGAATTTTAAATGCTTTCCTCCAGACTATTGTGGTCATCTTAATCCTTTTCCTCTTTCACTCAAAACAAAAAAGGCCCGGATCCTGATTTCTAAGTTAGAGTACTTATTCTCTTAGTCATTTTTGTTGTATTATTGTTATTCTTAATATAATATTAGAATCTTTTCTGTCTTCATGATGCTGATTGTCTTTAAATGGATACTTTAGAATCTAAACCTTAATTTAAAATGCTTACATATATTTTAAATAAATAAAGCAAGATAATCAAGCTGCATCTTAAAAAAATAAACTCTTTGATTAGTTCCTGCATTTATACTGTTTGACTAAGCCATGCTGCCCCTGCTACTTGATGACAGAAAATTTTTAAATGATATATGGTCTCATCCTGCTATGTATTTCCATGCTTGTAAGAGATGAATGTAGCTTTTTTTAATGGAAGAAGTATTTTTTTTTAGTAGTATATAATTTTCATGGTTTTATGACTGTTCAGAGATAAATAATGTATCTCTGCTGTCAGTTGGATAACTTTATGCAACTTTTATACCTTGTATGGAATATACTTGGGGATTTTTATAATTTACACCAGAAATGTTTTCCTCATGTTACAAACTTAAATAAAAAAGTTGTTCTTTTCTCTTTTTTTTTTCAGCTGCATCTAGTGGCTTTAAATTTGCCGTTAGCTGGTGATATGCGAGCAGATTTTCAGTGCTTTCAACAGGCACAGCTGGCAGGTTTGACATCTACCTACAGAGCCTTCCTCTCATCACATTTGCAAGATCTAGCCACAGTTGTGAGAAAAACAGACAGATACAATTTACCAATAGTCAATCTTAAGGTAAAAATGAGTGCTTATTACTTGTTTTATTCAGATGTACCGTAGGCGCCCTGAAACCTTGGAAAACAGCAAAAGCAGAAATTTCCATCCAAACTGCACTTTACTAGGAAGTCTTGTTTTATATTTTCAAGTCAGAGTCCAGCTAGAAATGTAATGCTGAAAGAGGAAGATGCAGACTGTCTCACATTTCATTTGTATTGTCTAGAATGACTTTTTTCAATACCTTAAGACTAATGGTAAAAAGAAAGCTATATGAATGGCTTTCTTAAAGCAGACTGCTGGCATAGCAACAGTGTGATGTTCAGCAGTCTGGAAAATTTTGTCTTAACAAGGAAACTGCATCTTCATTTTTCAAAGATGGATATTATTGTCTTCTTTCTAGTATAACCACAGAATTTAAAATGTTTATTTTTTCCTCATTTTTAAAGATAATGGCAAATTCTATGCTTATTAGTGATACTGCATTTACCCCAATGAAACTGAGAGTTTTTGCAAGACTCTAGAACATGAGTCATCTTGTGGTTTCACATAAACACGCTAAAACTGAGGAAAACAAACTGGGTCTTGGTAGTATTGGCTGGCTCCCAGCACAAACAGCCAAAGAATTCTCCATGAACAACACACGACTCTTGGAGCTCACTCAATGGATTCTGCTCTGAAATGCAGGCATACACTGATGCTTGGAGGAGAAGTCAGTGAAAACAAAGTTATTCCAACTTTTTTGGAGGAAAAACTCCAAAGCAATTTGAGAGGTACCCTGGCACAAAGCTTTGGATATTTGCAGCACTTGTTGTAAAATTGTGACCTCCTCACAATTTGTGTTTCCATTACAAACTACTTTTAGATCTTCTCTTTAGCTAGAGTAGGTATAAGCAAATCTTCAAATATCTGTATGGACATTTGGGAGGAGAAGGGTAGGAGAAATACTGAAAATAGTGAATCAAGCTGAAGATCTAAGCTGAAGTCAATGAAGCAGAGACATGACTGTGAATAGAAAGGCCAGAGGCAAAGATGTATATGTAAGAGCTATTAGCACAGATATAGTAGACGAATTTGTTCAGAAGCACTGCATGGGGACTGTGATGTGGAAACTGGAATCTGAAGTGTTTTCAAATGCAGATAAGGTTTTAGATTTATAGAATTCTTCTATAAAATTCAGGTATGTCGTGGATTTCATTTTTTTAATAAAGTGACTGAAATTTCAACAGGGAGAAACACTTTTCAGTAACTGGGAATCAATATTTAATGGGAACGGTGGACAATTCAACCCTCATGTACCAATATACTCATTTGATGGGAGAAATGTCATGACAGATCCATCTTGGTGAGTTTACATTACCTTCTGCAGTTTTTTTTTTTTTTTTTTAATTAATTTTTAGCAATTTTGTGGTATTTTAGTATTTTTTAGTATAAATGACTTCTCTTATACTTTCTCCTCTGTTTCTGGTAGCCTATAACTGAGATATCAGGTAGTGTTCTTCTCCCTTGGCTTTTGTTTCAAGCAGAAGGAGAGGACAGTAAAGGATTTTTATATGGTATGAGCTGAGCAAATTCACCACACATATAGGCATACAGTTAAAATAAAAATTAAAAAAGAGACTTTTTTTTCCAGGAAATAACCTCTTAACTTTACCTTTCAGGCCTCAAAAAGTAATATGGCATGGTTCAACTGCAAACGGGATCCGACTGGTTAGCAACTACTGCGAAGCCTGGCGTACAGCTGATACAGCAGTTATGGGACAAGCATCACCACTGAACACAGGGAAACTTCTTGATCAGAAAGCATATAGCTGTAGTAATCGGTTTATTGTTCTCTGCATTGAAAACAGTTTCATATCTGATACCCAAGGAAAATAATTTACCCGTGGCACAAAAGAATATTTCATTTTATGACAGAAAAAAAAAGCTGACACTGAAATTTAATTTGTAATGATGTAAATATTCTATTTTTTATAATTGCAAATTTCAGGAAAATATAACCAAAGAAAACATACCTCAACACAAACAGTATTCCAGCTGGGTGGAACATCTAGTGTGTGTGAGGCTGACGTAAAGCTCTTCCTTCCACATAAACACCACGGGGGTAGCAGATTTGCCAAGGATTAACTCACAGTCACCCTGGCTGAGCTGGAGATCACTGAAGGGTGCTGCTGGTCAAGGGTGGGCTGGGAGCCCAGCCTGTCTCCGGAACAGGACAGCGCAGCGAGGCTGTTGCTGCTTTGCAGTTGAAACGCTGCACACTCCCCCCCCCCATTCAGAAGGTTGATTTTTACATTCTTGTCTCCCCTCTTTTTGCTTGCCTAGATTTTGAATACCTAAGGCACTATTCATATATATATGAATGTACACATATTATTGCTGAGTGAATAACGCTAGGCTGTTAAATCTGACAAAGCTGGAATTTTCAGAAGAGCTTTAACATCATAGGTGCTCACCCCCTTTGCATTTCGGTGGAAGCTGGGTACCCAGCTCCCAGAAGTTTGTACAGATTGCAGTCTAAAAGTGCATTACTTTAGTGGCTTGGCTTCTTATTTCCACATTTTCTTGGTAGATTCTTCACGTGGGGCTTTTTACGGGAGGGGTGAATTTCACCTAGACAAAATCTGGTCCTTATCTTGGTGCTACTGTCATCAGAAAACCTGAAGCAATGTTAATAGAAAACATCCTGTTTTACTGGCATGACTGTGCGAAGTAAATGCAGATAAAAGAACCATCTGACCTTTATTTATTCCACTGCATAGGAGGGGAAGTCATTTCCTGTTGCAACAGACACTGCTAAACGAAAGAGGCCTATCATGGTTTCTTGAAAATAGGTTTTTAGACATTGTTATCACATTAAGTTATATATAAAGCAACCTTCCTTCTTGTGAATTTACCATTCAGGAGTTCATGTAACAAAAGAGCTGTTAATATAAACTAAAAGCAGTAGTGACAGGAATGATCAGTAAATGCTAATACTCTGCATAAATGGTATCACTGTTACATTTTAAGTCTCTTGTTTATATTTTCCTAGTGTATACATTAAGCAAGGTATTTACTTATATTAACAGGCAGTAACTATGCAAGTCAATATTCACTCACCATCAAATAGAATATTAAAGTACTAGGTAGCTTTCAAAGAAAAAAGAACACAACAGATTACATTGTTATACTAAATTGATTTAATTACTAGAGGAAATAATAATGTGAGATCCAGAATTTTTTCCAATTTAATATAAAAGCATATTTCCCAAGGTCAGCTGAATCATATCTTTTTTTTTTTCTTTTCTTGGAAAGTTCAAGATTCCATTATTAAAACATGTTAATGAGGGCAAGCCAATTTATGCCACATTTAAACTGTATGCATAACAATTCCCTACACTCATTTATAGTTTGTTCCCACAAAATGCTGAGCACTCTTGTGAAATACAAAATTCCTTTGGGTTCCATGGTTGAAAGTGTTGTATATGTAGGGCATGTTTCCCCTGTGAGTCACAAGGTTCAAGGAGGACAACAAAGTGTATGTGCCCTTCTGGCAGGAGCCATCTACCTCATCTGTCTTGGTTTCTCAGAGGCAGGGACAGAGCACGTGTATGCTTGCAGCTAGTATCAGTGCAGTCAGCTCTGGCTCTTTCTCTCTTCAGCTAGAGCTGGCAGTCACTGCGAGCTGGCTGTTTCCTTGCCTAGAGTTGTAGCGACAAGGGAGAGAACGGCAGATGTGACCACACAGAAGGGAAAAGAGGAGGGAACTAGAAGCACATACAGTTTTCAGGAGATACTGATCTAGCATTTAGGCCAGGCCCAGCAAAACTATGTGCAGAATTCTGTTTGTACAGATCATTTCACAGAGCTAACGTCTCTCCGTATCCTAGATAGCTGCTAGAACTTGGCAGAGACCTGAAATGGTTAACAGCATTCACGGGATCTTAAGGAAGTCTTAATGATTGCTTCCCACATCTACTATTAATCACCAGGCTACAGGAATCAATTATGCAGACATCAGCTTAACACAGAGCATGAACCATGCATCATCTGTGCCGCCCCAGGGCAGGGAATCCTTACTGTGCAACGCGCTGTATCCTTACAGACTGCAACGAAGGAGCTGCCTGATCCCAGAATGAGGGGAGAGATCTGATGGTGAGCTGAGGATTGCCTGTAGAAAAAACCTTTCTGTCATTTTAACTGGACTCAGTGAGGCTCTTTATTCTTCCTGGTGTTACTCCAGAGAAACAGTAATGTTTGTCAAGAACACAGCAAAGACAAGCCAGTATTCTACAAGAAACTAGCCTTCCCTGTCAAGACAGAATATTTTTTGCAGCTGAACCTGATCCTGACACAAAGGTCATAATTGTGTGTAACGCAGATCACCAACACCAGCATCAGAGCAAGATTGTTGTAAAGAATACCTGCAATAGAAGTCAATGCAAAATGAATTAATGAAGTCAGAGCATCAGCCAAATAATCTTTATTTAACATAAAACCTTTGGTTGATAATATTCATCTATTTTAAAGCTTTGATGCCCTTTAAAGAAAGAAGCTAATATATAGGGCCTGGCTGAAGAATGCTGCACTGGTCTGAATAAAAAGTTTATTTGACACGAAATAGCAGACTCATTTCAGCTACTGAAATGGGTATTTCTAGAAATCATACTGGTAGATTTGTTATTATGTCAAATGTAGGTGCAAGCTAAACCAACAGACGCCTGGTTTAAATTAAGAAGAATCCATGGTAGGATTTGCACTTCTTCAGAAGAATCAATTCTCCATTAAAATAATAAAAAATTTATTTTAATTAAGCTGGTGCTTAAACTGAGCGAAAAAATACTCAGTAACACTTAGGAAATGTTCATAACCAGATGGAAAGTGTTATCAAATCCTTGCTGAAGAGATTCATTTTTTTATCATGGATACTTTGGGAATGTGCAAAATACAGGCATATGTAGTTGAATACATCTCATCTAAAAGGATTCTTTGTTATCAGGGTTTACCCTGAAGTGTAAGACTTTGACTGCACAACACCAGATTGAACTTAATTAGAATCAGTCCACATTTTTCAGATGAAACAACACTCTACTGGAACATCGCATCAGATTTGTCAACCGCATTCAGTGAAAAGAAAGCAGTAACTTTGCCAGTTTCAAGAGAGATCCTCTGAGTCAAGTGACTGCTTAATTCCATTTCACTTTTTAGCAATCAGAAGACTCCTCACTTACAAATTTTTTTTTTTTTTTTTTTTTTTAACATTTTCACCTCTTCAAGACCCCTTCTGTGAAGAAAGTGCTAATACTGTAGCAGACTCTCCCCCAAAACAAAATACCAGTTATCTGATACTGCTTTATGCAGCCAGAATATCACTGCTGCTGACAGGGCTCATGCATGCTTGGAGATGGTAAACTCTAATGTTTCAGAAGCAGTTCTCAATAATATATATATCTGAACTGACTACTTCTGAAGTTCCTTGTGCAAGAAATGCAAAGATTTACTGAATCATCTTTTGTCTTGAAACAGCAAGTTGTTGGGTTTTTTTGTTTTGTTTTGTTTTTCTTTTTGAGTCCCAATTTGTCTCTCCAAATTGCCTAAAAGATGGTATAGGGGAATATAATTTTTGGCGTGATTAAGAAGGTGGAGGGGAGGTATACTGGGAGAAAGGGCACAAGTGTGCACACATGCATGCATAACTGCAGGCATACTCATCTCCAAATAACTTTTTTTGACTTTGCTACCTCACACTTGATATACAGGGTCTTTAACTGTCTCATCAACTTCTTTGACCTCATGCACACAGGTAAGAGCTATAAGAGGATGGATGAACTTCTGACAATCAATGCACTAATCAGGGCCCAGCAGAAAAAGTGCCTTCTCAACTCACTTGCCTACAGGTTCCATTTTTCATGAGGGTCGCATTCCTCCATGGAGTCTGCTTTGCACTGAAGTGAGAGTATCAGCAGCTGATTGTAGGCACCCTGCAATCCTCTTCTGATCCATTGTTATGTTGGAGGTATATAACCAAAAAAATGCCTTTTGCTCTGTTCAGTTTAAAGATCCTTCCTTGGGTTGTTGCAAAACATGACCTGTTTTCATTGATCACTACTCTTGCCTAGGTGAAATAAAAAGGATGAGCTCTTCTCCTCCCATTGCTGTTCTATGCCAAAGAAAGCTGTGAGCTTATGTGCTGCAGCATATATACCTCTAAGGCCAGACAAGTGTCAGTACTAGCCTTGGTGCAGTCATGGTGTGGCCTGCCTTGCTGCAGAGCTGCATATAGCCAGATGAAAGAAAAAGAATGACTTTCAATTTCAATATGTACAGGTATTTAACTCGTTCTGTTCTTGTGTTCAAACATCCCGGATTGTGAAGTTGCCGACATCAGGAAGGCATGGCCCTCAACTGATCTGATTAATTAGAACATACCTTACTGACAAAGCTTGTGCAAATGTTTTCACTCCTAAGGCTGCAGATTACCCATCTTTACCCCCCATTTGCATCCAGCTGAAGCTCCCCAGAGCAACGTTGTATTCAAATGAGCAGGTCAGACTATTTGAGTAAAAGGATGAGATCCATCCAAAGCTGATGCCATGCATTAATCCACATGAATTACAAACTGATATGCAGGCTGTTTCTCAAAAGTATAACAATAACTTAACCAGAGTGCACTGTGATGCATGGATCAAATCTGTATTCGCTTCCTAACACTCTCCCCTTCTTTTCTGTGTCTTGGTACTATCTCAGAGTGGTAGCATAATTTAGACTGGAAGGGGTCAGAAGTTCTCAGGAGAGATTCTAGCCCAATTCCTTGCTCAAAGCAAAGTTAACCTCAAGGTTAGATTTCCTCTGAGTGCAAGAGAATGAACTGAAGGTGCACCAGCAAGCTCAGATGGGGTCTATGTCCCCATTTTCAAGGCCAGAAGTTGAAATCTGTGCATGTGCCGTGACTGCTGTTAGGACAGAGAAGTATCTGGCTGGTGGACAGAGGATGTCAGAATGCATTTGTGAGCTGAACCTCTCAAAATTTATTTCCTGGAGAAAAGCCTCCATTCTTACAGAGTAACACTGAGGCAGAGAAGCATTAGAAGTTAGTCACATCTAATCCAGTCATCTCCTAACGTCTGCATTTTTTTCTGGATAAAATGTTGGGTCAACCACCGCAATCTAGCTGTTATTCAGGTAATGAAATACCAGAGAGTAGTGCAAGGTTTAGGAACACATCAACATTTTAAACTTCTGTTCTCAGTTTGAGTGCCACATAATGATAGATAATAAGCCACTCATCCTGTCAAAGTCAGTTAACCCCAATATGTGTCTTAAAAAAAAACAATTGCTCACCAGCAGGAGAAAAAGGTCAGGAATGCTAATGAATAGCCCAGAGGGTTATAGCCTAACCTTCTAGTCTAGACTATAATGATCATTTAGAACTGCATCCTCTTTTCCTGGTATGCTCAGCAGGACTCAAGGTGGTGAGGGAGAAAAGTAAGAGGAGGCAAAAGGATTGTGGAAGAGGAGAATAAAGCACTGAAATTGTGGTGAAATCTACAAAAGAGAAATTAGGGAGAAAAAGTAAATTCTCTACAAAGGGTCTATAAAAGCAGTCCTGAAAACAATAAATGGGCTAGTCGAGGTTGGAGCTGTAGATGGAACAGTATTAACTCTGAGGAAATGTGTGTGAAAGTAATCGCCAATGTCAAACATGGTGATGAAAAGCACTTGGGTATCCATGTCTAAACTTAATGATCCTCTAATTTCCCCTCAGCCAATGGGAGATAGTCATAGGCAACCACGACACTTTGGACACATAATGAACAATACGCCTCATATGTAAGAATCCACAAAAATTAGAGCCCCATAGACTCAAAAAAATCACGCCCAATATCCTTAATCTTGTAATGGAAGGTCTGCGAGCACAAATCCCCCCAGCATTAAACCTATATTTCTCACACCAGCCACTAGATAGCAGGTTAAAGGGTAGCAGCCCCCAGCAGCAGTTTTGAAGTACTGGCTCTACACAGAAACTTGATTATAGAGTGGAAAGGCTTGAATATCTCTGCAGGTGCTCTGCTCACAATACTTTGATGAGCTTTCTTTTTTTTTTTTAATGTATGTGTCTCTCTGTACATTCTTTGGGAAGCTAAAAGCACTGAAAAGTGAAAAACTACAGTGATAAGACTTTAGCTGCCTAAATCTAAAATAGTAAGTTACTTCTAAACTACTGAAACCTACTGTATTGGAAAGTCAGAACAAGTTAAGCAGAGTAACAACTTTTTTTTTTTCCATCCAAACTTTTGACTTTCTGGAACACTTAATCTAATCCATGTAATCCATGTTTGTTCTTTTAGTCTCAGGTAAAATACAGAGGCTGTGAGTGGTAAGGAGTCATCACTTCACTAATTCCGGGAGAACTAGTCAGTGTCTTTATTTTCTGTGATTTTGTTTGCAATCCAAGCAACTCAGGAGTATACAGTGAAGTAAGCTCAGGACTAGAACAGCCCAGGACAAGACCGGAATCTGCTGAAGCCCAGTTATGGCTCTACAGGGTTTGGTAGTGTCATCGAAAACTGGAAATAAACCTCTTAACATCAATGTAGTATTAAGAAGCAGGCATTCACTTTACTGCAGCACTGAGTGCGTGGGGGATAGCTCCACCTATCATGTACACCGTAAGGTGTGTTTGCTAAGACGACAGCGAAAACACGTCCTTGGGTGCATTCTCTTCTGGGGTTTCTCATAACAGTAGCAATGTTCAAGTGTGCACTGTGTTTCAGACCCAAGTGGTGGTTTATGGTGTTTCCTTTTCACAAATTCTTCCTCATTTTGTCCACAAAAGAAAAGCAATGTCCAAAAAGTACGTTAGGATTTTTTCTTTCTTTTTTTTTTTTTAAACCAAGGATAACTCTGCCTGGGGAATCCCAGATTCATCTGTTAACAAATACTGCAGTGACTAAAGCAGGAGGTGGCCGAAGAGAAAGCATGATCTCATGTTTATGGTAATAGAATGGTGCCCAAAGGACGTGGATTATGTTCCTGATTCATTCATGAAGAAAATCTCCATAGCAATTAATCCACCTCAGAACAAGTTACAAGCAGTGTGGAGAAGATGAGCATGTCACTGCATGAGAGTTAAAGCTAACCTAAACCAGGCCCACCACAGATATGCTCTCCTTTGTGCACCAGGCCCCCTTTCTCCTATGTGCCCACCCTGGCTATCATGTATCCCACAGGCAGCACACCATTTCAAAGAAAAATAACAAAAAAAAAGTGAAATAAACCCCATGAAATCCATAACACCTACTGATTTTTCTCCTTGTTCTGGCTCCTATGCGATGAGACATGAGCCAGTGCCAGCACATGGGAGGGCAGAATGACACAGCCCAGGGTACATAGCACAGAGCTACGGGCTTGCTTGCCTTGCTGAGGCACCGCAGCGTAACGCGCAGGCCACTGAGCTGTGGTAATAAAGCAAATTCTTGAACAGCTGACCACCTAGTGGACTTTACTGAATAAGGCAGGGATATTTTACATGTTTAAATAGGTAAGTAAGTACTAAAATGTGTACTGCAGAAATCCTAGGAAACACAGAACTTTACTCTGATCAGATTAAGACTGAGGTCAGGTTTCACTGGATAGTGTCTCTTTAACGTCAGTATCCGCAGTGGCACCTCTTGATTGTGGGAATAGGAAATACTTACGATGGCAGTGACATGAAATTTAAACATCCTTTCCTATTTTAACAAGAATATTTATTTCTTAGCATCAGTCTCCTCTAGCATTTCCTGTTTTGTAGCTTGGAATGGAGTTCACATAGTTCAACAGCAGTTAACATTCAGTAACAAACATACAAAAATAAGCTAATAGATTTGATACACCTCATACACCCTACGGCTTAGGCACAGTAGTCCATGAATTGTCACAGGAACAAATCACTACAGGACAGTAGCCTTCACTGTCTCATAATCCATAAGAGCATCGGAGGCCAGAGATGAATTCGCACCTTCCAAAGTCTAGCACCACTGTCAGCTCTTGCTGACAGCCAACCTGTGCTGAATTGCTACATGCTGCAGAAGGAAGATTGTTCCCAGAAAGGGCGGATATTTTGTGCCGAGTACCCGAAACAGGAGAAAGAATTAGTGGTCCACAAGGGTTGTTATATTCTGGAACAAGTATCAGCTTATCAAAAATATATTATCAAATTAAAGGTTTTTTTTTTTAGTGAAAAGCAACAAACCAAGCATCGTATTGGATGAAGATGGTAGCAGACGGCAGTCAGCAGCAGTTACCACTGAAATGGTGAGACACACTTGTCTATTAACATGCATGTGAGAGACACATTTTCAGCTTGAGAACATACCATTTTTGAGACTCCCCCTGGTATTTTCTGCTCACATCATGTGCTTTGCTTTTCAGTGCTAATAAGCAAAGACATCAGTCCTACACGGAGCTCCAATCTGGCAGATCTGCATTCCTCACAGAAGTGCAGAGAAGCTACATTTACTAGGAAAGGATTTCTTTTTCCTCATTTCACTTCTTTCCCCATCATCCACATCTAACCTATATAAACTATCAAGATCAGAACTGATTGGAAGGAAGTAGACTGACGATTTTTATGTTGCCCCAGAGAAAGTAAGATACAATTAATTTTGCTCTATGAAAAAGGAGAATGCTTGGTGTCCAGATTATGGCATTTATTCTCATAGGAAAAGGCCTGCTTATAGCAAGGTTGTCTGGCTACACAGATTTGGCATGGTTAGTTGCATAACTACCATCCAGAAACGAGTGCCCTAGGTTCTTCACACAACCACGCTCAAAGTGACATAACGCAACTTCCTAATTCTGTGGATTACCAAAAGAGATCTGTGAACTGTACAGAAATATTTGCAAAAATGCATAATGGAAAGCAAAACTATAACCTCATGTCTCTTGGCTCCTAAATTAAGAGATATGTGAAAAAGCCTTACCCCCATACAATATATATTAGAGACATTTGACCAGATGATAACAAGTAAATAACCAAATAGCAGGAAAACTGTATTTGCTAGGTGTGTGATGTGGTGGGCTGCTGTAGTACAGTTTTTTTAAATGAAAATAGTAACAACTCAGGAGAAATGTTGAGCTTTATTAGTGAGTCAGTGGTTATCTTTACAAACTGGGAAAAGTTGTAAAGTTTTTGGAGAACATTTATATTAAATTGAGTAGTAGGGATATGATTAAACAGCAGAAAAATGACTACCAGCAATCCTTTATTCTTTTTCTCCCTGGGTTGAGCTTACTCATTTTAATTATATGCTGCAAACCCCACCTACTTTCATGCATATTTGGAAAGTACTGACTGAGGAACTTGGCAATGGAGGCTGTCACTCTCATAGTTACGCAGGGCATGATAGGTATGGCATATTTTTTAGATTTCATAGCAGGAATTTTAAGTGTGGATTTAAAAAAAATGGAAACCGTCTCTGAACACTTAAACTGTATGTCAACAGGGGGTCATTCCTGATTGCCATCTCTCATTTTTTCTCACTTTTAGCAAGGGACACTCTTACACATTGTCATAGTTAATACTGCATATCATCTGAAAACAGGATAACAAGCTATTAACAGCAGTATTGTAGCAATTATAATGATACTTGAGACAATGTTCAGGTCAGAACTGAAGTAATATTGTTACAAAAGGCAAAATGGTGCAACAGTTTACTCTCAAAGATAAAACACAATTAACACATTATTTAGAAAAGTAAAATTCATGTCAGGAAATAACAATTGATATATCTCCAGACATCCACAGGAATGCACACTATGCCGTCATTAGTCTTTTGCACCAGGGACATCCACAGACAAAAATATTTCCATACCAAACCAATGGGAAATAAATACTTGCTTAGGCTAGTGCTGTACACTCAGTTACCACAGTCAGTAACCACTCAACCACTCAACGTGACTTAGAAAACTAAGACTCAACTTGGAAAAATAAGGTGGAAATCAAGAAAATGGAGAGTTAGTGTCCACCAAAGAACATTCTGGACTCTGTAATAAGAATGCGTAATAAGAATGTGTAATAGGAATGAATAAGAATGTAATAAAAAAGGGAACAGCATTATCTCTTGAAACTAGAAAAATAGCCAAGGACTGAAAATAAAATAAATATTATTAGAGAAAAGTTATAAACTCAACTGCTCAAGAAAAGGTAGAGAACAAACAAGTTCTACCATTTATTTCTACCATCTTTCATTTTCCTGATTAATTCAACTGCAATCTCATTCAGAGGGGGGCTTAGTCTTCTTTCTCTTTTAATTTTCATTCCTAAGTACAAACCTCCAGTACTTGACTGAAAGAACAGTTAAGAAAAACAACGTATCGCATCCATATCGATGAAACCTCAACTTGGATCAGTATGTGCTCTCTTGTAAAGGCTCTGTATTTGTGCTAAACAACAAAAGTAACAACACACTACAGAAAGTCACCATCTAACCGGACTGGACTGCTGGAAACACAGCACCATTAGGAGAGAATTCTAGCTGGAGTTTGCAAGCAAACAGGTGAAAACCCCTAGAAAACAATACCCAGAGAGACTGCAGAAAGAAGATTTTGAAATGCCCAGAGAGAACCTGACCGATGATTGAAGGTTGACATTCTCAAAGGAAACGTGCCACAAGTAACATAGAAAGAAAGTGGGTGGGGAAGACACGGCAAGTCTAGCAAAAGCCCTGGGAAAACAGGCAATTCCTCTAACAGCCTACAGAAGAAAGTATCTCCTCTCATACCTGCTTTTCTAGGGCTTTAAAATTATGGTCAAGAGTTAGTCATTGTAGAGAATCTCTTTAATCTGTTTTTTACTACCCCCCCCTTTTTTTTTCAACTTTAAACTTCACTAAACGATTAAACGATGAGTAAGTTTAATGACAGAGTGGCAGAAACTTTATTAAAAAATGGACTTTTCTTAGAGATGATATTTAATGCTAGCTCAGGAGCTGGAATTTAGAGCCCCAGACCTAATGCTCCAGTGTCTCAGCAGTTTACTGCCATAATACCTGTTTCTTGATCAAAGAAATTTCTTGTGTCCATGGAATGAATCAGACTCAAAAGAAGAGACTCAAGCTTGCCAAACCTGAAGTGTGCCAAGCTTCTAGTGGATAGAAAGACATCTAAAAGAGGAAAAGTTGGTACTCTGTCCACTGCCAGAGACATTAATTTTTGGTGAGTTATACACCTGCCCCTTGCCCCAGTGAAGTCCAGAAGTCTAAATGAAGTCTCAACTGAAACTTAGGCTTCAATGCAGAAAAAAGAAAAAAAAAATCCTGTTGTTGAGAAGCAGAGAACAGCAGAGTTACATATATTAATTAATTAATTAATTAATTAAGTGCAAGTGCACCATCAACTTCATATGCGAGGAAATAGAGCTCAAGTGGTGAAAACCATACTTGTACAGGAAAATAAACTATCCTTTCTTGATTAGATGCAAGCTACTTTACTGCATCCATGCTTCACTATACTCGGAGGTGAGAAACTCGTGTAATTTTAGGGTTGCTATAGCAATATAAAGCCTTCAGACAGGCAATGACGTGCAGTTCAGAGTCATTTCCAGACCCTGTTGATGTCAACCTATTTGCCTGTGTTATCCCTCCCTAGCCCAACCGGTCTTCTTAGTCACTTCTGTGTTCGGTAAGCATGGCTTGGGCTACAGACCTCTCCTTCCCCACTTCCAGCATAACTTAAAGCAGTAACCTGCCATAACTGGTAGTGTTGATAGTAAAACCAAAACTCCTGAGCTTGACTTAATACAGGGGGTTTCTTGTTACGGTCAAGACCCTTTTCTTCAAACCCACTTTTATCTGATTTCGGATGAGGTAGAATGTTCTAGGCGCAAGAAACAAGCTCTGAAGCTAATGGACTCTACAAGCTGGAATGAAAGATTATGTTTGAGAGGTTTAATAGCTGTAGAGCAAAACTGTCATTACAGCAATCTGCTTAACTGAAGGTTAAGAACATACTATAAGTATCCACAAACCTATTAGCTGTGGAGTAAGAAGCTTGTTAGCTGTAGGGACCAAACAACTGCACAGTGAGGTAGAGTGTTGCTGGGCTGCCCAGTTAGTGCTTCTGAGATGCAAGTCTGCTGCGTTTCAAGGGGTGTAAATTAAAAGGAAAAAGGTTTCATATGACTTAAGGTTTAACTGATCTTCTGTTAACAGAGATGATTAATCTTGAATAATTAAGATCCCACTATACTTTTTAAGGCAGTGATAAATCAGGCAGTGTTTATAAATGGCATAAATTAAATAATTCTACATATTTTATAAAGTAATAATATTAACAAATTGTTTTATTTTGCCTGTCTCTGATATAGTAGCCTCGCAGATCTTTGTTAAACTTTCTGATTTGTTGAACACCTTGCTCCCTACTGTCCTGATTTAAATAAAACTGGCAAAATCAAGCACCTGAAATTTCTATTTTTGGCTTGTCCTGTTACTTTGATAAATGACACACATTTAGTATTTTTCGCTTGCCAAGTTCCTTGCTGAACATAATTTCTAAGTATCATCATGCATTGTCTAGTTGTTAAAAAACACATAAAATTTCACAAATTATTTTGGAGAGAAAACTGTGAGAATTCTACAAATACAGCTTTGCAAAATCTTTATCTCTGCTTGAATTAGGACTAACTATGCGTAATTTAGTGCTGAAAGATGGATTTATTATATCACTGTTCAGATGTTTTCAGAATTGACTGCTTTATTAGCCTCAATACAGTATCCCTTGTATTGAAACACAAATAGAGCTTTTACTGACTGCCATTACTGTAGTAGTATTTAGTACCTTTTTTCCAAATAATTTTTTGCTCTAAAAGCTATGAGATATTTTGTTTATCAGTACCTGTGTTCTTAAGTAAATCAGTTTATAAAACAAAGACTTTCAGATCCTTGATCTTAGTCAAGATAAGATCCTTGATCTTATCCTTGATTAGTTAAGAATTAACGCGTAGAAACAAATATGGTTTGTATAATTATGTATCTTATCATTTGTATCTCTGCAAAATCAGTTATACTTTAATGATCCCTGAAGTTTCTTAGTGGGTGTTGCTCTTCTACAGAGTTTTGTCTTAACTGTTCTGCCATCCACCTTCTAGAAAGAAATCATAAAAGCTACTGAAAAAAATGTCAGTTATTATTATAAGGATTACAACTAGCATTAAGTAAAGCTCAGTTCTGTCATCTCCCTCCCTGTGGGTGCAGCACAGTTTTTATAGTGTCTAAATGCCATATACTAACACAGAGATTAGTAATGGACCTGTCTTTAAAGTGTAGATATTCCCTGTAAAATAGCCTGCTTTTCCCAAACAAAAATGCAGTTATTTTCTAAAACACTTTCAATCATTTTTGATGATCTAAACAGATCCTATAAGGCCAGATAATTTCAGTTGTCTATGTTTTCTTGTATTGTGTTCTATGCATTAGCAAATGGTGACTTTTTTTGTAGCTTCCTATAATCAGAATGGAGAAAATTCAATGAATTATGACATAAATCTTTTCTTCTTATTTTTGCAGGAAAAAAAAAAAAAAACCAAAAAAAAAAAAAAACATGAAGTTTCTCCCATTTGAGGAAAAAAAGGAAGAAAAAAAAGAAAAAAATGCAGAAGAGTTATTTATTTATGAAAAAAAAGTGCCATTTCCTTACACTGAAAAGGTGTTAAGCCCCTATTCCCCAATTAATTTGGGAATAAGCTTTTTCAGTCAGTGAGATAAGTGATGAAGCTGGAAGTTCAGCTGCTAAGGCCAATACTATGGGAGCAAAAATCTCCAAATAGAATAAACACAAGCAGAATGTTGGGAGATGGGAAAAAGAACAAGAAACAGTATAGAGTTGTGCTGGGTGTTTACATGAAGTTGAAATTGACTTCTAAGAACTCTGGGAACCCTTGCAAAGACACAATCCTGCAGCCCTGCCCAGAGCAGAAGTGTGCAAGTAAGGCAAGGTGTAATCCTGGGTCCGCAGAATCTGTTTGAGATTCCTTGGCAATTGCTGCTTCCACCCTGAGCTTACTCCAGCCCTTGAATCCCACATGATTCCGAAGATCACAGACCTGGGGGATTAAAAGAGGTGAAGGCAGACCTGGAGGTGTTTCTTCAGCAGTGCTTTTCTGAAAGAATGGTGAAGCCTGGTAACAACAACAAAAAAGCTTAGTTTGTGCTGGCACTGTTCGCTACTTGAAAGTGACTTGAAATCATCTCAGCTGGAGAGCTGTCACCCGAGAGTTACCTTATTCCTTTGGCTGGCAGCCAAACATCGCTCAGGATGCTATCGCTAAATACTCCTTTACCGCACTCTGCTCCCTTCTCCCTTCTGTCCCCCAGAGAGATGGGCCAGCCTTAATTACAGAAAGCTTGTGACAGGGAAGTGAGCGCTGAGTTTTTTCCCCAAATACAGTACAATTTTCTTAAGTTATAGTTTCAGTGTGCTACATAAATTTAAAAGGGGCCTCCGGATTTGAGCAATTTTAACTGTGCTTCAGTACCTCTTACTGATGCTAATACACAATTTTACTCGGGGATTAGGCCTTCATGCATCGCCGTACCTGCGTAACTCAGGCTGTGTTTGCTCCTATTGCCAACTTCGCTATTTAACTGCGCCGGCACACCGCGAACGGGGAAGCTCCGGCCTCACAGAGGCCAAGATCCAGGGCGAGAAAGTTTGTGGAAAACCCGCCGAGGAGGGAGACCGCGGACAACGCGCGGAAGCGCCC
>JAWLRI010000002.1:2220435-2257739 GCA_034781795.1 Crypturellus tataupa
TTATTTTATTTTATTTTATTTTATTTTATTTTATTTTATTTTATTTTATTTTATTTTATTTTATTTTATTTTATTTCGTTTTATTTCGTTTTATTTTATTTTTTAACTGCTACAACAGATGTGCATATGTGAGCTAGCACTCTGGGAATTTCTTCTTCTTCTTTTTTTTTTTTTTAAGCAAGACTGACTTGGAAGGAACTAGTTTTGCACAATAGCAGAAAATACATTTTGCTTTTTAACCACAAGCCACACACAACACTTTCAGCACTGTTACTCATGGTCTCCTCCCTGGCACCACTCCATAGAAAAAGCAAGACCCCTTTTCTAAGGCTCCTTCAGAACTTGCTCTTCTTTTCTGAGCTTTCTAAGAAAAACACTATTGAGTTTGAAAAGAACTGACTAGGCCACTAACTACCAGACCATGGCACTTCATCATGGCTAAACCAGGCCATGCCGTCCTCAGGAAAACGACCTGTTTCATTCAGCGGGCACTAAAGATGACCTGCTTCACATTTTCATTTCCGCTAATAACAAAATCTGCTTAAAGACAGTCTCTACCCTCATAATAATGTAGCCTACCGTAGATCATTAGCACTATATAGAATATTGTTAGTATGAGTCTGTATTTTTAAAACTAATATTAGCTGCATTTTAAGCTAACAGTTTTTGTTATACTCAACTGCTCAGTTACTTTTTGCACACTGCAGAACTATAACCAGGCAAAACCCCATCTTACAGCACTGTGGACCTGCTTGCTGAGCAGAGCACTTTTGGGGCTGCACAAGCACATTTACTGTTGAGCTTGACTCATTCTGTGAATTGCCAATAAATGGTCACCTGAACATTAGTCAGCCTCATTTCCGGGCTCTGCTGTTGGTTTTGGTACTTTTGTGTAAAAGTGGAGCGGATAAACTTCATGCTCTTCACTAAAAAGTGCTTTATCTGTGAGGTGAGAGCAGCCATGGTCTGCTAGGTGTGAAAGCTGTGTGTAATACAGGGAAAAGAGAGGTTGGGAGAGCTTGTGGGAGCCTACACACGTACTTCAAAGCTTCTTTGGGAAAACCAAACTATTTTTATTCCTGATCACACCTTGAAGCAGTTTGGAGACTACGGCACTTGCAGATGACCCTAATCCTGAAGAACAGCCTAAAATGGGATAACCCTGCAATTCTCTGTAAAACCGCAGCATAGTAGGTCTTCAGAAATGAAAAACTTGCAAGTAGTGAAACAGAAGTCAGTTTCGCTGCCAGGCACCGAGGGGAAGCGAGAGGAGAGTCACGGCCAGCAGGGCCCACAGCTGAGGTGACCGAGTGGGAAGTCCACAACATGGCAGACGGAGCCCTCAGTTTCGCTGCCTTCTGCTCCCACTTAGCCCGCTCCGACGTGACGGGGCCTCAGCCACCCGCACGTGGGACCTTGATCAAGGGGAGCGGGAGAGGATGCTCTGCCTCAGCCGGGCACGGAGCCGCGGGGCGCCCGCGTGCGGCGGCGCGGGAGGGCGCAGCTCCCAGCGTGGAAGGAGGCGGGCGCCAACCCGCCCTCTCCCCGCCCGCCCTTAAATGCGGGCGCCGCGGCCGCGCTGGCGCCGCGCTGAGTGCCCGGAGCCAGCGGCGATGCAGGGGGGTGTCCTCGTGTGACAGCGGAGCAGCCGGCGCCCGGGCTTTGTTTCGCCGCGTTCGGGGCCTCGCAGTGTTGACGCGCGTACGGAGCGTGCAGAGAAAACAGTTCCGAGGCTTCGCCGCTGCCGGCCTCTTGAAAGGGGCATCGGAGCGGAGCTGCTGGGTAGGGAACGTGCAACACGCAGGCTGCTTGTGAGCTTGAGGAAAGCCAAAGCTAAAGCGATCATTTAAAAAAAAAAATCGTATTCATTTCTTCACCTGAGCAGTAAGATCTATACATTAATGAGACTCTTAAGTGATGCATATGCTTTACTGTCTAATCAGATTAGGTTTGTAGTGTGTTAGTTTATGGCGATCAGTATACAAAGTCTGGATAATGGGTACTACTCTGATTTCTTCTATAGGTGGCATGTATATTGCTCTGCCTCTTAGAGGAAAAAGGAGATATACTGTAACTCTTAATTACAGCCTTAAGACATCCCTCAATCTGGGCTTTTACTAGGCTCTTCAAATTTCAATTTAAGATAGTAGTCAAGTAGTAAACCAAAATATTACTTAGTATGCTAAAACACTGATAGATGGTATCTTTATTAAAGAAGATGAAGAACTTTTGAAATGAAAACTGTGAAATAAGCTTAAATTACCTTCTGTTTGTGTGTTTGTCCTTAAAAAAGATGCATCAGCCTTTAATAATTTAGAACTTTTTAATGTAAAACATCCAGTGTAGATATCAGGGTAAACTTTACCTTGTTTTGAGCTTTAAGCCTTTCTTCTCCTATTTAATGCCTTTAAGCAATCAAGAGTTCTCAGTCATGAAAATCAGTCACGAAAGCAAGTTTTATATGGCAGCATAGCTAGATTGCTGTAGATTTCCACGACCAAAATAATTTTGCATAGAAAAGCTTAAGGATGCATGTGGTGTGTGGCCTTTAAAGGAAAAAAAAATGTATATAATATATCTCACCACTATTATAGTCAGGGATCCTTTAGTCCTTAGCACCAAGAAAAGTCCTCTGAGATTGGTAATGAGATTTGACCCTGTTCCCAACACTGTGGTTCAAGCTGCCAAAGTAATGGTGCAGCAGTGCATGCTTTGCTTCCTCTTACACTAGTGTTCTTATCATGCGTTGACAAAAGCTAGACACTTCCTGACACTTCTCATGTTAGTATTATTGCAGAAGTGAATCCTCTCTTGATACAATTTATGTGGAGGTCAAACACATCATGCGTCAGAGCAGGTGGTTGAACTACTACTGCTTGCTTCCTTTTCCTAACCTTCTCTTCTGTCCTCTCAACCCTACCCAGCACTGTGTGAACCATAATTAGTAATTCATTTTGCCAAAACTATGGGCAGTCACCCCCTGGAAGCTCTGTGTGTTCACACGATTCATTTGTGTTTGTGATAATAGGCAAACCTGATTTGTATGCTGATGTGGATTTAAATGTACAAAGAAGCCCATCCTCTTTCCATCTTTTTTTGGAAAGATGATGGTCTAGGTTTTTAATTCTAAATTCCTTTTGGTATTCTAAATCATTTTCTTCCATGAATGATATCAGAAACAGTTTTTAACATATCTTGTTGCAGAAGCATGTGCATCCTTGAGTTGCAAAAACAGATAGTGTCAGTTGGCACCTACGCTACAAAGAACATAATGCTCCCTTTTCAAAGCTGGGATCATTCACAAGGTTTTGTCATTACTTGTAGATTGAGGATAGTGCCTTATTAAAGCAGGTTGTCTGCTCTGAGTGCATCACAGTAGCTGCCCCAAACTGCTGTTTTCAGGGGAAACTTTCCACTGAAGGTAACAGGGAAGGATGGAATGTAATACAGTGAAAACTCTCCTGAAAATATGATACTCCTATGCAGCACTTGAACTTATTGCCTTTGTAAGAAGAATGATTTGGTAAAGGTCATGAAGTACCACAGTTAAAAAGTATACCCTTTTTCCAGACATGGGATCTAAACTTTTTTTTTTTTTTTTTTTTCCATCTTGAGCTAGATATTTCTGTTGTGATACTATCTGAGGGGAGTATATAAATAAGAAAATGGGAAGCTGACAGCACCATCCTGTGTTGTGGCTTTACTTCTGTCAAAATTTATTGGAGAAAGAAAGAAACGCTCATAAACACTGCAACTCTCTCCCAGAGAACTCTCTTTAATATGTCTTAGCCTCAGTCTTTTTACCCATCAGATTCCGTAGCTTGTGGAAACTAAGTCCTGTTTGTTTGTTTGTTTTTTTCTTTTCCCCCTCTTCCAGGTACATTATTTTTTGTTTGTTTCAAAATGTCATTTCTAATTTAGTGAAAGAGTTACAGTATTGCAAGAAAAGGATCTTGAGGTTCCTTTACAGCATCGTGCTGCTGCTGGGATTTGTCATAATTTGACTTTGAATGTGACAGTTTTCTTTATTTGTAAAACTATTGCAAGTGTTAATATAATTAAAAAGAAAAACCTATTACTATTGATATGTATTATTTTTTTGTTATGTCTTGAAGTGCTTTTATATACAACTTCTATTCATATGTTTTCTGGGCAGAAACTCTTTAATTGAAGGTGGTGCCTAAGCATTGTAAACTGGCCAAGTCCAGTATTTCTGCAGGATGTTAGCAAATACTGTGTAATGATTCACAGGGTTTTATGTAATGCTGAAAATCAAGGCTTTATTTTTAATTTTAAAAACTTCAGGAAGGTGTCAGAAACAGAACTTTTTTTTTTTTTTTTTTTCCTCCTTCCAATCTAATAATGCACACTTAAATAAACTCTGTTCACTTAGCTTTTAATTCCTTGTTCTGTCTGCATATTGTACTAGCATTAATATATGAGCCCTTCAGAAGCAGCTTTCTTAACTCTTGTCAAGGTGTGTAGTTTCAGTGTCTCACTTGCCTTGCCAGCTTGTTTCATCCTCATTGTGGATTTTCTACACTGCAGCACTCGGGGAGAGACTGTTTTACAGACTTTCACACTAAAAGTCTGAGCCAGAGGAATTACTTGAGTAACTGCATTCAACACTAGAGGCTAACCTATTGGTAAATCAGCTCAACTGACAAGAAATAGATCCTAGAAGTTATCCATAACATAATGTGCTATACATTGTTATACTTTATATATTCATTTTTGTAATTACCTCTTCTCAGTTGCTTTCTTTATTATGACAATCAGTCACATAGAGGGAATGATTATGCAGCATGGTCAGGACACAGTGAAGAAATTCAGTATAAAAGGCACTGAACTGCTCTGGAGACCTGTCCTGTGTTCTTGGCTTTGTCACTGGTCATCTGTATTACCTCCAGGTCATTCACTTAACTGCCTGTACTTTATCCTGTCTCTTCTTGTATCATTCAAACAGAAATAACTTTCCATTAGTTGGTAGTGGATCTTCAAACTAGTGATTGTACCTAAACACTGTAATCCATACATACAAACAAAGTACAGTTTCTGTTCGCTGCTATTAAAAGCATGAACTAAAACTGGATCAGTTGCTCCTTTCCCTCCTGCCCCTATCTTTCCCTTTAAGCAGTTTTAAAGCTTGTGTTATCTTTAAAAGCTGTTTTCAAAATATGTTGGAATGTCTTATAGAGGAAAGAAACTGCTATCTTTGGAAAACTGGATTACAGCAGTCATTCTTTGGTGGCACACTGTTATCAACCAGCTCTAAGTAAAAGATATGTTTCAAGTGGACTTGAAGACCAGACCAAATTCTCTCTGAGATTCCAAAATGTCTGTAAGAATTCCCTGATGAAAAATGAACTACTCGAGAAGGGGAAAGCTTTTGCGTTATCTCTAAAACGACAGCAGAGTGAACTAATAAATCATTCAATTTGAGATGATGGTTATTATTGAAAACAATTATTTTAATGAAATGATCATCATGGACAACTCCTTTACTACCCAATATTAAATCAGGTTCTTTGTTTTCTTACACATAGATAAGTGCACAAATCTCACTCTCCAAAGATATTAAAATTCCGTTTTTCTGCATCCTGGTATGAATTTTTGCTGAAGACACTTAGTTCAATTTTCCTGTTACAAAAATAAGGAAATTTTATTGTTGCCCTTTTGGATTGTAGTATATGAAGAACTGCAAATGTCAGAAGCATTAAGGTGGCTAAACTAATAATTGATTTGATTTTTGTAAGACTATGTCTTGCAGAGAGCAGCAAAAAATTTGTGTTCCTAGGAGAACTTGTATTGACTATTCAAGGGATAAAGCCTTGTTTTCCACTTCTTAAGAAGTAGGAGGGGAAGAGCAGCTTCAGAAGCAAGTACAGCTGTAACTGCGTTAAAAAACAACTCGGTTGTGTCTGACCATGTACAGTGTCTTGATAGGAAGGTAGAAGATAGTGGCAATAAACTGCAGAGATAGTATAAATTGTCTTATCAAATTGCACGGAATTACTGGACAAAAGACAGGAACAAAATGAATAAAGAAGATAAGACTTTGGCCCAATTCTGTTTAGCAGAGTGCTATCAACATTCCTTTATAACTTTGTGTGATCAGGGAGCTGTTGCTTGAAGTGACCTTGTTACACTTAATCGTTCTACAGTTCAGAGAACATCGAGCATCTGTACAGAGGCTTAATGTAAAGATAATCTTACTGAATAGTTAACTTTTAGATAGGCATTCTGACATATAATGTAGTTATAATGAGCCAAGAAGGCTATTTAAATGGAAGAATGTCCTGGATGAAGTAAGTTAGATAATGTCATGTAAGGGTTAATATGTTTGAGTACAAATAAAGTTTCATTCTGAAAGTCTGCGGGGTGGGGAGAAGCAACTTGACTATGGAGAGCTAAGTCTGACATGCGGGACAGCTTTCTCTAGCTGCATCTAAATTGCTCACTGAAGTGCTTTACCTCTTTGCCTAGGATGACAGGCAAGACTGATTTAATTCAGAAAACTTAGTGAGGAGTTGTGAGAACTCAGAATTGGAAGTTCAAAATGAAATACATATTTCAGATAAGTTTGCACTTTTTGGAAATATGTGATATCCAAGGCAAAAGAGTTTGAAATTCATAGGCAATTCATGCAGTTCATCTTAATTTATGGAATTTAGGTGAACCACCAGTTCTCAGATTCCAGGGTGTATTTTACTGTGCCTCAAGATGCCTCTGGTGTGAGAATTTCTATATACTTGAATGAAGTCTTTCATCTTGCATTACAGTTGAGGTCCTTCAAAATTTCTAGAACTGATTGTGGGAGAACATATATTGTGTACTTTTCTGCTAATTTTCCTATCTGCTTTTCCATTTGACATTCATCCTTGGTTTAAAAAATATCTTCATGGAAACATCTGCACTTTCACCCAAAGGATGTACAGGATCTGCATGCAGATGAAATCTCTTGAATTATCTCTTCCTCTCTAAATCATGTTCTTAATTCTTTATGAAAGATATAAAGTATATAATGTAAATCCCTTATAGGTTGCTACTTGATGGGGAGAGGGAGGGATTTCTTGGGCTGTGACCCTACAACTGATTGCTTCAACTTAACCTCTTTTAGGTTTGACTGTTCACCCTGTCAGTCCTGCGTGTCAGTATAATTTCCTGTATATATTCTGCTTATTGTATTTTTATTTATTTATCTGTGCTTCTGGGCAGGAATGTTGAACATTTGCAGTTGTCTAAATCTCTATTTTAGTCTCGCTCTTTTCTGGACTAACTAGAGTTAACTCAACTTTTACTGAATTTAATGCATGTGTGTACAAATAGCATATCAAGGAAGAAGAAAATCAGTTAATTTCCCATTTTTAAAGGGAATTGCTTCTGTTTGAAGGTTGTATATAGATTCTCTTCCCTACAAACAAATTGTTGTTGCTTTGATGCTGTTTTCTGGCTTTGGTACAGTAAATGAAGGAAGGAATGGAGAGAGAAATTGGAATTAGTAGATTTCCTTCTCCAGAACTTCTGAGAATCAGCAAATAAAATCTAGTTGTCTTATGCATGATTAATCTGTCATTCTCCCTGTCATTTATAGTGCAATTGGTAGTTACAGTAAACCAGGACACTGAGTAATGCAATATTTTTCCACAGATTCATAAATAAGAAAGTCCAACTCATTTCTGCTTATATGAAAGGATATGTTCTCAGGATATTTGGATTTCTTTGTTTTTAATGAGGATTAAGTCTTTATATGCTATTTCCTCAGGAAAAAAAAAATCTAAAGCTATCATGCAATATATACTACATTAACCTTCTAGTAGCTGTCAGCATACTGTGTTGTGTATGAAAGTTCAACCCTTGTTGCAGTGAAAGTGGCATTATTTTTATTGGCTTTGAAAACAGTAGGATTGCATGCTGAATATTGCAACGGTAGTATTAATAAAATGTCTAGATTTTTACGATGAGAGACTGTAGCAAAACTTGACCCTTTGGAGAAACAGCTAGGATCGTAGTTGCCTTAATCTGTAATTGTATAAGGAGAGCTGACAACTGTTTCACAATTCAAAATACGTAACAACTAACATTAATTCTTTTCTCAATACAGCATTAAAATGCTATTGCCATCTCTGTACAAAAGACAACTTTACGTGTGTGACAGATGGGCTCTGTTTTACCTCAGTAACACGGACTGTGGACAAAGTCATACACAATAGCATGTGCATAGCAGAAGTTGATCTGATTCCCCGAGACAGGCCGTTCGTTTGTGCCCCTTCCTCCAGAGACGGAGTGATTACTTTGCCTCATTGCTGTGACAAAGACCTCTGCAATAAAATAGAGCTTCCGATTCCAACACCAGGTAAGGGATTTGGAGCTTACTAACTTTTCTTCTTTACAGCTAAAAGCAGAAAATTTTGTAGGAGTTTTTGAATGCGTGTGGAAATTAAGGGTCCCAAAGTTCACCTCAAACTCTATAATTGCAATAGTAAGAGCTTTGGAACAAGAAACCTGTGTCCTGGATTGGCATATTAGAAACAATTTTGAAGTCTTAAATGCCAATGAAATATAAAATGTGAATAATTATACAATTGCTTTTGTCCTTTTCAATACTGACTTTGATTCTTGAAAGTTAATCGTTCTTATGTTCAAAATTTAAAAATGCATTAAAATAATTGGAATATCACTATGAGCATAGTCACAAACACTTGAGTTACTGGGTTAGATAGAAATGGGTTTTTTTTCTTTTTTTCTGTATATATAATTTATTTTTTCCTTACCTACAGGCCCAACCCCAGGAAAACCTGCTTCTAGTCTAGGACCTGTGGAACTGGCAGCTGCCATTGCCGGCCCTGTCTGCTTCCTCTGTATTTCCCTTATGTTGATTCTGTATCTTTGTCATAATCGTACTGTAATTCATCACCGCGTACCAAGTGAAGAAGATCCCTCACTAGATCGTCCCTTCATATCGGAAGGAACTACTTTAAAAGATTTAATTTATGATATGACAACTTCAGGCTCGGGGTCAGGTAATGCACACTTCTAATTGTAAATAATATGTGTTTAAGAGTTTAAAAGAAAAAAAATACTGCTAAAAGAGCAAAAAGAAGGAAGCTGCCTTCATACAGATGCAGTATATTACTAAAGGTTCAGTATACTGGGAAAATATAATAATCAAGTTTAGTTGCGGTTTTTGTCTCTTATTCCGCAAGTTTAGTCTGTTACAGAAAGAATTGCACATTTGGCTACCATTGCTGTATTATTCCTTCTATACTCATCAGTGAGTGTTCCCTTACTAATGTAAAGCTCAGTCATATACCATTTTTTTCTGCATAACATGTATGTTTCCGTGCATAGCATATATATAATTACCGTCTTCCCCACTTTGAGGCAATTCAAGATTTTTTTTTTAACTGAAATTTATTTTTACTTACAGTTATGTAAGTGAATATGTGAAGGATATTCTAAGTACAAATTAATATTTTAGCTTGTTTTTTTTCTTTACAGGAATCGTTGTATCAGCAAATACCTGTTACTGTATGTGTATAGAATAGATGCAATGTGTGGCATGTGTTTGAATTATTTATTTTTTCAATTCTAATTCCCACTTCAGCAGGTGTTGCTCTGGGAGGATGAGGAGGTAGTCAGTGTTCACTGTACTTAGCTGCTGCTATCATAACTCTGACTCAGTTCCTTATAGCACTGTGGTAGTCTATCACAGAAATCTGTTTTAGGAGGCATTGGTAGAGGGATGATGTGTATCCTTCAGAATTATTCAAAAATTGGCATTTGCTGTCAGAAGAACAACTTATGTGGTTTCTCTCCCAGCTTCCCTTCTGGAGAAGGTGTGTTTTGTACTTCCCTTCTCCTATGAGTACCATTAACAGCAATATATATATTTATATGCCATGGCTTATATCACTTTGACTCTGAATTGATCAACTACTTACTACGTAAACTCTCAGCTTTCCTGTGCGCTAGTGCTTGAATGATATTTTATTGTGTCCGGGAATGCCAGCAGCAATTGCATTTCATTGAAGTGTGTATTTTCTATTCCAAAATCTGGATTGTGCATTTAAAACTGAGATGACCATGTCCTTATGGAATAAAAGGGGAGGAGGTGGTGTCTGAGTTGTTAGCTAAAATAGTTTTTAATCCTATCAGAACTGAAGCATATGGAAGGGATGTTGTTGTGGAGAAGTTTCAGGAAACACAGTGCAAGTGGATAGAAGAAACAAACGGATCCAGATCTAGTCAGAAAAGCCCTTGTTAATTGGCACAGCGTGTTCTTATGTGAGATGCACTCTCAGTGTTGGAGATAGTGACCGAAAACAGGTGTTCTTAGATTTGTACCATGTTCAAGGGACCTGGAGGAATTTGTGGTCAGATAAAAATGATTCGCTACAGTCTTGGATTATGGTATTCTCTGAGAAGCATATAAAACTGAGAGATATACAACACTGTAAAAAACATCTTCCTACTTGGTTGAAAAGGGCATTAGGATTCATTTTCTGCCATAATAAATGGTAAGCTGCTACTGGTTATTCAGTCTTTGACTTTTGTAGAACACCAAGGAAACACTAACATGAAACAAACACCAGGACCTCAAACAATTGGAGACTGGATGAAAGGAATCAATAAAAGACCTAAGACCTAATAAAAGACTTCAACTCATGCCAGGATTCTGTGAAGCAACAAATACATAGTGCATAGACAGACAGCGAAGCCTAGCTCTAGCTTTCCAGCCAGGGAATGGCAGGACAGCTCTGTTGCATAAGAATCCTCCAAGGCAGGAGAGACAGAAACTTTGGTTTTTTGCTAGATGAGTTGATGCAGGAACTTAAAGTAGTGAGAAATCCAAAGGGTCACAAAGTCAGCTTGTTTGGATACTGAACAGTTTTACATCCAGTTCTTCAACCAATATTGGTAACTTACCTGCAATTTCATAGAGATGGGAAGGAAATTTTCCCATTTCAAGGGCTTTTGGAGTGCTTTCCAGGAAAAGAGTCCTGGCATAGAGTTATTTAGGTTGGGGGCAGGGTGGGGAGAGTGTTTTTTGTCTTCTCTCTTATACAAAGAGAGGAGGAGATTGTGCAATTAAACAGTGTCTATAAGAATTTTTTTTTTTTTTTTTTTCCCCTTACAGACTTTCTGGCAAGTAGTAGCAGGAGTAAGCACAGTTTCAGAAAAACAGTAATATTGTAAAATGCAGCATAGCAGTAATATGGCTGATTCCTAGGATTTTTATGGTACTATAGCATCTTAATATGGCTGATGTCCTGGGACATGCCGATTTCTTTAACAAAAAGTAACTTCTATGAAGAATTCAGTAATTTTGAAAGCCATGTATCTAAAATTGTACAAACTATACTGTACAAAGTTTTCTAAAACAGTTGTAGAAAAATTAGACAAATCAAATAAAGTTTAAGTACAAGCTAATTTTGTATACCAGTGGGTTTTGCAGTAATGCATAAATGGAAAGAAAGAAGCTTTCTCTGGCTAGCAGAGTAAGAATTCACACACTCAGAATGGAGTCTGAGGAGCCTGCAATTGTTCTAGACCTGCGTTTTTCTTCAGGCAGGTCATGTCAAAAGTCTAGTACAGCAAAATGTATGTTACCTAGCAATGATTAAATCTGTATCATGGTGTCCTTCTCTCCTCATGCCCCTGGCATGGAAGTGTGCATGTTGTCAGTGCAGGCTCTGCAGAAGTTCCTGTAGATATGGAGGTCTTGAGGGGGACCCATGAACACTGTGGGGTTCTAGCTTGTCTTCCTCAGAGAGGCAAGCATGGCAGTGCCGCAGACTGTATTGGATGTCCTTCTAGCACTGCTTCTGGCAAAGGATGCCCAAAGGTGGATGGCAGCTTGTTACTGAAGAGGTTGTGATTTGTTTTCTGGAGCATTAGGATATGCAGATGTTCTTGTATTAGCTGTTGGATCAATGATTATAGAATAGTTATTTTACTTTATCACTTCCAAAATAATATTATATACTAAAAGATCTTATTGCGAGTAAGTAACCTGGCTGATGTAGTCATTGTACAAGATAGTTTCACCGAAGGATACCAGGAGAAGAAAAAAAAAATTACAGCTGGAAAGAAGGCTGTTAAAACAGGAAAGACTTAGACCTCAACAACCCTGTATGTAAGGCCTGTTGGGGCAGTATCAGTGCTGCTTGATCATTGTGGTGCCATTCAGAGAGACCTAGACAGGATGGAGAGTTGGGCAGAGAGGAACCTCATGAGGTGCAACAAGGACAAGTGCAGGGTCCTGCACCTGGGGAGGAATAACCCCAGGCACCAGTACAGATTAGGGGTTGACCTGCTGGAAAGCAGCTCCGCAGAGAGGGATTTGGGAGTCCTGGTTGACAGCAGGTTAACCATGAGACAGCAATGTATCCTCATGGCCAAGAAGGCCAATGGGATCCTGGCTGCCTCAGGAGGAACGTTGCCAGCAGGTTGAGGGAGGGGATCCTGCCCCTCTACTCAGCTCTGATAAGGCTGCACTTGGCAGTTCTGGACTCCTCAGTACAAGAAGGACATTGAGCTCCTAGAGAGGGTCCAGCGTGGAGTGACAAAGATGATTAAGGGACTGGGAACATCTATTGTACGAGGAGAAGCTAAGCGAGCTGGGCCTGTTTAGTCTGGAGAAGGCTGAGAGGAGATCAGATCAATATGTATAAATACCTGAGGGGAGAATGTAGGGATGATGGGTCCAAACTCTTCTTCGTAGTGGCCAGTGACAGGACAAGGGGTAATAGGTATAAATTAAAACACAGGAAGTTTCATCTCCATATGAGGAAGAACTTCTTTCCTGTTAGGGTGACAGAGCCCTGGAACAGGCTGCCCAGAGAGGTTGTGGAGTCTCCTTCTCTGGAGAACTTCCCAGCCCACCTGGATATCACCCTGTGCTCTGGGTGTCCCTGCTTGAGCAGGGAGGGTTGGAGTAGATGATCTCTAGAGGTCCCTTCCAATCTCAACCATTCTGTGATTCTGTACTGATATATTGAAGCATGTTATGAGGTGCTGCAAGTTGAAGGCTTGTCGATATACTGAAACTTTATAACCTTTGGAATGTAAGCATTTTTCTTGGGTAGAATGGTAGTGAGGTGCCTATAAAATTGAGAAGTTTGCATTAGGAGAAAGTCATCTTGTGTTGCCGTGTTTGAGAACACTAACAGGCTACTGGTGAATTTAAGCCATCACCTTGAATGTTTAACAGTTTTACTGATAAGCATGGATTATCATAACTTGGAAAGAGACTGAGTCTTATCTAGTGAAGAATTAAGTAAATGCAACAGTAGCCTTTTCAATTGCTTTCCCAGGAGAGCTATAGGCAGCTCACTAAGCAAACAAATCAAGATTTAAATTTCTTGTTGAATTAAATTCATGGATTGATGTATGGATCAGCAATTGTCATAATTTTAAACAGAAATTTGCTCTTTCCTATTGACAAATCTAAAGGTAGTTTTAGCCTTGTGTTACTGACATTTATGACTGAGGGTAGCATTTTGAGCACATGCTTGTTAGCAAACCCCAACAAGCTGATAAGCTCCGAGAGTTTATGCGCATTCCAGAAGAAACAACTGAATGGAATGTGGCCTGTTTTACTGTTTAAGTAGATGAATTTTAGTTTTAATGTTAAATCTTCTTTTTAGGTTTACCTTTACTTGTGCAAAGAACAATTGCAAGAACTATTGTACTTCAAGAAAGCATCGGTAAGGGTCGCTTTGGTGAAGTCTGGCGAGGAAAGTGGAGAGGAGAAGAAGTTGCTGTGAAGATATTCTCTTCAAGAGAAGAACGCTCATGGTTTCGTGAGGCAGAAATTTATCAAACAGTAATGCTACGTCATGAAAACATTCTTGGATTTATAGCTGCAGACAATAAAGGTTAGTAATATGTAACACTGATTATGAGTATTCTCAGAGTAGATGGCAACTGTAAAAGATTTTGCAAACAAGAATAGTGAAAGAAGCTTGCTATTTGAGTATCTTCTTCTGTAAGGTGTTCTTAAATGATTCTCCCAGATCTGCAGAACATCTGTTTTCCTTTTTCTAGAGAAAAAAAAAATCAACTATTTTAAGTTGATTGTATATTTAATAAAGTTCAACTTAACGGCTACAGGCGAGTTAAAATACCAGTCAAGCCTAGTATCAAATGGGAGTTTAGTTGTCCATTAAGCTGACAGGTTTGCTGGCAAGTTAGCTGAATACTTACCTGTGCACCTCACTTGGTGGGATGTGTGGGACCAAGAGAAATCATGCCCTGAAAATGAATTATAAAGTAGAAGATTCATTTCTAAGTCTGTGACATGTGAGACTATTATTCAGAACTCCCGTGAGCCAAGAAACTAGAAAAAGCGAATTTCTAGTTTGATCGTCACATTAAAGAACTGCATGTAGATCTTGAAGCTGTCCTTGATAAAGAGCCTTTAAGTATACATCCAAGAGGAACAGTTTAAACATTTTGCAACTTTACTTGTTACAGTCTGTCAGGTGAGATTTTTCTTTGATTTTTCTGCAGTTCCATTTAAGATATGAAAATTCTTTGACAAAGACAACTGTAGTTCTGAGTTTTTTACGTTAAGGTGAGCTTAAAATGTTACACTGACTTATTCAGTTATTTTTATTCTGAAACAATGAGTTTTGTCGCAAATAGTCTTTGACCTCCTTCTTAAGAGGTCATTCACCAAAAACTGTGTCAACCTTGGGGAGAAGTCAAGGTTCCACACCCATTCTGGATGTTTAAACAGCTCTTGGGAAGTTGAACCAGAAGCCCCAAGTGCTTTTTGGTGCAACTGATCTATCCATATAATCCTCCATATCATCTTTGGAACTGGAAGATGTCCCAAGAGGTCATGTAAACCATTCCTTTTCTCCAAGCTAGGTTTAGGTATAGCTAAATTGTTCCCAGCAGATATTCATATAACTTGTTAACCTTCAAGATTGGAGATACAGAGTACCAGAGAACTTGTTGTTAGGTTCTTAATACAATTTTAGTCTTGAGAGTAATAGTACCTGTGAAAGTTTGAGTTTGTTCTCATGGACCTAACTAAGTATCTGGAGCCTATATTTAAAACAGATTGTTAAATATACAGTATAAAATCATTAATAAAACTCACCTTGTTTTCTCAGCACCTTCTTCTACAACTAATTTCTATTCTAGAAATAGGTGCTACTGTTAAGCCAATTTGAGGACCGAAAAGCAATGCATGTCTTTTAACTCTAGTCATATTGTGCCTGGCTAAATGATTTCTGTTCTGGCTAGCCCTTTTTTTTAGCCAGGAGCATATGCTATATTTAAAGTAGGTCAAAAAATTAGTTTCCAAACTGGTTAATTGGATTAAATGCAGATAACCCATGAGGCAGTTCTCACCTGCGCTACTCTATTGGCAGGAAAATGCAGCCCCTTCTTTCAGTGCTAAAGACTTCCTTGGATGCAGGTGCCTAATAACCATAAACTAACATAACTAAGCACATTTTAATAAGGTGAAGTCTTGTACTGCACACTATTTAAAACAGCTTTAGGCACTAAAATATTTTGGTTCCTCTATTTCTTCCACTTGGTTGAGGAAGCTGCACCTTTCTAGGTGAAAGTTCTGAGCTCTGCTCAGTGAGGCTTCAGTACGTGATAAGTGAATGCCCAGGAATGATGGTAGGCAAGATGCTGCAGGGAAATGAACAGAATGCCTCCCTCTTGAGAGAAGTAGTGCTTGAGCCACTTACTCTTTTTCAAGCTCTGAAAAGAAAGAACTTGATTGGAAGATCCTGTTAAAAGCGTTAGGCCTTTTTTATTCAGGTCCTTTCTTCTTTGTTTCAGTTTCATCACATGATTAGTGTGGCAGAGTCGGTTTCACTGATAATAAAACTTCCAGACACAGGAATAAGTTTTTCTTAAAAACTCCACACTTCAATTTTTGAGTGCTTTATAACTGTAGATTCTCTCAGTATCTGATCTTTCACTGATGGTTTTCTTCCATTATGTCATTTGACTGAGAAGAAAGGTTAGGAATATCCTGTTGTCCTATTTTGAAATGTTTTGAAATGTCATACTAAACAGCATTAGAGGAGATTCTGTAACTGTTAAGCCTTCATCTGGAAGGATATGTTGGGAGTTCGAAACTTGTGTGCTAAGCAACTGTCAGACCTTTAGCTAATATTTTGCAGCTTCGAAATCGCTAACTTGTTTTTATAAGCGGTAATTAGTCTCCCAGCTATGGATATGGAAAAGTTTCTCTGTTCACAGCTTCAAATTTGCCTATACTGTTAGGAAAGAGAAACCTGTCCCTTCTGAGTGATTTGATGGTCTTAAAATATTTTCAGAAGGTTTCTTCCAAAGAAAGGGAATAACTATAGTTAAACTGTTGTATGTATGTTTCTAAGAGCATGCATAAATTCTTGTCATGTTTTAAAACAAAATTGCTTGAGCTTCTTATTTGTGGTACATATATGAACTAAATTAGGTTACTTTGTTACACTGTTAGTCTATACATTTAATTACTAGTGAGCATAATTGTATTATCAGGTATGAAAAAAGGAAGCCTTGTGGCATATGCGGTTTACTGTGAGGCAAAAATGGACTCAGGGTCTTCTCATCCTGTTTACGGAGTGAATAAGCATTCTGCTTAGATTCATGAAGAAAAGTATATGTGTAGCTTGTCAAACAAGGACATTTAGAAATATACAGTAAGTCCTACATACCTGGATGTTGATGTGCTCGTTGCTGTGTTTAGACTTGAAAGTCATGTGAGCATGGATGTAAGAACTGTTCTGTGTTAAAATCTGTTTGGAGGGTTGAAAACATGAATGGGGAAGAAACATGGCTCCATTTGGAATGGTTAAAAGCTCAGCCTTCTGTTTTTTTTTTCCATGGAGAGAATGTAAGAAAAGGCTAGATGCCTTGCAGGTAATAAATTAGATAAATACAAAAAATAGGTATGCCTACTGTATGCTAACAGGATGTGCCTGGAGACAGGAAGAAAGTCTTTGGATAAAGATACTATAGTAGTGTTTCAAAGCAGTGATAATTTCTCTCTACAAGAGAAAAATTGACAATCAAAGGGAGCTCTCAACTCTGCCTTTATACACCTATCTGATGCATAATTCTTCAGATGTTTGGTCACCTACTGGTACCTACCAAATCTTGTGTGACTTGGAGTCACCAACTTTAGTTGTTTGTGGTGGTGCTGGCATCACTTCTGGGACAGAGCAAGCCTCTAAATCCATCCCTCCATGTTTAAGACAGTGCATATGATCTGAGACCATTTCTTTCAATTGAACTTACATTTTTTGCTATTTTTTGAGTGAAAAGCATATTCTGACTTCTGAGATTTTTCATTTTGAACTTCTGCAAAATGGATCTCTTGGACTTTGTGTTTGAGGTAGTATCATACATGCCTGTAAGCGCATGAATTTCTAGGGGTTCTGTGAAACTGATTCAGTGCAACTTAATGCTGTCAAATTGACTTAACTTCTCAGGGATCATAATTTTCTTTGAAAAAAAGTTATTAGGGTTTGTTAGAGTTTTACCAGTAAACTTACCTGGCTATTTGAAATAATAAAAGAGGAAACGGCCTGAGATTTTAGAAATAATCTTCATGACTTCCTTTTTTTTGCCCAGTTTTTGTTTAAAAAAAAAACAAAACTCAGGATTTTTCCTGTGGGCATATTGTAGGGGTTATTTTTACACTGTAACAGCAGCTTTCCGGTGGTCTTTGAATTAGAGCATTTGATTGCTTGGTTTTTCATGTTCATATGGACAGCTTAGTTAAGAGTGGGCTTTGTGTATAATTTGTATTCTGGAGCATACTAGTTAATCAGCATACAAATTTTCTTTTCAGTTATTAAAACTGGGATATAGACTGGAACTTTATATTTGCATGGTCTGTGAAGTGTGTTTTCTTTTTAAGCAAAAAAATGGAATCTTTAGCTTCTCTAGAAACTTTCAAGTGAAAGGGATTCTTGATTCTTCAGGTTGGCATGGAGCTTTTAGCCCAAAATTTGAGGCAGATTTTAAGGCACATAGTAGAAGAGAGGATTATGTTAGAAAATTCCATTTGGGAACTTAAGAATTTATTAGTTTGCTTACTGGTATGTTTATCATAACGTACCGAATTAGCTCTGAAATTCATTTTTCTCCTTGTGCTTCGTGGTTAGTTCTCAGCTGTGTATTCTGCAGGCGCTAAGGGACGTGTTGCATCGTGAGGGAGCTTCGCTTGGGCTGAGCTCTTTCACCTCTGGGAAGAGCGGCATGGTAGAAGTCCAGAGGGGATCTGCTAGTGGGGAGTTACCATTCTAAAAAGGTAGAACGCTATTCTGTGTCCACTGCCTTAATAATTTCAACACCTTTGCTTTTAAACGTCATCTGTAGATCTTGGGTTATGTTGCAAAGGTAGTATAGCCTCTGTTGTGAAAAATCACGCTGCAAACCACTTTTTCTTTCTTTTTTTTCAGTCTCTTTACCTTTCTGCCTCCCTTTCCTTTCTATCTGAGCTTTGGCCAGAAGCGTGGTGGTCACGAGAGGTGGGGTTTGGTTTTGCTCTGCGTAATGTGTCAGGTTGCTGCATGCAAGCTTCTGCTGCTGGATAAAAATCTGCTGGTAGTTGTTTTGGAATTCGCCTCCAAGGCTGAGACGGGATAGATCTTGAGGCCAAGCTTGAAAGACCTTTATTTGAAAACAGGGCATAGACACAGAAAAAATAATTCTTAGAGCTGGGAAGTATTGGTCTCTCTCCATTTGTCCTTTAGTACCCTTGATAAATAGCTCAAAGAAGGAAAATTCTGTAAGATAAGCTGTAAGATAACACAGTGAGTTTTATTTATTTATTTTTTAAAAAAAAAACAACACATCACATTTCTGTAAGTAGCCCAGACAGTTTTATACTGCAGTGGACAGATGTTGGCAGCATTAGTTCTGCATCATGTATTCAGCATTTTCAGAAGTTAGGAGAAGGAAGGGCCTGACTAATAACCTTAATTTACTTCTAAGTAATAGTAGTGCTGATTTTTCTAATTCTAGTTTGGGTGGTATTCTTTTATTCAGATTATTCAGAATGCTTGCATGGTAGTCCCCTGTTTATAGGGTTAGAAATATACATTAAAATGTGTAACTAGCTGAGGTTACCTGACTAACATAATTTGGACTTGATAAGCACTATGTGAAAGTAGTATGTAGGGTAGGATAAGGATATGGACTCTTTTTAAACGTGGTTGTGTGGGGGTTTGCTTATTTATGTTTGCTTATTCATGCTGGTGTTACTTTGCAGATAATGGTACCTGGACTCAGCTGTGGTTGGTGTCAGACTATCATGAGCATGGATCACTCTTTGATTACTTGAACAGGTATACAGTGACCGTGGAGGGAATGATAAAATTAGCTTTGTCCACTGCCAGTGGCCTTGCACATCTTCACATGGAAATTGTTGGCACACAAGGTAATCCTTACAGCTGTTCTGTCTGTCAGGTGGATAATACTAGATTTAAAAAAAAAAGACTCATATGCAACTGTTTCTACTGTAATTCTCTTCCTAATTAGAACATTAAACATGTCCAGGGTCTAGCTGCTCTGCAGATAGCTTGCTTTGCAAACAGCTACTCACACTCAAGCTAATCCCTGAAGAAGTTAAGTGAATTTGAGAGGGTCTGTGATAGGTTCTGAGCTAATAAGATATTTTAATTTGATGTAGGCATTGTGTCTTTGGTACAAGTATGTACTGAGAACAGTATGCGAATCAAACTTACTGTTTCAGCCCCCTCAGAGTATGGCAATTTATATTAGTATTCTTCTCTTCCCTTCCTCAGCTTTCAGGCAGGTTGCAAACCTCAGTTTCCACACACTAATGTGGCTGCTGCTCTTGCTATTGACTTTAAGTGACTCATTAGTAAGTCATGCTTGGGTATTCTGCTGCATGTGTGTGTCACCTTCCCTTCTGTATTATATCCACTTGCTATCGTTCAAAAATTTGTCATACAAAATGACTGTTAAAAGGCACTTAGCAGTGCCTGTTCTTTTTACCCTTGATTTGCAATTTTTCACACCCCCCCCCCTTTTTATCATCCTTAAGGGATGCCTTTTTCCATAGATACTCGGAGTCTTTCTGTGACAAGTAGTGTTTGTGTCTGCAGATGTATATACATGGATAGATAGAGAGAGAAGAGCTGCAAAGAGTCAGATAAATACTTTGTGTATTTTTCTGGACAGCCAGCCAGCTTGTCCACAATGAATAACTTCAGGAAGTATTTTGGCAGCATCAAAACCTGCACCAAGGGTAGAATAATACTGTCTGTCTCTTATTAGAAATAGGGATTTCTTTGCCTCCCTGCCATCTTGTCCTTTCTAATTTTTTTGTTTGCTTCCAGGAAAACCGGCAATTGCCCACAGAGACTTGAAATCAAAAAACATATTAGTAAAAAAGAATGGAACATGTTGCATTGCAGATCTAGGATTGGCTGTAAGACATGATTCAGCTACAGACACCATTGATATTGCTCCAAATCACAGAGTGGGAACAAAAAGGTTAGTATGATCCTATTCTTGAAAGGTCTATCTCTGAATTTGTAAATTCGTATTTTGCTTTTACAAGAATTAACAGCTGATGGATGGTGTTGATTTTGATGCAGTTCAGTTACAGCCAAGAAGTTTTATCATTGCTGGAGCTTCAAATACTAAAAACTGAATATAGGTAGGACTAATTTCATTTAATCTGTGCAACTTTATAGCCAATAGGTATAGCAACTAACTAACAGTTAACCAGAGCAGTGATATTGTCCAGTGTGGGCAAGTCCTTTTGACGCCTGTAATGTCAGTGGTACGTCAATGATCTTACTCGGAATAAAATTTCTGCCACTGAGAAATGTGTGGAAGCTTTATAGTAATTCAAGGACGCACAAGATTAACCTGAAGAAGTGCACTAGCAGCGCGGGACAAAACTCTGCTGATGGTGCGCAATCTCGAGCCCATACCTGCAAAATTTTTTACTTTTCCCCCCTCTCTCCTTTCTTCTCACTGTTGTGCTGTATGTGTTACAGTTAATTAGGGTGCATGTAGTAGCTGTGTGTGTTTTTTTGTTTGGTGTGTGGTTTTATTTGTTTGTTTTTGTTTGTTTGTTTTTGTTTGGAAGCAAGGTTTTTTGGAACTCGTATTGGAAACTTTTACTGATTACTATATTTCTGAAACTGCAGAAAGTGACTCTGTAGAGCTTTACTGCATTTAGTTCTTTGCCCATTTTTAAAAATTTTACACATATGGTTAACCTTTTTTTCTGTATGGAAGAAATAAAAGAAAGCTTGACTGTTACTACAGCTACATGCATAGAAAAATGACACACAGATCAGTCACTCTTAAGTCCAGTCTTTGGAGGAAGTACCTGTTCAGCTGTATCTGTGGATCCTCCTTGCAAGATCTCTTAAGCTGCTTGTTCATCTACCCTATGCTGCTTTGCAGGAGTAAAGCACTAGGAACCCTACTGCTGCTGCTCACAGCAGACAGCCTAAATCCGCTTCCTCTTTGAAGGCATTAGTCACTTCTCTCTTCAAATTGCTCATTTCATGACGTGGCTCCTCTTTCTCCCTGTTGTGAGTAGTTAAGTAATAACTCTGCATCTTTGGCTTCAGGTTGTTCCTGCTCCCTGTCCTCCCATAGTAACACTAAAATCTTGCCTATGCTGTGTCAGTTTTAATTCCCACTGACTGTCATTGCTAGAACCTCCTCTACATATGAAGAAATCTTGAGGGCAAGTTCAGGGTGTTTTTGTCACACCCTGAACACGTTTATATCATCATGTTCGTATCTTTCTAGGAATTGTCTATTGCAAAATACCTGGTCGAGGGACTAAGCAGGACTCATTTTCAGTCAGTCTGGCTGGTGATCCCTCTCAGGTTGAATGAATCCTTATTTCCTTTTTTCTTGGAGGCTTAGCTTCACTAGGGATGTGACAACAGGAAGATGTGAGCTTTAAATTGAGAAGGAAATAAAACCACTCTCCATTCCCCTGAAGGAAGTAAAAACTGGCTAGTTCTCTTTTCTTATTGAGAAGTGTGGAAAAATTGTCACTTTTTAAAGTAAATAGTTTTAGAGAGGTAGTTTACATATGAATTCTGTCTTAGCACAAGCACTTTTCTGTAGCTTGCCCAAATCCAACATAAGCAGAGTTTAACTCTGCTTGGGAGTAAGGACTTGGTGAAGGACAGAGTTGCATATAGGAGGTTGTATATGGGTCTTGTTCAAGGACACTGAACTCCCTGTGTGCTGTACTAGAAATTTAAGCAACTAAAAGCCTACAAGGCTTTAAAAGACAAGAAGGGCAGAGAGAGTTGGGGAAAGCCAGCAGACATCTAATGCTAGGCATGCCCATATGCAAGATCATTTGTAAACTTCTTCATAGATTTGTCCTTGCATTTTTGGAGTGTAGCTGCATACCTTGTTTAGAAGTTCAAAATCTATCATGTTAGTCTATGTAGAGTAATTTTCTTCAGAACCCGAAGCCCTGTTTCTGAACTACACTGTCAAGCACACTAAATAGCACAAGAGCAGTATGCAAGGTCCTTGTGCAGAGCAGAAAAATACCAACCCAACTTTGTATTTTTTTTTCTCAATAAAAGACTTTTGATACAAGTGATGCAGAAAAACCTGAATCTTGACTGTATGAAAGATTGTGACATCCTGGTGGCTTAAAATTGACACTTTGCATTCTATGCAATAGGTGCTGTCAAAGAAAATTCTGTGCTCCTTTCCAGACACTTGTCTTCTGCTTATGCTATTATCATTTGCACAGAACTTACGTTTCTATGAACTGCTTAGAAGACATTCCTTACCCCAACACCTGAACTTCTGGACTACTCTTTGCATTTTTGACTCTTGTTGCTAGCTCTTGCTTCTTCCTGTGTCACATCTATTGGACACAGTAATGCTGAGAATTCTTAAAGCTTATTCCTGAAGAAATCTTGAAATTTTTGCCCTTATAGTAGGGATCAGTCTTGTATTCTGCCTGCCATCACTGGTGTTGATGGAAAAAAAGATATTTTTAAGACTCTTGTACTGTGTTGATTGCATAGGTTTGTGCATAGGGTTCTCTGTAGCTGTTGAGTTATTACCCAACATTGTATTCCATTCCAGTAGTTTGTGCCTGTTGCTTTCTTATCAGTTAGCTGTCATTGTTTAAAGCCCTAGTGCCATTGTTTGCCTGCTTTATTAGTTTGAGATTGAGAAGGCAGTAGAAAAATGCACAAAGCTCTTCAAGGATTGCACACCACGCTTAGCTGCAGGAGCTAAACCAGGTTGAGAAAAATACTACAACCACGGTTGATGACAACAAGTACCACTGCTTCCCCGCACTATAAAGGGAAATGCCTGTCAGTCCCACCACCGTGAGTGCACACCTCCATAAGCCCCCACACCAACATTTTAGCTGGAATGTTCTGACACATGGTATAGCCACAGTGAGGTAACAGGGTGGTGTTGCTGCATAGTGAAGAATCATTTACTTTAAGGCTCCCTACCTTAAAGTAATTAAGAACCTTAAAGTAAGAAGCCCTTCACAGTATTGCCTTTAAGATTGTGCCCCATGTGTTCAGCCTGTCCTCTCTAATCTCTTAGAATGATCCCCTGTAAATCTTTTCCCTTGTCTCAGAAGTGTTCTTCCCCCCAAAAAAAAAAAAAAAAAAAAATCTCTCTTTTATCTTTTTGCTGAGTCAGCTCCCAAGATGAAACTGTTTCTCTTTTTGAAGTTGGATGCTTCTAAGACCTCCTGATAGAGTTTACTTTTTGTGTTAAGACCCTGTAAATTAGCTAGCTTCCTGTAAAATGCTGGTGCTTACGCTTCTTATGTGTGAAATCTGTTAGTAGGTGCCTCAGTCTGGTACTTGGAACCTCTGTTTTTTGTTTGTTTGCTTGTTTGTTGTTTTTCTGTTTGCTGTTCCCCTTCACACACACACCCCCCTTCATTTTTCCCAAAGATTAAGCTGTGGTAAGCTGCACCCTCCAATCCCTTGGTCCCTTGCTCTTAGTGTCACTTTGTTTTCTTAGTATTTTCTAAATTGTCAAGCATATACCTTGTTGATAATCAAACATAACTCTTTTCAAGGAATAAATGGGAATAGGATAAGAGCAAAGAACCTTATCTTCATGAATACCCTTCTCTCTCTGAGTCTGTCTCCTTTTCTGCACATTTAAGCTTGTTTTTGAGCCAAATAATGTAACTGAACATTCTCTACTCTAAGTACTTACGTCTGTTTTATTGCAAACAGGTATATGGCTCCTGAAGTTTTAGATGATTCCATAAATATGAAACACTTCGAGTCATTCAAGAGAGCAGACATCTATGCAATGGGATTAGTATTTTGGGAAATAGCTCGCCGATGTTCAATTGGTGGTATGTGGCAGTCTTTACAAAAATGGACATGCTAAGGAGTTATAAGCAACTTGCAAAATCTGACTAGGTTTGGTTAAGCTGTTTCTCTAAAGAGTGCCAAGTGAGCATGTCTTAAACATGCTAATTGTTAATCTTGTAAATGACTAGCTCAGCTTTCCTTTGTGTAAATTGTTAAACCATGCCTACTGGAGGAAATAGGAGCTAGTCCGTACTACTACTTCCTCTAAAATCTTCACATAAAGAAGAGAAAGGGGTGAAATTTAATGTTTGAAAGGGACGAAGCTCAAGTAAACTCCAGACATAATACACACAGATGGTATGCATACCTTGTTAAAAATAAAATGCAGTATAATAAATCAACTTCAGTATGTCAGTTGAAAGGTTTGGCGTGTCTTCTATCTTTTCCAGATATATAAATTTCAAAATTTAAAATCCAAATGAAGTGTTAAAACTCTTAAGATCTGTTTAAGGCTTGTAGTATGTTGTTGTTGTTTTTGTTATCAGTCAGCAATGTGAAAGCAAATGTTGGCTAGCAGTAAACTGTAAGCATAGGTAAAAAGGAAAGAATATGCAAGTTAACTGTTAACTAAAGTAAAATTATTTTTAACCAATTGCAGGAATCCATGAAGATTACCAGTTGCCATACTATGACCTTGTCCCTTCAGATCCCTCAGTTGAGGAAATGAGAAAAGTTGTTTGTGAGCAGAAGTTAAGGCCCAATATTCCAAACAGATGGCAGAGCTGTGAGGTGAGTGTTACTAACTAGACTGAAACTGTTTGAACACGTTTTATTGATTTCAGCAGCTTAAAAAGTGCCCTTGACTTTTATTTTTGTTTTTGAAAAGGAGGATAATACCCTTGAGAGATTTTTGCTTTCATTCTAATCAGTCTGGATTTATTGATTAATCTTTGCTCATGTGTAAATTGTTAAAATAGTGTCAGAAAAGTGAAGAGCGGAGTATTCTAGGATCCCTTCCTGCGCAGCAATAGAGAAAGCTAATCTAAATTAAAGCTAGGATAGATTATATTCAGGAAGCATCATGGCAAACTGAAAGTAGTAGGGCGTAGTAGAGAGAGAATGTAGTAGGGGTAGTAGAGATGAGAGGTAGTCAACACCTATAGGCAGTGTAGTGCCTGCATGGCTGCACTGCTTGTTGGGCACAACCAGTGCTGGTCTTCAGCACTGTTGTGCTGCCGCGGGTGTGCGCTTGAGCCCATGCAGAGCTAGCTCAGAGCTCTTCACCCCATCACTGCACAGTAGGTGAATTTCTTCAAAAGACGTAACTTTGTCTCCCTTAATTTGTATTGTATGCACTTATTCAACTTTGAATGTGGTTTTTGGGAAGCTGAGGATCTTTGGCTTACAAACATTATATAAAACATTTATGCATGTAATGACACCTCCTGATCATTGAGGAATACAGCTGATAAAATTAGTGAAATGCTCTATATTAAGCTAGCTTCTTGAATAGCACTTTAAGGGAAGTGATTGAGTGTGTTCTTGGCTGCATGCATGTTGGTATCAGTTTTGGGTGTCTTATTCTATTTTAGTACTGCTTTTCAACTAGAGGCACAATAAAAATAAGAATATTTTTGTTTAGTGCAAACAGAAAACAATTCAGTGTCAACTTCAGAAGATTGTTACAGTCAAACTGTTGTTTTTTCACTGAAATATATTAGTATGAGTGAAGTGCTGAAAAATCTACATTGTAAAGAACTTTTTTTTTCTGTAATGAAGTGAGAACTTGTTTTTTTTATACAACACTCTTGCATGCAGCAGTACTAGTAATAGATTTCAGAAGTATGTATTGTAAAAGGCCAAGGCAAAACACAGGTCCATTACATGGGGAGAGAACTGCGTGTAATTCTTTCTTTCCTTTGCAGGCGTTACGAGTAATGGCAAAAATTATGCGGGAATGCTGGTATGCCAACGGAGCCGCTCGGCTCACAGCTTTGCGCATTAAGAAAACGTTATCACAACTTAGCCAACAGGAGGGGATAAAGATGTAATCCTGGCTTTGCTACTGAGGAGTACTGTCAGAATCTCCCCACGCAGGTGGCGTGTTACGAAGGTTAATTGTTCTACCTCATTGAGGGAACAGGAGGATATTGCTGCCTTTAATACTTCATAGGAACATCGCTTCTTAGCCCCAGGATTTTTGTGGACGTGCTGAACAGTTTTGTTGGGTCCTGTCTGTGCACTATGAACACCTCTCTCCCAGAATACTTAAACTCTTGTGTAGTCTAGTTTTATTTTTTTATTAACCTGTAACTTCTTATTTGGCAAGTTACTAGCTGGGGTTAACTGTTAGTCAACTGTGATTAAAAACAAAATGAAGATCACTTCTAAAATGGATCAGGTTTACTAAATTATTCTGTAGTGTATTGATGGCTTTTTAGGCAACTTTAGTCCTGGCTTGGTACATTGAGTATTCTGAACCATTGTCACAGTTCTTTGATTCAGATTTTTGAATGTACTATTGCAGTATAATCTGCTAGCTATAAGGTTGTATACCTTTTGGACTCTGACCTTAATTTACAAAATGACCTCATTCACTTGTGGGGAGCATAATTTATGCAACTATCCTTTCTACATGATTACTTTTTTTTTCTCCACTTTTCTGGAGCATTACATTGCCTTCATAGATTGTATTATGCCAGTAAGTGCCGCTTTTGAGTCTTTTTGATGCAAATCAGTAGGAACAACAAAGCCTATGGTACTTGTGGTTTGCAAATTACAAGTTCAAAAGTCAATTATTCATTTGTTTAGCTAAGATCTAATTCAAACTTTTTTTAGTGAGTACATAATTCTCAAGATATCTTTAATTTCACCAAAATCTGATTCTTTAAACCACTATAGGAGTTTTAAATAGTGAAGCTAGCTGGTTCACTGTCACATTTTGTAATAGCCAAGTCATGAGTTTAATTATATATAAAAGACTTTTCATCAAGTGGTACTTTTAAAATGCTTGAAGTGCCCTTGTCTACTTAAAAGAAGTAGCAAGAGGACTAAAATGTTCTTACATGAGATTCTGCTCCTTTAAGTCATCTATATAAAGTATATTTTCTGTGCAGCTCTGCAGAGTCTTTAGGCTAACAGAACAATATTGGCAATTAAACAAGGATTAAGTGTACCTGTAATTAGGGAGGATTCATTTGGGCTCTTGTACTAGAAAGTTAAAAGCTGCTTATAAACTTTATGTGCATATATTTTGTGTGTGCCTCATGCACAAAGTGGTGACCTGCAGGTCTTTAATACCAGAGGATTCCAGCAATCCTCTCCATAGTTGCAAGAGCAAAGCTTATGGTGGCTTGTGTTGTCATAAGAACACAGAAGAATATACATAGCTTTAGTTCAGATTTGCCTGAGCATTTAAGACACCTTTGGCAACCTTCTTCATAAGCTGAATTGCTGCCTGCCCAAACATACAACACCCAGGGACGAGCAGGGGAATGCATGTGGAAATTTAAATCTGCAGTCTCCAAGGCATAAATATATTTGAATTGCAATATTAGGAAGAGTCTGGGTTGCCATTTGACTTCCCCCAAAAAAGTTATTTGAATTTCTGTATGTTAATGTGCCTGGCAATTAACATGACACTTGTAACAGTTAACCTCCTACTCTCTGGAACACATTACTACCCATACTACTATATAATGCACACAGTAACCTTAGTTCTTTCTATTTTTCATGCCTCAGCATGAAGTACTTTGTGAAAAATTCTCAAAGCTAGTAACTGTGGCTAGAAACTCTTTCTTGGTCTGTGGTATATGGTTGCTGAAGCAATAAGATTGATAAGTTTTAGGTAGAAGAGGTTGTATGGGTGGCATAAGGCAACCTTTGTGCACCTGGACAGTCAAAATATGCACCACAGTTTTTTCAGTTAAAACTTACCATGAAATAATTAAGTGCATCCAGACTCACAGTTTACTTATTTGACATCTCTCTCTGGCAAGTTCTATGTGTCTAGACAAATACTTAAAGAAAATACTTCATCACTGAAGTAGAATTTATTATAGCCCCATACCAAGTTCAAAGATATTCTTTGAGGGAAGAAGGGGGGAAAAAAAATCAACAACAACAAACAATGGTATGTTTGTAAAATTCTGAGCTTCCCGTAGGCATACCTTCTTCACCATAGAAGCAGGTGGTATGAATCATATTTGCCAATGCCAGGCTAACAGTGTTTTTCTAATCTTTATAATAATATTAGTGGTGACATGGAGAGTTTTCCGTAATTCATCAAATTTTGTTACTATTTTAACAACTGCAAAGTCTTAGCACAATGATGCTTAGTCTTCTAAAATGCAGTATGTTCGGTTGCATTTAAAAGAATCTGAGTCAGCTGAACAGAATCACGACATGCAGATCACTTCAGTCAGCTATACAGTATTTTGTTGCATTGGTTACCTTGCCCACCTACTAGTCTTAGTTCTCCTGAGTTGATAGTAACTATTCTCATGTTGTTCTAATTCTTGACTTTGCAATAGAACCTTGCAAAAACAAAGTGTACAAAGGAGGCTTGATGCAGTGTGTGACTATGAAAGTTATTTGGGAGCAACCATTTTATTCACAGTAAATGGAGAACAAGAAAACTCTGAATAGAGCTATGTGTATCCTCAGTTCTGACACCATAACTAAAAGCTTTGTTCTTTTTCCATTATATAAACTGAACACCTTTTACAAAGGGTGTGTCTGTATATAATATGTAACTTTAAATGTTACCTGTGTAATATCATATCTTATATATATGGACACAGGTGCACATAAGTATTTTTTAAATTAAGATTGTAATATCACCAGATCTGCTCTTGGAAATCCAGGGGGACCAAAATATTTTAGCATTTACAAAATATTAATTTTATATCATTTCAAGTATATACCAAAACAATTTCTGATGAAGACTGATGCAAATGTTTGTAAATATGAATGCATTATACATTCACACAAGTTTCATGGATTTAATCAGTTTGACATTTTAGTAGCATTGATGCCTCAGTTCAGTTTACAGACTTGTGACCATGTGGATGGACATGAAGAATAAGGAAAGTTGGAAATGATCTTATGCTGAAAGGCTTGAAATGTTGTTTTTTGGAATGCTGAACTTCTTCAGGGACCTTCCAAGCTCAAAACACTAGAAATCTGGGACATTTCTCAGGCTGATTTACCAAGAATGGCACACTTATGCCTTCAAATGGTTCTACTTGTAATCCTAAAAAACACTGTGTATATAGGATAAAGACTTCGGGCTTGATTCTATAGGGGCACAACCGTGTCAAGGGTAAAAGGCTCTTTTTTTCTTTTTCACCCCCCCGCCATAATTGTTCTGAGAGATTGCCATGAAATTCACCTTTTAGTCAGCTCCTTGTCTATACTGTGCCATTGAAACGATTACAAGTTGTTAATCATTTTGTGTAAAAGAAAACATCACTCTATCATTTGCTTTAAACTCAGATTACCTCTTTAAAGACCAAGGTACATTTACCTCATATGTATATAATGTTTAATATTTTTTCAAAACATTCTCTGGGTTTGCAGTTATATGTTTCTAGATATATGGGTATACTAAACTTACAACTTCACTGGTACTAAATGTATTATCTGATGCCCTAAAACACATCCATTTTCTGTATTTTATTGTATTACTGCAAGTTTGCTGCTTTGTCAATGTAGCACCTGCCCTTACATAGCTGTGTGGATACTACCTTGTATAAACTTTATTTCTTGGATGATAAATTTGAGGATCCTGTACAGATAAGTGTCACTTTTTTAAATTTTACAAAATTGTGTATTTCCCCATACATTTATGAAAATATGTATTGTATTTGTAGAGTATACATTTCAATGGATTGTAAATAGACAGTAGAAGAGTGATGCTTATGTTAAGTGCTAACACTACAATAGAGAGATTAAAGCAGTGAAAATAAATTACTTTTTTTTCAAAGTAGTTGAGTTGTCTTTCAGAGGAAGAGGTTATTGGTAGGTATATTTTGTGGGTGTGATGTTTTTACTTGGCAAAAATTGGAGTAATGAACTGTTTGTGTTTTTATGTCCTCTAAAGGAATTTCTCCTAGCAGGAAAATAATAAAGGAACAGATTCCTAGTGCTGGGGCAATCCATTGCATGCATCCATATGGATAGTGGTAAAATGTCTTGCCTTCCTCCTTTGTCCTTCAATAATCTTTGAGTGGATACTTTGCTGTTTCCTCTGATCTCTTGGCTAAAATAGCTAATGACTGTTTAGAATATTTTGCTTCTCAGTTACGTCTGCTTCATTATAAGCAGCACTATTTCCTAGGAGGAGAAATGAAAGTAGAGCTTGGGCATAGTTTATACAGCAGCAGTAGTTATCAACATTCTGAATGCTCAGGAAGGAAAAGAACTCAACAGAACTGGAGTGTATTTTCTACTTTAAGAATCAAGGCCTTCCCCCCGTCTTCTCCGACAAGGTAAAAGGGCAATGGTTACGTGTCTGTACTCTGCCTTACACTAACTCTGTTCATTGAGAAAGCCAAATACTGCAAAGTTCCAGCATAACCCATGCTGCAAATTGTGCCCCTGCCTATTCGTGGTCAACAGCCTCAACAAAGAAACAACCTACTCGTGAGTGTCCTACAGTTAAAAATGAGTCAAAACTCCTTCGAGCTTGAACAGAACATACTGAGCCTGGTACCTAGTTACTCATTTTGATCAATACAGACTTGAATGCGAAAACCCACTATAAATACCAACGCCCCCAAAATCTGCACTGACCCAGTCCTGTTTGCAAAAGACAGCTTGTATTAGTTCTTGTCTGGAACTACTCAGCAAACATTTTTGTTCTGGTTTGTGAAAAGCAGTGTGTGGTTACATGACATTTTGATGGGCTGTGACTGCGGTGTAGTCAGCACAGGACCCGCTGCCCACGCAGAGCAGGGAGAGGCAATAAGGGAAATGAAAGACCGCTGCGTTTCGCTGTAAACTCCAAAAACTCCCCAGAATGCTGGACTGAAACAACCCAGAGGACAAGAGTGGCCATTTGATGGCGTTCCAGGATTGGAGCAGGTTGCAAGCGTTTCATTTTTGTTGTCCTTGCTTGGCAGGCCTAAACTTTTCCCAAGAGCAGGGGCCGCCAGGAGCGGGGCTTGAGGGCGGCCCGAGCTGAGCCCTGCACCCTGAGCGAGGGAGGCAGCGGGGCGGGAAGGGCCGCGTTGGCTTCTCATGCCATTGCCTCGGAACCGCTCCAGCGGGTTGGGGGTTCGGCTCGTTGGAGCAGCGCGAGCCCTATGGCGGCACTCGAACCGGCAGGTCCCATGGACCAAGCGCGAGGGACTCGGTGCTGCTTGTGCCCTGGTGTGAGGCGCCTGCCAGCAGCTGAGAGAAACGGGGCGCGTTTGGGGAAAACAAAAACAGAAAAGGTGCCCTGGGAGATCAGAGGAAGCATTGGTGTATAGATAATGATTTGTGTCACCGGGTGTTTATTTGGAGATTTTCTTTCGTGGAGATGGCAGTGTGTAATCATAGCCACATTGGATGAGAATATTTAAGACCGTATGCCTTAAAGCGCTCTATTGACATCGTAATGGACTGCAGCGACTTTTTGACTCCACTCATTGTGTGCTGAGGTAGGTAGAATTGTTTGTAAGGCTCTCAACTTAAAATATATATATGAAAACATTAGCTTTTTTTTAAAAAAATAACTTAAGTTGTTGATACCATGTCCAGACAGCCCCAGGTAAAATCTGTCCTTGCCCAGAGACTTCTTGAAAGCAAGGTTCAAATCCATCCTCTCTGAGATGCAGTAGTATCTGAAAGCATTTCCTCCTTTTGAGAAGGAAACAAACCTGCATGATGATAGGCTCATAACTGAAGGGAAATGAAAAGTCAACTTTCTACGCTTTAGAAAATATTTCTAATTAGCTCAGTTATAAAACCAGAGGTCTCCAGCTGTCAGTGATGGGAAGCTTGAGAAAAATATTGAAGTTTTTAGCAAATAAGTTGTTACTTGTTTTTGCATATATAAATATGAAATATATGTGTGGATTTTAAAATGAAGGTTGAGGAGTTAAAGTTATGTTCAAGAATACCCCTGTTGCCTTTTGAACTGTAGATGCTAAGGAAATAATAACTATCTATAGAAAGAAGACTACTGAATCATTGCAAAACAGACAGGAAAAAAGGAAAGTATTCTGTGTAGTAAATGAATGTACAGATTTTAAAAAATCCTAATGTATGGATTTTTTTCATTAGTTTCCTAGGAGGAAGCATTTTAGTGCTGAATTCAATATAAATAACATTTTTTAAGCTGTTCAGACTTTATGGTCAGGGGTTTGTTACAGAAATGTCATGGAAAATTTTCCAATTATTACTAATCTGGAATCTCATAGCTAAAGCAGATATGAGAATGGTTGAAATATAAACTTGACACCAAAATCTTTAGACCTTCTATTAGTATTTCTGGCAAAGTAATACAAGGAGCAGTTGAACTAGTCATTAGCATCTTTTTAAAACCTGAGTGATCTCTGTTGTACAGATTTGCTGTGCTGCAGCACAAGGGCGAACTTGCTGCATGTCTCTCTAATATTTTGAGCCCACTATGTGGGTGTGGGATTCCCAAATTTGTGCTTGTTTGGCAAAGCACTAAGGAAGTTTTTTCTGTGCAAAGCTACTCCGCGAAGTTCAAGTAAAATGATCTTGGTATGTCACTTTTCCTATAGGTCCTTGTGTGTCCTGGCTCTGAAGCTATTGGGTGCACTAAGTACATCTGCATCAATCTGTTTGTATTAAATATCACATGAATTCAGTATCAAGCAATGATATCCAGCAAGGTGGATTATAAATTGAAATGGGAGGAATCGAGCATATGTTTTTACTTTGAAATCCCATGGCCTCAGTAGTTACAAGAGATATTACATAGCCTGCAATGAGGATAATTCGCACAACAGAAACAGAGCTGTGCACCGTGAATGTCTGCTCAAAGACTGAGACTTTATGTGAACACTGTGGCACTTCAGTGAAGCAAGTCAAATATTCACTTTAACCAAGCAAAATAGCTGGAGTGTTCAGCAGATCTATTCTTATAGGCAACTTTGACCACAAATATGTAAAACGTACTACATCATTTCCTACTTCCATTATAAGGTTTCTCTGTGTGAATCTTTCAGTTTAGAGTAGCAGCGTGCTTTTGAACACAGCATTCTGTTTGTTCCTGCTTGCTATCTCTATGTCTACGTCTTAGAGACATGTGAGTGAGGTGTTGATGATATGCAGTAAAAGGAGCACAGAATAGTAGAGGGGACATAGCTGGAGTAACTGCTGCCCAGAAGAGATGACGAATTGAGCAGCAGAAAGTAATGCAGATCTTGCAAATCCGTTATATTTAATCAGCTCATAGTGATCCAGTGCAAAAGGCAGCAACATATAATGCTTCCCTGTTCTACCCCAGGCTGTGAACACTTGGTGTAGGTGTAGGTGCCCACTTGGTGGGCACAAATAACGATCCCAAACACAACTGTCATTCTGGGTTTGCAAGTGTGGAGTTAGACATGCAGCTACAGAAGAAAATAGGTGGGCTGTAGAAGAAATCCAGGTGGGATGGAAAAGCTTGTGCGCCTCCTTTAAGAGATTGCAGAGGACACAGCATTCACCTGCACTTTATGTAGAGAAGATAGTTAGACTTATCTGAGAAGCGCATAGCTAAAGGATGAGAAGTAGCAGTCACGATTTGGAAGTTCTGCTTGGACACAAGGAAAATATTCTGCAGTAGGAGAGTGGTTAAGCACAAGAGTAGATTGCCTAAAGAAATTACGGACCCTTCATCTTCCAGGATTTTCAAAACTTAATTGACCGAGGTCCTGAGCAACCTTGTTTAGCTAGGTTGCACGCAGAAGATACGAAGGATCAGAAGGACCTCCGCCTCTGTGGCTTTGTCTACTGGAAGGAGTATGGCAACTGTTGGGAGTATAGTCTCTCAAAATCACCTTCCACCATTGGTGAAGTCGTTGCAGGAGTCGTGGCTTGTGGAACACCACTTTTGAAATTTTTGCAAGTGCTGCTGATTGTCCTATACCTTAAAGACTAGCATGTTCTCACTGCTTTGAGCTGACTTAGAATACCAAGAATCTCTGATAGACCAAGGGCAAAGCATTCACTCTGGCAAGGGTGCCTACAAAGTCATGCTGTTTCTTTTCTTTCTTCGATAAGAGAAAACCCAAGGGGAGCAGGGCTCTCATCCTCCTTTTTTTTTTTTTTTTTTTTTTGACTGCTGACGGTATTTGGAGATGACAGATGATTCATATGGCAGCATCACTTACAATGAGCAGTAGCAGAAACAAAGCTTGTCTAAAATAGGCACCCTTGTGAGGACGATGTGGCACTTTAATTACTCCCTAACAGGGTAGAGTGGAGAGAGCAAAGATTTATCCCATTGCCTTCCTGTGGATGGTTTCAAAACATGTGTGTAAAAGGGCATGTTCAGTATGAAGGACCAGGCCAGGAAAGGTTTAAAGTAAAATATTAAAAGGTGTATTGTAGATGTCGTTAGCAGTAGCTGTTCTACTCTACCCCTCTGTTCTGATTGCTCTGCATTACCTGCTAGTGTAGCCATATCTGTAGCACTTTGTTGCATGAATTTGTGCACCAAAGCTGCCATTTCATAGCAGCCTCTTTACCTTAGAAAACAGTTGCTGGTACTTTTAGAACTGGAAGAGCAGTTGTAATTCTTGCTATTGGTTATCTGTCCACAGGGAATAACATTTTATTTCAAAAGCATTTACTTTATTGTGGATTTAAGTTAAGTAAGTTATGCCATTGATACCATGACTGATGCCTAGTTCTTACATGCTTGCTTGTCTTGCATGTAAGATCAAAATTTCTTTTTCTAGTCACTTGAATTAACTTTTTTGAACAGCACAAGCCCTCATCTAAAACACAGAGTCTGCTGAACACTGGTGTGGATGTTCTCCAGTAAATTAAAACAGTAATAGCTGTAAACATTGTCCCTAGCACACAGTCTCTTTCGGAGTTTTGCACATCCTCAAAACCATAAGTAGCAGCATAGTCATGCTAGGAACTGCCAAAAATTCAGCAGAATTTTCCATTTAGTACTTGGTTGAGTACACTGACATGGCTTCTTGCTTGTTAGCCTAATGTGTGAATATTTCCAAAGGATAATATACAAACTACTAATTTGTGAGTTACAAAAATAATTCTCAAGTCTTAAATATTAGCAAAACACCTCCATTTTCACATGGAAATGGATGAAAAAGATTCAGTCTTCTGTAGCACACTTGCCTTTTGGGAGGCATATAGGTTGGAAGCTTTATTTATTTAATAACAAATTGAAATTAGTCTTATTAGATGTTAGATTAGGTTAGGTTAATGCATTGAAGCACCATGTTATTGCAGTTGAAAAGCAGATAAGTATTACAGTGAAGTTCTATATAAGATGAGGTGGGACATTGGTAGAGATCCCTGAAGTAGGAAACAGAAAAAGATGATGCTGAGGAGTTTTTAATATTTATTTATCTATTAGTATTTCCCATTAAACCTTCAGAGATAAAAATGTTCCTCTTTTCTCACAGCAAAACAAGTATTGGATCTTTCTATTTAGCACAGTTCTTGTACCTCTAACATTCCTGATGTTGTGGTCAGAGGCTCTTATACATGCTTTTCCCCATATTCCTTCTTTTCATGTTGTGTTGCTCGCATATTTAGATGGCATGGATGGTTCACTTTTTTTTCTCACCATCCAAGGCTTTTCAATGTATGTTCATAGCAGTGTCAGCTCTTGTATTCTTGCATGTTTCCCCTTTCCCTCTCCTTTATTTTCTAATGTAAAACTATGCTTGTTGGAATATTTGTTGAATTCATCACTTAGTTCCTTTCCTGTGTCTTCATAGAAGTGTTAAACTGCACCAGTTTAATTTCCTGTTCCACTTGAGAAATCCCTTTCAAAAGTTGTGGACAGAGGATCTGTTTTGCTCTGTTAGAGAAAGACTGCTTTTTCAAAAAGCTTTTGAGCATATCTCTCACTTTCCCCCCAACCTGGCTTTATTCCCAGGGGATCTTGAGCTGGACCCTTGCTGTGGTAAGCAGATCCCCCTTCTCTACAAACCCACCTTTGCTGGTGATTATTTTTTGCATTGACTTAGCATCAGCAGTTGCATTATAAAGTGATTAAGCAACATGATGCAACAATCTCGTCTAGATTTTTATATTTAAAGCATACAAAACTATACAATAAAATAGAACAGGCTTTGATGTTACGAAGAAATAATTCTGTTTGTATTTCTTTTTTGTTTGAAGTACTGACAATTTGCAATTGTCAATTAAGTGACTTACAGGAGTAGATTTGCATAATCCTTTACAATATCCTTAGCAATTCCTAAACTCTTATCCAAGGTAGGAAAGAAGGGCTCGCACAACACTTGATACTCAGGAATTCTTTTGTTTATTGGCCCATGGTGGTTGGCTGGGCTTGGTGCACAGTCTGCAGATGGCTCTTTCTACAGCCCCTTCATCCTGATGTTCTGAGAAGGGGGCAGAAGAGGGAGAAAGGCGGGGGGGGGAGAACTGGCGCAGCCACCAGTTCCTTGCCAGAAGATCCACGAGGGACTGTGCAGCAGAACATCATCTATGGGTGCAGCACGCAGACACCGGGGAGGTTCCCCCCCGCCTCCCTCCACTTTCCCCCTCTTCTACCCCCTTCTTTCCTGCCCGGCGCCCCTGGGGCCTGAAGACGTGGGCTGTCTTCAGCCCTGAGCCCCGCGGGAGAGGCAGTGAGAGGCCTCGGCTCCCTCTGGGCTGCTGCGCCGCGGTGATGGGGCGGTGTGGGGAGGGTTGCCAGGCTCCCTGGGGGCCCAGAGACAGTGTTTTCGGTTGGTGACCAAGAAGGTGGATGGGAGTAGCTGTCTCCAGCTCCTTCGCTCTTCAGCTACGTAAGGCGCGGCTGAAGAGGGTGCA
>JAWLRI010000002.1:2265812-2300514 GCA_034781795.1 Crypturellus tataupa
AGGCCGGGCGCCGAAGCCAACGGCTACGGGGCTCGCTGCGGGCCGCGCAGCCTCCCGTCCTGCTCCAGCGGCGAGCGTTTCGGAGCGCGGGGGGCGCGGGGGTGACTCTGCCGCCCCCCCGCTGCCTCCGCACCTGCCCCGCGGCCACTTGTCGCCCCGCGTCGCGGCAGGTGAGGTCGGGGGCTGCTGCGCTGCCCGCGCCGCTGTCAGATGAGAGAGGGGCCGCGTCGCCTTCCCGGCCGCGCTGTCTTGCCGTGAGGGAGAAACGTTATGTTAGAGAGCGGGAACCCAGCGTGAGGGTTACCGTTACCAGATGCGCGGGGAGAAGGAGGCTTTTGCTCCGTGTGGAAGTAGAGTTGTAAGCAAAGATTAACTACGTCAAAAACAGTTTTAAAATAATTTTGCTCCAATTTTCAATAGGGATAATAGTACTGGGTTAACAAAAAAAAAAAAAAAAAAAAAGTGAAGGCCAGATGTTTCAAGCAGAACCCAGGGTGGTGGTAAAATGGAGTTTCCCACATTAAAGCTGTCATAGAAGCTCACTTCCTGCCTTAATTAATTGATTGCATTGACAGTGCTGTCGCAGGAATGGAAGACATGAAATATGTGATACTTAATGTAATTAAATATTTAGCATATAATGTTAAATCTTCAATCCTTAGTCATTTATAGGCATGTTGGTATTGGTCAATAGTTGTCCATTCTGTAAAGGCATGTTTTTAGGAAAGAAAAAAAAGCAGTAAATAACTGCTGGAATGGAATATGATATCGTCTAGCCCCACTTTCCCTTGGAAAATCTAATCTCATACTGCTGAAATAGCAGATTTTGTCAAGGAAGGAAGCATAGTGTTTCTCATTAGTTGGGCATGAGTGAAGTTGTGAAATGAAACCTGGAAAACTGTTAGTAAGTCTAGAGAAAGTGCAGATAACAAAGTAAGAGACTGACTGAACAGATCTCATAAGATTATTTCAGAAGGGACTGACTGTGGGGAAGATTTGAGAATCATGTTTGGCATGGATATTACCACTAACGTCCATTCATGACTTCATTACTAAAGCTCAGTGTAGCCAAATAAATGTCCTGCTAATTCAAAATGCCATCACTTAAGTACAATTTTGTCTAAAAGGAATTGAATGGCTGCAAGGTTTTATCTCTTTGTGACCCTTGCTAGTGCAATTGGTAGGACTTGAAGCTCATCAGTAGAAGTTGTAGAGGAGAATTATCCAATTATCCTCCTTATATGTTGATCATCGGAAGATTGAGAGCCTCTGAAAATCAATGGTCAGAAGGCTAGAGATTATTAAATAATCTCTGAAAAGAAGGCTTTAAATGAAAGTTGTCTAGGATATTCATGAACTTGAATCATACTGATGTATGTCTTTAAACTTTTGGAGGCATTAATCATTGTAAATTTCTAATGCTGTGACTTTGTAAGGGGGATAAAAAAGCTTTTTAGCTAAGTGAAACAATTACTGACTTTTGAGTGTGGTAGAACCTGTTAATGGTGTGTCTGGTTTTTGGCCTGAATCAGCTCACTAAGTTTAGTGCAGGGAAATCTGCAGAGTCCTGTGGGTCTTCCTCAAAGCAAAAGACTTCTGAAGCCATCAGCAACATCTGTTTATCCTTTTCTGTGATGGTGGGAAAATGGCAAAATCATCAAAGACAATTTTACATTTTCATGCTTTAATTCTGTTGTGTTGTAAGCAGGATTTTACTGCTGTCTTCGTTTACTGCAAGCAATTGGCTTTGTTGTTTCTATTTATTAATGGAAATATTCACCAATTACAAACTCCACTCTGCTTTGTCCTGTTTCCGCTTCAGGAAGTATAGATTTATACATAAAAATATAACTTGAATCTGTAGTAGCCATTGTGACTGAATTTGTTTCAGGCAAACTGTTCTCTGTCTCTCTCTCTCTCTTTTTTTTTTTTTTTTTTTTTTTTTAATCCTTTTCTATTTCCTTGACGTTTTCAAGCTTAAATATTCTAGGGTTATTTTCATGTCAATTTAATAATAGAGCATTTTTGCTTTTGGTGATGGATTTATTTATTTACTTTTTAGACTGGCCACCTTTCTGCAATTGCAGATGAAAACAGATGTAAGCTTGAATTTTTTGAGGAATTATTTCCAAAAATGCCTGTTGTTGGTTCAGAAAGAATCCGTTTAGATCTGGTGACTGTGTGTTATGAAATACTACTTTATATATGTGGTAAAGCTGTAAAGATTTTTCTTTTACTTTTATTGGCATGGTATTTAGTTCAATTGAGCATTAATTAATCATTAGCAGTTTGGGACTTTGTGGGGGAGGGTTACATATTCTATATATTTGTGTGGAAACTTGTATGTGAAGATGTATTTAGACATAAAAGGAGCTTTGAAGGAAATCTTTCTTTAAGACTTTTGTTAGAAATGTTCCCAGCACTAGGCAGTGAGGATGAAAAAATGCATCAGGCAGTTGTCTTATTCACTTTGTTGGCCAAAGTGAACTCTGAAATGAGGAAAAAGTTATTTAGTGGTAGGGAAGGAAAAGCACAATAGATGATATTTAAAAAAATGCAGCTTTAAACCCAAGTGCTTCATAACTTCTCAGTGCTTCAGTTCCCATTTGTTTTCTTGTTCAGGGGTTCGTCTGTGTTTGTCCTTTATCTGCCATCTAGATCAGCAAAACTTCTCTTAAACATCTCTTGCTAGCAAAGTAAGTTACAGATGTGTTCTAACCTTTTAAGAGTACAAAGTTCAATCTACAGCTGTGTTCAACACTGTTCATAATGGGGCTCCTGGTCCCATTTCCTTTTCCCAGTTTCCTTTTCCTAATTGCTTCTTTCATTTTTTTAAATTCTTCTGTGAATCAGCTGAATTCGCAGACACACAGCTTCTGTGTTGTTGGATTTTTTTTTTTTTTTTTTAATCATCTCTTATTTTTTCCTGGCTTAATAAATTGAATTGCCTCATGAAGGAATTTGGCAGGTGCTAAATGAAGTGCATCGTAAATAGCAGTCGTGTGGCTACAAGTAGAGGGAGGACCACTGAGCTGTCCTTTGGGTGGCAGTGAAGGTTTGGGTGCGATTCTGGGAGGTTGGACAAGCTGGTCTGAATCAGCTTCAGAACAAAGATGTTCTTTTTTGCTTTCTGGGAAGCAAGATTTCTCACAGTGGCCTGTAGAGCAGCTAAGTTAACCTTATGGCCCATCAGTTGGGCACTTCTATTGAGAAGTGAGAGTTAAAAGTTGCTTCAAACATTTTAAACCTATTTTCCTCCTCCCTGCTTTTCCATAGGTTTATCTTGTTGTTATCATGCAAAAGACAACTTGATGTGTCGTGATGTTTGTGAACAGGTAAGCTTATTTTAAATATAGTTTGTCTTTCAGCTTTGAAATCATGCCTGTAAAAGATGATGTAGCAAGGTTAGGGCTATGAATAAATGACTATGTATGCATAAATACTGTTCAAAAATCTGTTTACCTTATTCATAAGGTGATACAAAGAACAGCTTGTGCTAAATTCAAACTTGGAAAATGTTTTTCCACAACCTGTGTTTAGATTTGTACCTCTGGGTAATAAATTGCCCACCTTTATGCAAATATATATATGTGTATATATATGCTTTGCTGACATACAATTTTTATATTAGAATTGTGTCCTTGAATCATAGTTGATCCCTTTTCTTGCCCTTGTTGTATATTGCGGAGCTAGTCAAGCATTTAACCTGGTCATGGTGATTTTTTTTTTTTTTTTTTTTTTTGTGATTATATTAGCAAATTTTTTTAGTTTAAATTCTTCTTTTCCCTCCCTGATGTATTTCTGAAGTGCAATGAAATTCCCTTTCAGATTTCCAATTATTAAGCCAAACAAGGAAGAGTCTTTTAGTCCCATTGCCTAAGATATTCTCTCAATTTCTGTGGTTATTCCTGCAGCCCTTCTGCATAAATTTATCTCTTTGAATACAGGTAACCAAAGCAATACAAAAATTTTGTATAAACAAAAGTATCACTTAATCTTAAGAAACGTGTTAAAACTAATGTATGAGAAAGAACACTGGTGTATAATCCAAATGGTGTTGATTATGTTGAATTGAAATTTGGAATAATTTACCTGAATCTTTGATCTGTTCTGATGGTTTGTAGTTTCCAGTTTATCATATGAATTCCTGTTAGGCATTGTGAATGTCTAATGAAAGACATTGAGCTTTACTGTCAGACTTCTTCACATTTTTGTCATAGTTTCTAGTTTCTCCTCTCTGCTCAGATACTAAGCGTAGAAATAGCATAGGGCCAGTAGGTCCTAGGAAGTGGTCCTGTGCCTTTAGGAGCACCTGTTAGATGACATGCTGCATCCAGCTTGAGGCCCCTTAGCACAGGGAAGAGACTGATGGGCTGGAGCAAGTTGAACTGCCAAACAGAGGACTACAAAAAATGTCAGGGGTCTGGAACATATGCCTTGTGAGAAGAGGCAGAGGGAGCTGTGCTTGGTCAGCTGGTGGAAAGGGCGGAGGGGACCTCGGAACAGCCTCTGACACCTACAAGAAGATTGATGAGAAGGCAGAGCCAGACTCTTAAGTGGTGCATAGGAGGAAGACAGGAGATATCAGATAAAAACTGAAGCTAGAAAATTCCAACTGGGTATAATGAGAATCTATTTCACACAGGAACAGCAGTGGAACAGAGAGGTTTTGCAGCCTCAAACTTCAGAGGTTTTGAAGGCATGAGCAGGTAAAAACCTGAGCAACATGATCTGGCCTCATAGTGTGACTTGCTCTGAGCAGGAAGTTGGACAAAGATGGTCGTCTTAGAGCCATTCCAATATGAATTATTTTATGATTTGGTGACCCTGGAAGATCTCAAATACTACTACAATTCTTCTTGCTCTCTTTTCTGAATCGAATCCTCTTTTCTTTCTATGAGTTTATCAAATTGTTTTGTAATAAACTATTTTATTTTTTCTTCTGAAAGATCTGAATTATACCCATGTTTCTGTTATTCCTGAAATTTCCAGTTTCACATCCCACACCATTGTCTGTTCCTATCCCTTTTGTTGCCTGTTTACTGTTTTAATTTAGAAGTATTTCATTTATTTGGACTGTTGCAAAAACAAGAGCCGTAAACATAATTTGAGGTGAGACAAAAAATGATTTAGAATGTGCTGAAAGCTCAGTTTAACACTACCACTTACTTGGGAACCAGTTCCAGTGCTTAACTGCTCTATTGGTGAAGTGTTTTTGTTTTGTTTTGTTTTCCCAGTTAGAATTTCTGTTGTTTCCACTTGCTACTGTTTTCTGTCATCTTTTACTGTGTACCTCTAAGAATCTGGTTCTGTCTTGTCTGTCACCCCTGTTTATATGGTCTAAGGCTATGCTTTATATTCCCTCTGCATTCTACCCTTTTTCAGTTAGCGTGTGTGGAGGGAACAACTACCAAAAAAAACCAGTCCCTCAACCCTTTGGTACGTCAGATTGAGCATCCTAAACACTTTTGTGGCTTTCTGCTGGACTCCCTGCAGCTCTTTAATGGCACTGAGGAGATACAAAGCTGGACATAATATTACAGATTTGGCCTCATGACTGCCAAATAAAGGGAACAGTCTTCACTCAAACTGCTGGCGATGCCATTGCTAACTGCTGACCCGTGTTTGACTTACTTGCCATCCACCAGGACCTTAGACCTTTCCTGAAAAGCTGCTTTCTAGCCAGTGAGCACCCAGCCTGTGTCGCTGCTATATTCCAGAAGGGTGGCCTCAGCTCCCAATTCTAGATCATCTATATACTTGCTGAGGATCTTTTCAGTGCCATTGTCCGTGTCCCTAGTAAAGCCATCAGCAGTGCCAATTTAACTCCTGAATTATAGCACATGCAAGTGGCTGACATTGCAACTGCTGACTACTAACCTTTAAGTCCAGTCAGTTTGTCAGCTGTCTTGTAAACTACCTATCCCATCCTATGAGAGGCCGCATAAAAATCCTTATAAAAGTCAAGATAAACAGTATCTGTTACTGTTCTCTTCTTTCCACGCCCCCCCCTTCACCCCCAGCCCTTCTTTCCATTATAGAAAACCATCAGTCACAATTTGCCTTGATTTGCACAGAGTGCCTGTTTCCAGTCACCTTTTTGTCACCTTTTTATCTTTCATGTGCCCTGCCATGGCTCCAGGAGGATGTGCTCCATAATCTTGGGGACCGAGAGCATGCTTATTGTCCTGTGATTGCCCACATAACCCTTCTTGTCTGTCTATGAGTATGATGGTTGTCTGTTTTCAGTTGTCAGGAATTGCCTGCAATCACCATGACCTTTCAAATCTGCTGGCAAGCTGCTTTACAGATATTCCTGGCTCTCTCAGCACCCTTAATTGTGTCCCATCCAGTTCCATGAACTCTGATTTAGTTAGTTCACTCAGATGTTCCTAAACTTGATCTTGCTCTACTGCACACAGTATTCATCTCCTTCCCTACCCTGTCAATTTTGATAGCTTATTTATGTGATGGGAGTTTTATTCATCTTCATTCCACATCAGTTGTTGTTCTGGCTTCCTGGAAGTTTAGTTGCCTGAGATAATACGTAGCAGATTTTTTTTTTTCGAGAGTTGCATAATATTTTGGGAAGTGGGTCAAGTGCTATTATTTTTTTCCCTTTGCCAATTCATTATAAACTCCTGGAAGAAAGTTTTGGAGGATGAAACTTTACATCTTAAAAAAAAAAAAAGTAGAAATAATAAAATTACTTTCTTTTCCATAAAAAGTGTAGCATGTTTGAGCAGCTATTGGTGTAAAAAGGGAGAAATTTTACAGGTGTTACATACTGTTACCCAGAGTTGTGAAAGAGTAGATAGTAGTGACCTGAAATTTAAGCTAAAAGGGGGGAGTTAAATTGAAAAGAACACCAGTTTGTTGTTATGTGTCTTGTTAAATGTTTGTGTGCTTTAAAATGTGTTCTGTTTCTGTTAAAAAAGATTTTATCTTCTAAGAGTGATTCACGTTTGAAGCATTTACTGCAACGAGCACCTGAGTATTGTCCAGAATCAATGGTAAGGCTTGCTACCTTTAAATAATAATTATAAAATATATAATCGGGGAGTAATAAAGTCTTTTTTTTTTTTTTTTTTTCCAAAAAGAGTTTTAAGTGATTCATAGAGTTATATTACTTTGAGTTTTGAGGAGGTAAAGAATTACAGAATGGTTGAGGTTGGAAGGCACCTAGTGCAACCCCACTGCTCAAGCAGGGACACCTGGAGCACGTGGCACAGGGTGGGATTTGAAGATCTCCAGAGAAGGAGATTCCACAACCTCTCTGGGCAGCCTTTTCCAGTGCTCTGTCACCCTCACAATAAATAGGTTCTTCCTCCATATGGAGATGAAACTTCCTGTGTTTTAATTTATACCTATTACCCCTTATTCTTTTACTGGCAACCACTGAGGATGTGCCCGTATATATTTTCTTTCATATTATGAGGGCTATAAAACTTCTTGAAATCAGATTTTCGTATGATTAGGTGTGGGTTTTTTTTCCAAGATGTCATATGTGATGGATTTCACTGGATTTCACAACTTTGCTGGGTGTTCTGGTCATGCCAGTTTTTATAAAATGAGGAAAATTTGGCTTAAATTGGCAAGAATTTTGTGTTGGGTGATTGTCACTTTAGTTGCCTGGAGATTGTTGCGGTGACCTGTTTTAGCCTGTGTATTCCACTTTGTGTATGGGAAAGAACTGACAGATCTTGGTTAGGCTGAGGCAAGGAGAGCCTCATAGTCATTTTGAATGTATGACCAAACTCAATAAGCTGAAGTAATGCTTTTTTTTGGTAAGTAATGTTATGGTTTCTTAAAAGTTATTTCTCTTATTACAAGTCGGGGGGAAATGTATATTAACTGCATCCTACTTTGGGGATCATCTAGTTGATCTTGCCTATCTGTCTTGCCTATTGCGGGGGTGCCTTAAAGTCGTCCTGTTTTGTTTTGTGTGCTGTGGTAGGTTGTTTCTAGTGTTTAGTGTTTCTAGTTGGTAGAAAGAAATAGTAGGTCAACATTTTTTCCCCAAATCTTGGTTCTAGATAAACCTTTTTCTTTGACTGTCCACTCTAACCCATTGTTGTTTAATTTTCTAAATACTGGTGAGAAAGTTGATCAGCTAGTGTAGTTTGGATTATTATAGGTTGTTTTGTAGCTATAACAACATTGCTTTTGATTAGACATTCTGTAGGTGGCAGCCTTGTCAAGGCAAATATTACTTAACTTAGATGACTTAGTGCTTCCTTTAAAAATGCCTCAAGTATAGATGAGTTCTACCAATAGGATACTTAAACTCCATGTCGAAAATGCTGAAAATGGTATTTTGTATCTGTTAGAAACACCTTTATTTTATACTGTAGACTTTTCTTAATTGCACTTTACTTTTCAGGGAGAAGTTTGGGGCTGTATCAATTCTTCTTTGCCAGGTGAGGTATATTGGTTCATTGCTGAATTGGGTTGTGTTTTTTTTTTTTTTTTTTTTTTTTTTTTTAAACAGGTACACGATTTTGTGTTCTGTCTCCCACCTGCACCTACAGACTTTAAAATAATATAGCTTAAAGAATGCCATTTGTCTGCTGGTTTCTTCTACTCCTAAATTGTTACTATATGCATTTTTTTTCTTACAAACTTTTTCCTGAATAGAAGTTGTTGAGTATGTTTGTGTAATTAATCTGTGTCGCATTAAAGAAATACCGAAGTGTTTATCCATTTGAAAATGTTCTCGTATTTTTAGTTTCAGTATACCTCAGTCTCTATATCTTAATACTATACAATAATGGATTATTGCTATTTTGCTCACCTGCAGTGTCGCTTGGAGAAAGAGAAGAGAGAAATAGTAGAAAGTAGACAATTTAATTTAGGTAGTGGAAAGACTCAGATAAAGAACCAAACTGCTTGTTATAGGTGGGTTTAGAAGACTAAACCATGAATTCAAAACAGAACTGTTATGTTGAGAGATTAAAATAGATGAAATAGGACTTAATACTGTGTATCTGTTTGGAAACACTGAGTGAGATTGGCATTCTATAGTTGAAAAAGTGATAGTGAGGAAAGAGTGCTGTGATAGTGTTGCTTACTTTGACTTTTTTTTCCCATTTCAGTGCATACAAAGGAATGTGTTAGTTTTGATTTTGCTAGTATCTATAGTATATTTTGAAGTTGCAATGCTTTTCTGTCATCTAAAACCTCACATTTTTTAAATCAGAAGTAATACCTAATCTTTCCTGAAACTCGACTACTATTCACAAATCAGTGTTCATGGCTTTACTGCAAGAGAGGCATACATGTTTTCTTTAAAAAATTAGGTTCATATTAGCGAGCAAAAAAGTATTTGAAATCTTTGTCAATGAACCACTGAACCAGATATGAGGCCTCTTTAGTGCCTTTATGATGTGATGTCATTATCACACCATGTGATGTTGTGTTTATGGAAAAAAACACTACTTCAGTGATGATGAAAATCGTAATCTGATCTTGTGATAAAAGTGAAATATTCCTGTAGTACCCCGAGCCTTGTACCTGCATGAAGCCTATAAAGCTTCTGATGCACCCCATGAAGCTTCTCATTCTTGTGAAATTGCATTGCATAATTCTGTTATTTCTTCTTTGATGTGAACTGCTTTTAAAATTCTTCTAATTTCATGGTCTTCTATTTTCGTGACCTGCAAGTTTTTTTTTTTTTTTTTTTTTAATTCCTTGTTTAGTTTCTGTAGGACAGTATTACAAGAAAAGGTTTCATTCCCTTTCTGGAAAGTCAGTACAGTTAAGTATCTCTAAGGTACCTGGACATGAATTTATGCAACATGGTTGCATGGCTATAATCTCATTGGGATCACAGAGATGTGATTGGAAGGTTCTTACATTTTGAGTTCTGCAGTGGATGGAATATGGGCTAGGTAAGTGGATTGACACCTGCCTGAACCCCTGACATCAGACTGTAGTGATTGGTAGCACAAAGTCCAGCTGAGACCAGTCACTAGTGGTGTATCCAGTACTGGATTCGCTGCAGTTTACGTCTTTGTTAGTGACCTAGATGACCCTCAGCAAGTCTACAAATGATGCAAAACTGGGAGAGATGGTGGACACACCATGTGGCTATGTAGCTATTCAAAGTGACCTTGACGTACTATAGAAATGAGCAGAGAAGAATCTCCCTCATAAAGTCCAGTAAAGGGAAACATCAAGTCGTGTACCTGGGGAGGGCCTGCACCAGGGCCATGCACCAGAACATGTTGGGTCCCACCACTTGGAAAGCAGCTTTGCAGATGGAATTGAGGGTCTTGGCAGGCAAGTTGATCATGAGCAAGCCATGTGCTTCAGGGCAAAGGCGGCCAAAAGCATCATGGGCTCTGCTAGGAAGACCCGTGGCAGCAGGTCAAAGGAAGTTATCCAGTGATCCTTCTGCAGACTTGGCACTCGTAAGACCACATCTAGAGTACTGCACCCAGTTTGGGGCGCTTCAGTACAATAAAATCTTAGACATACAAGTGCACGTCCAGGAAAGCTTTTAAGTTGTGCATTTAGACTGATGAAGGTAGTGGAGCCTGTCATGTGAAGACAGGCTGAGAGCACTGGGCAGTCTTTAGAAGAGAAAGCTTGGGGTGCAGGAGGGAGGGTGATTTTATTAATTTGAATAAATATCTGGTGGGTGAGTCTGAAGGGGGGTTTGAATAGACAGTCTGCAGAGACTGATGGAAAAGACTTTTGCAGTTACTATCGTTCTGAACAGTATGAAATGCTTATCTGTTTGTTTAAGAATGCACATGAGAAACCTGTTTTGTGTATGGGGTTAAAAGCACTAAGTTGCATAATTACATGTGCTAAATCACTTGTAATTATGATTTACTTCCTGATGCATGTATGTATCCTTAGGATATTTTCATTGTGGTTTGTAGTTTTTCCCCTTCCTTCCTCACAGTAACTTGTTGTGACTATTACATATTAATGTTTTGAAGTTGATTTGCCAGTCACTTCATTACTGCAGTTATTACAACATAAAATCGTAATGTTCTTGTAGCTAGTATTGAACTTTCTGTCCCCGCCACCCAACCCCCCATTTTTTTCACTTCTTTAAACCCTTCACGGTGTTTTTCTAATAACTTTTTTGTGGGGTCATCCTCACAAAATTACTCTGTAATTAACATTTTATTGTTTTTGTCAATATGGTGTTGTACACTTTAAAGGCCTAAGACTGGATATTTAGGAATGTAACAATTCCCTGAAAGAAAAAGTTCTCTGTTTTCTGAAAGCAACTACTCAGGAGTGTTTTAATGGAGAAGTTCTTTTTAAAAATCTTCTATTTGTCAATATTTAATCTAGGAAGCTTACACAACATTAATTTATTGGGGGAGGGGGGCGGGTATGGCAAACTAGAAAAACTTTATCTGGCCATACATTTGTCATATGTGATATAATTTGTGTTCTGCTTATATTATAAATAATCAGCTGTAGACTAAATAGATAAATAAGCTATAGACTGCAGACTACTGTCCACAGAAGGTGCATTTTTGTTTACAAATGCATGTATCTTCATTACTTCAATCACAGAATTAATTAATAGGCTGCTCTAATAAAATAGCAATTCTTTTTTTATGTAGATGTGATATCAGACTTTTCTTCAAAAGCTTATCTGCTGCTCTAAATTATTTTGGGGAGGCAGGAACTTATTGACATTCTTCATGTGTCATGTATTTGTAGTCTGGGTTTTACACTGCATTTAGTACAAGGCTACTACTTGTGGTTTTTTTTTATCAGAGTTGAGCCCTAGTAAAAGTACATTTGGAAAACACAGGCTCCATCTTGCACAGAATAGTGCTTTATAGTGTTGTGTGGGTTTTTTTGCCCCTAAAACCTCACAACTAGATTTGTTGTGTGTTTTTCTTTTGTTGTTTTTTTTTGTTTTTTTTTTTCCCCTCATGGATATAGCTTGTTATTGCAATAGAAGTTTGTGGCAATTATTCTCATATTGGCTCATAATCTTTCTTCTAATATTAATTAGCTTGCTTGTATTTTAAAATAATCTTAAAATATCAATATCCTACAGAACTGTTTTGACTTAAAGGAGTCTCTGTATAGCTCCACATCTGACAGTTGTGCAGAAACAACTGCTACATATTTTTTAAAGCCAAAAAGACACTGTATTGAGCAGTTGGTTCTGTAATTAACTGCAGATGTGTATCTACACATATTTGTGTCACTTTCATCTAGACATCTGTTTATTTCTGGACTTAGTTTTAAAAATTGCATCAAACGTGGAATTTTTGAACATTGATAACAAACTGATGATTTATGCATGACAGCCATCTCTTGAATGCTTGCAGAGTTGCTCAATCTCTGAAAAACACTTTCTTTACCCAAATAGGGAAATAGAGTATAAACTGAATTTGCAATTTTTTGTGGCCTTCGTATCTATTCTTCACTAACTTGTACAATTTGGAAAGGTGAGCCAAGACTCAATAGAAGAGAATTCAGACTCTCTTCAAAGAGATGATTGAACCATTGACCTACAGGGTTTTCAGAAACTCCAGGCACTTCGGATGACAGAGCTGCTTACAACTGGCCAACTGCAGGCTGAATCCAAAAGCTGTTCCGCACTTTGGCACATCTGCCAGACCCCTACTCTGCCCCACAATTTTGCCATGTTGCTTGTGCCAAGCATTAAAGTCTTAATGGCTTTAATGCCAAGCATTAAAATTTCAGAAAGCAAATTACTGTTCTGATTTGCTGAAAACTATGCTAATTTAGCAAAAACACTTTCTTTATCTCTTTGTAGCTTACTATATTTTCTTAATTTGTCTGTTAGAATGTGATGAGAGATTGATCCTGGAAAGGCTGTAGGCAGAGGCCATTCTACGTCATGTGTGTTTGCAACACCAACACAGTGTTTTTTAATAGTCAGTTTGTCCTTGATAAATCCATACTAGCTGTTATTTTCTGTTCCTTGCAAGTAACTACTTATGTTTTGTTTTCCAGCATTTTCTTAGCTTACAGGTCTGTAACACCTACCACTTCAACTTCTCTTTCTAAATCTAGGCATCTCATTTGACTTTCCAGAATAAGTATTTCTACTGTGCTCTGGAATACTTTTGAAATTAAAAAATTGATTATTTTTTGCCTTTTACTACCAGCTTATTTTTTCCTAGGTAGAGAATATAATTTGTCTATCCTTAAAAAAAAAAAGAAAAAAGACTTTGTAACAAAACTGAAAGTGATTCATTTGAGCTACGTATATTTTTCCTAAGGAAAAAATAGTGGGGCAAGGTATAAAGAGAACTGAAAGGCTGCTCCGTAGATCAAAGCTTTCTTCTAATTATTTCTGTCTTGAACATTACATGTGAAATAGGTAAAGGAATGCATTCTTTTTCATTTGATTTCTGATGTCTTGAAAATATCTGTGAATATAGACTGCTTTGGAGAGATCTCTAGAAGAGATTTTAAAAAGCTATTGCAAGAATTCTTGCAATATGTGACTTTACAGTAAGAAATGTACTTTACAGTAAGAAATGGGGAGAATGAGCACAGTGAAATAAGTAGGATAAAAAAAAGAGACAAAGGAAGACAGAAGACTTATTCAAGATAACTCAAATATCAAAATATGCTAATCAGTGAAATAAACTGCAGAAGAAACTTAAGAAAATAATGTCACAGTTGCTCTTACTACTATAATATGTGCTGTCTTTTTATTTTTGAAGGGGTTCTGAAGAAGTCTGATGGTTGGGTTGGCTTAGGTTGCTGTGAGCTAGCCATTGCTGTGGAGTGCCGGCAAGCATGTAAACAGGTACAGCCTTTTGTTTTTTTCATGCCCTTTACATTAAGGGATGGAGTACTGTATTCATATTGCATATGAGAAGTCATATTGACATATTACTGTTTGTGAGCTTGAGGTTTAAGACTTTTTTTTTTTTACAGTGAATTTAAATTATTATATAAACAAGGAATTTGCCAGAAAGCAGAGCTGACAGTATATGTCAGAAACCAAAACCAAAGCAAAGGATTAACATTTTGAAAGTCAATTTTCAATAAAAAAGCAAATGTTCAAGTCTACTAAGATAAGAATCTAATATAAAGAATTACCCTTTTATATGGATGTATTTTTTTAACAGTATTGTAAGACTAGGCTGTTCGCTAGGACTTGATATCCTGGAAGAGGAAATTTTACAACCTCAGGATTAGCATTTTCCAGGAAAAAACATAGTGTTTCTCTCTATGGTGTGTCGTGTGTGCATATGTGAGAAGGTACATGTGCAATCCTGAATAGGGGATTTCTAGTCTAACAGATCTGTCAGCTGGGTAGTGGGATCAGTTACTTGTCTTCTAACCTACTCAAGCGGTCTTATTGTGTTGGAGCTGTTTTGAGAGAGCTGTATATTGTGATCAGTAGGGTCAGAAAATCATTTGCTTTTCACTCAGTATCAAGTGAAATACAAACTCTTTAAAATACAAAACTTTTTTTTTCTAATACTTGATAATTTAAAACTTTGATAATTTATAATTTAATGCTCTGTCACTTCTTAAGTATACTCCACACACTGTTAGAAGGATTTGGGTGATTTACTTGCTTTTTTCCTTTGAGTCAACAGCAAACTGATGTTTAGTGCCTACTAAAATATTTTGGCTTGGACATGATCACTGGGCTAGGAAATACTAGCTCCATGAGGAAAGGATTGAGACATCCTGAATACAGTGAAAAGATTGGAAGCCTTCAAAGCAGCAAAAGTGGGGGAAGTCATTAGTATAATTAATGCGACTCCTTTAGTTCCATAAGAGACCTAAAAAACAAATAGGGGTCTGTTTGGTTTTCTTCTGTTTTGTTGTGTGAAAATCACCTAAACTTCACCTAAAACTGAAGGTTGTGTGTAAGAATCGTCAATGTCTGGGGACCTGGCTGGCTCTTGATTAGTGTAATGTAAAATACATTAACATTAGAACCTTCTCAATGCCAAGAGGTTGTAATACCATGCAGATAGGTGTCTCTAGTCCCTGTCTGACAGAGGCATGCTGCCTTCTTTCTATATTATAGTACCAATTTCATTGCTCAGTAATGATAATATGCTTAAGTCTTACTGTGTTTACAGCTTGAAAGTGCAGCAACCATCTCTGACACTACAGAAGTTACTGTGTGAGAGCTGACTGCTGACATGTCCTAACACTGTTGTACTTAGTAAATAGAGATAATCCATTTAGTTTTGCGTTGCATGTGATATAGCACATAAGCAACAATCTCTTTTACTTCATAGCAATTTATTAATTAAACCTATAAAAGTTCTGTCACTTTCCTTTGGCTATAATTCTTGAAACTTTCTTAACAATCTCTGCGTAGAAGTTGTTACAAAGCTGAGTAGAAGTGCATGGCTTGAGAGAGGTAGGCTATGTGATTGACTTTTGTGTGCAGTGATATAACTTCTGTCTAGTGATGTAATATTCCACTCACAGCCCCAGATTTTTGTGCTGCATTTGAGAGATTTTCTTTCACCAAATGGAAAAATGATTTCTCAACCTTATCATATCAAAACTTTTGTCTAAGGAATGGACCAGTGACAACTGTAAGCATAATACATACATTTTATATATTTCATATATTTTTAGTCTTTTTCTAAAATCTGAGAACCATTTTGGAATTTTTCAGTGTACGCCTAAGCTGAAGGAAATATTTTCAAAGTTCCTAGTGTATAATCACTTGTCATCCTTACAATTCATTTCTGAAGCAGTGTCATGTCTAAAATCCAGTCTTGCATAGATGGAGGAGGAGTTCCTGGCCACACTCAAACAGAAGAAGGAATTGTGCAAATGGTGAAAGCAGGGACAGGTAGCTGGGAAGAATACAGGGATTTTGTCAGGGTATGCAGTGATAGGACTGAGAAGACTAAGGCGCACCTGGAATTTAATCTGACAAGGAACAGGGAGGACAACTAAAAGCAACAAAAAGAACACTCTGAGGAAATGTGGTTGTGCCACTGAACGGAGCAGAGGCCCTGGTGAGAAGGGATATGAAAGTCAGAGGTACTGAATGCCTTCACCTGAGTCTTTACTGGTAAAATGATCTCTCAAAAGTCTTAGACCCTGGAGAGTAGGCAGAAAGTCTGGAGAAAGGCAGACTTTCCCCCTGAAGGAGGAGGATTTGGATAAGGGATCACTTAGCAATTATGTCCTGTTTTTTGATGGGATAACACTGATGAATGCTGTGGGAGCTACTAAAGGCTGCTTTCCATTGTCTGTGAAAGGTCACTGTGATCAGAAGAAGTTTTACAGAACTGCAAGAAAGCAAATGTGCCTGCTGTTTTCAGAAAGGGTAAAGATGACCCAGGGAACTACAGGCTGCTAATCCTATTACCATTTCTAAACACGTGAAGGACAAGAAGGTGATCAGGAGTAGTCAGCATGGGTTCACCAACGCTGGAAACACGATCAGAGCTCAATTAAGAGTCGTGCACCTGGGGAGGAAGAGGAGTAACCCTACATACTGATGCAGGCTGGGGACTGGCCTGCTGGCTTAGGAGGCTGGGCTGGCAACAAGCTGAGCATGAGCCAGCAACGCGCCCTTAGGGCAAAGAAGGCCAGTAGTATTCTGGGCTTCCTTAGGAAAAGCATTGAGAGAAAGTTGAGCCTTTTCTGAAGTTTTGTATGAATTGTTTGGGTCTTAAAAATAAATTTAAATGGATTATGGATTGATGATTACCACAGTTAATATAAAGTTAGAAAAATTTTTACTTTGCAACGTGATTTTTATTTTCATTTTCTATTATAAATGAAAAAAATCAACTGTCTTTCAGGCATCTTCAAAGAATGATGTTTTAAAGGTTTGCAGAAAAGAATATGAGGTACGTATGTATGTGTCTGTGTCTTATTAAAAATCAGCCGTTTTATAATTCCTGTAAATGTATTCCATTGAAGGAGTCATCTTAAAGTAGTATTTCTGGATATACTCACTTCTGTTCAAAAGTAAATTGCCTTGCTCTACAGTTTTGTAAACATGCGGTTATTAGACTTGCCTTTTTTAACATCTTAATTCAAATGGAAAAATGCAACCTTTAAAATGTAGATCTAGATTCTAAAATATTTTGTTCCTAGGAGATTGTCTGTTTGTCTGCCTGAAGTAGGCATTCATTCTGGGCACTCGTTCTGTCAGCAGCATTTCAACTCATAAATCAGAGTTTCATCTTTAAGTTGACCTACAGAAATTATCATAGGAGAGAATCTGATAAATAGCCTTTTAAATATAAATTCTTTACAATTATTTTTAGCATCAGTGAAACTGTATGCTGTAGGAATTACAATTTTGTTCTGCTCTTAAAATTAATCATTAGAATATTTTTCAGAAAACCTCCTTCCTCTGTATTTTTTTTTTTTTTAACATAAACACGTTGAAGATGTCCTATTCTGCTAGGACTTTCTTTCCTTTTAAAAGGTTTCCTAGTTATAATCCAAATCTCTGCTCTTCCTTTCCTTTCCTCTCCTCCTCCTGTGCTAAATTAGTTAATCTTGTTCATAATTAACAGTGCAAAATATCAGACAAATCTCTGTTCTTTGATATGGGCAGAAATGCAATGTTCCCTATTTCCAGGAAACACTGTAAACTTTTTTCCTTTGGTTATTTTATCAAGGGACTGTAAGAAATATTTTCCTAAACTCTTATTGAAGTTCTATAGTTTGTTCTCTTGAAAGTGAACTTTCATTTTAAGTGATCTTTCTCTTTTCATGCTATGATATGCTGCTGTCCATGTCTGTAATCTTTCCCTCTATTATGCTGGCATGTTTCCTTCTTTTTTTCTGGATTTCTGCATTGCTGTAGGAGGTTGACCAATATGTGTTGAAGGAGAACGAGAAAGGAAAGGTAAGAAATTAAAGAACGTCTACAAAATGGCCATCTTATATTCTTTCCCTAGCTTCTTTTTTTCCAGTTTTGTCTGGAATTTTGGAAAGTTATTCAAGAGCGATCTTTGTGTTACTGGGCAGAAAACCTTAATTCTGTATGTGTGCAATGCTTTTGAAGAGGAGCAGCAACGCTTTTAAAAAGGAGAGGGAAAAATTCTTAAATGATAGAAGAAATCAGTGTTTCAAATGGAAAAGAAAGGCAAGCATTTGGGGGAGTTGCATTTTTGTTTGTTTTTTGTTTTGAGGCATTTAGAAGTTATAGATAGGGATGTCATATGAGGGACCAAAATAAGTCTGTAACGTGTTATGTGTTGTTGGTTGTTACGGATTATTGAAGGAAAAGAGGATCGCCTTAATATCTAGGCTTTTAGTGATCGTGGAAAAAAAAGTAATTCACATACCCCATACATACCTCACAACATACTCCATTTATAAAGTTCAAGGAATTTTTGCACAGTGAGTTTGCCTTTGTTTAAGACTTCATACTTTATTTGTTAAAAGGTGCAGTTTGGGAATTAGTTTACAATATCAATTCTAGTGCTTGTTCATTGGATTTCAAGTCTGTTACTGAGGTGCTGTATGTATATATGATGTATGAGTAAAGGCAAGATGAATTAAAAATTTAACTGATTCCCTTTTCTAAAATATTTTCACAGTTTACTAATTTTCATAGCTTATAATGATTGATTGAATTGTACTGAGTACTTGGCAGCAGAGTTTTGAGATTAGAGGAGCTACTTTGAGATATGCCTTATGCGTCCAGCTTACTACAAGGTTAGTGAGCACAAAGTATGCCCTAAATCTTTAAGCATACAGCAAGTGTTCAGAGGGGCAAAAAAAAAAAAAAAAGAAACTAAAAAAACCCCTAAAAATAGAAGGTAAGGTTGCTAAGCAGAGTTGTAAGTTACATGGTAGCAAGGCATAGTAGCTCTAATGAATGTTTTTCATGAGATAAATTGAAAATTCTTTTGATCATACGTTTCTGGATTAGTTTTATTTTTCTAATGTAGTCTATAATTGTCATTAGGACATCTTATAAGTATCGTAATGAGCTTACATTTTTGATCAGTGCATTGAAGAATTTTGTGATGCCCTGTTTTTCCAAGTAGTATGGTATGTACTAATTCTAAAATTTTAACACAACTCTCTGAATGTTTAAAAATGTTACTGAAATGTGTCTTCATCAGTCCCTTTTGAAAGATTTTATTTGGGGGAGGGGTTGCTTTCTTCTGCTTCTCAAATAGTTAATTTGTGTCTTCTCTTCATTTTCTATCTGGTTCTGTGTATTTCATCTCTTTTATCTTTCACTACTTCTTCCAGCTTTCTGCTATCCTGTTCACCTTCCTCTAAAAAGAAGGTAGGTAATAGTCAAAAGAAGAAAAAAAGATATTGAGACTGTATGTAGGGATGGTCTGATTTCTACTGTTTTTGAAAGTTCTGTGTGTGAAGTCGAAGTTCATTCTGGGGGAAAAAATGCATGGAATACCTGCTTAGGGGAGTAACTGAAACTAGCTTATAATACTTGAAGTAAGCTTTGAAGGCTTTATGATCATGTTTAAGATCACTGTTGTTACTCTTGTGTGTGGCATGGACAGTGCTTGAATTCCCATTCTGGGTTGCAGCTCTACATCTGTACACTGCATACTGTGAGTTGCTCACTGAACATTTAAAACTCCAGTTCTTCTTTTCTTCTCAGATGTCTAAATCAGTCGTTCTTGCTTCTCCAGCTAATTGGCCTTAGGAGAGGTTTTCTGTAGCTGAGCAGTATAATGTCTGCTGCCATGAGGCTGAAATATAAAGTGGAAAAGCTCTGCCGCCTTCATTAAAACTAAAAACTAAAACTATTTTGGTCCTAAAACTTTTTTTAAACACACGTTATTTAACACTGCTGGTGTCCCTCCTATTAAAAGACATTTTTTCATTCTCATAGATTTGAACAGTGTTAAACTGACTTTTTTTTTTCCCTTCTACAGTTAAAAACTTAAAATGCAATGCCCTGAATTTGAAGTGCTCCAATAAGTATTCAGAAAGTATTCAGTGTGCTACAATATTGGCTTGTTTCATCTTCTGGAGTCACACAACCCTGCTTTAGGCTGAGGTTTTAGTGAGTGGTAACTACTAATTACCCCTTCTGAAAACTGCAGTCAGCTGTTTTGGACTCTTATCTAATTGTACTGATTACATAGAGACAATAAATTATAACTGAAAGAGCTTCTTAGAACATAGTGCAGGGAAAGATTCCAAAAATGTTTTAATGAACTCCGAAAGCACAGGCGAGTGAGTGGCCTTGGGATGTACTACATAAGAATTTGGGGCAGACTCTGACCCTGTACTATGGATTTTATTTAATATTATTGTTGTCTTACCTTCTGGTGTTTTTTTGTTACTTCTATTTTGTGGTGGTGGTTTGTTTGTTTTTTATCATTCAGAGAAAGTTGGTAGAAAACATGTTGATCTTGCTGTCCATTTCAGCAAGTGTGGCCGCTTCGCTGTTTTGCATAAGTAAAATCTTGGCCTTAATGGTTGATTTTGCATGTTTTCTGAGGTCTAAATGAATGTGCACTATCACCAAAACTTCATTTTACTCCATGAAACCTTAGTATATTTTGTGGCTTTAAGTCCTGTTGATAAGTTCGGAAGTTGGCTTTCTAGAGTGTTTGCAATCATACTTTTAAGATGACCTTAGTTGGGTAGGATCTGTGTTCAGATAATTTTAACATGGTTAATTTCCTCATGACAATGCTACTGAATTTATTTTTCTGCTAGAGTTAACATAGATACCTTGACTTTTTTCAGGGAGGTAAATGAATCTTTTATTTATTTTTTTATTCTTTTTTTTTGTGATGTGGAGAAAATTAACTTTATTGCTGTTGTTTTTCATGCAAGATACAAAAGGCAATAATTTAGAAAAAAAAGTGTGCTTATTATTGAAAAACGTGTCTTATGAAAGAAAAGGCTTCTTTAGTAAAATGCTTTTGTGTATGTGTTTGTGTGCATGCGTGTTTATTTTATTTTTTTTATTTTTGAGCCGTTACCTGCAGCTGATGAGCTCCAAAAAGAGCGAAACCAGTTAGGTCCTGCAGTACTGGCTAAACTCTTGCTTCAGGATCTTTCAGTGGGGAAAATTTAAAGAAGTCCTATGCTGGCTAAACTTTAGTTGCCTTTTTCAGTTTTTGTAACACAAAAAAAACTTTGAGGATGTTTTCTTAAAGCATATATTCCCATGCTGCTTGTCTCTGCCCGTCTCATTCTGTTCCCAGTTTTATAATTGGGTGTCCAATGATAAACTTAATTTTAATGACCAGTTTCAACCATTTGGTAAAAAGAGAGAAGTCTGAAAGAGAATGAGATTTAATGCGCAAAAAAACCCAGATCTTCTGTTTGTGTTCTTTAAATTTCAGTATTACCATCTTTGTTCACATAGTATTTTATTCACTAATTCAGAAAAATGGAATATCTCTATGTGAGTTTATATTATTGCTTTAATTCATTTTTCCAGCTCTTGATGATTTTCATCTTGCTTTAAGCAGCACTTCCTTTCCTATTCCTTTTCCCTTTACCTGTATGTCTGTTTTGATTTTTGTTTTATTTCCTGTCTTATGTTCTCAGTGCACTGTTTCAATTTTGGTTGGCAATATTAGGTAGCAGATTCAGAAGGAAGCTTTACTGGGCAGAAAAGCTGCTAATATCTTAAATATGAGAGTTATTTAAATAAGGGGATTAACCCTGTGTTCTGTAGTGGTTGTGTTTAGTCACGTATGTTAGACTGTGACTGTCTAAAACTTACCAGCTTAATTTGACAAATCAATGAGTGCATATTATTTTTCCTAAGATTCTCTTGTGTCTACATAGTCATGCTATCTATATGTGCCCTACTTTCTGGGAAACCGAGTAGCTGTCCAGACCTCCATGAGGAGGAAGGTCAGCACCTCAACCAGCACTGTATTCTGTGATGGCTACAGGCTAGATTTTCATGAGATGTTGCTTTAGCAACTCGGTACTGCTGGAAAAATGTGTCCCTGTGCCCTCCTGCAATATCCCTTCTACATACGCCTTCTCCCACCACTATCCATACAAATATACTTCTGATTACCTTACTCTGGCTCTGACATCTGTCAGGTCCTTTTATGAGGTGTTTTAAGTTTCTAACATGAGAGGAAAAAAAGGACCATTTTGTGCAGGCTCCCTGATAAAAATCAGCTCATGGAAAATTGATTGTTGCAGGGTTGGCATAAGAACCCACTCAATAATATAGAAGAACAGGAGAGGAACAGGAGAGAAGAGTGGAAAACAAATGGAAGAAAAAAATCTTCTTGCTGGCATATGAACTGTTAAAGTGATTCAACAGTCCAGGGAATTGCTGTTTCAAAGTATAGAAAAAGGAAGAATGTTTACCTGGTTAGAGAATCCAGTTTGTCTTGCTTAAAAGTTGTATAAATTTTTACAAGCAGATAACTTAGTCCCAACCTGAGACTTTTTCTCTCTCTCCCTCAAGAGGTTGAACACTAGTAGACACCATAATTTAACCAATATTTTGAGCTATTTTTGTGTGTACTTGTGACAATTTTTAGCTGAGTTTAAAGTAACTTCACATCATTATTCAAAGTGTTGTTCGTGTTAACTGACAGTGTGGTTAATTCTTGTTAGAACCATGACAGACAGGCTTCTGCCTTTTAAGAGCCTGTCCTATGCTTTTATTAATACACTTTGACGGTAGCAGTATTGATTTATACCTGTGTGGCTTGTATGCAACCCAAACCTATTGCAGTTTGGGTGCGGGGAGAGTCTCATTTCAGTGGTTTCTGAGGACAGTCATTTTTGATCATGGAGTAGCAGGTTATGGCAATTCGTATCTGGCAATTCGTATCTGACAATTCTGCCTTTTTGATACACCAGGGATCTAAAAGAAACTGGTGACCACATTGAAATTGTGTTGTAAAGGTTGTATGAGTCTTTGGGCAACAGTATTAACCTCCTCTTGCTATGTTTGTGAATTGTTTTACGTGTTTCTGTTTTCCTGTTGAGAAGCTATGTAAAATAGCCTTCCCAACCACCACATTTAATGATGGCGGTTGGGAAAATGGAATGTATCAGGAACTTTATGAAGACCATTTTATGAAGAAAATAACTATGTTTTGGTTAATCATTTCTGATAACTTTCTAACAGTGTGTGGAGGGTTTTGAACTTTCTCTACTTTTTCATATTTATATAACTTTAAAGTCTGGTAACTGGCAACTATATTTGGGAATTCCAAACAGAACCTAATGTTGTCACTGAGTTTGAGAACTCGTATGCAGTATCTGTTTTTGAGAGGAGAACTGTGTTTTAATGTGGGAGAGTGGTTGTTCTGGGCAAGAATTCAAAATGCAGGCTCTCCTTTTCAGTGAACTGTCTTTTAGATTAATTTAGATTGCTCTGAAGCAAAGCAATTGGATGTATGTCCTCTTCCTTTTGTAGGTTAATATGTTGTTTATTCCCTTTGGCTGCTGCTGATTGAGTTGATGGCATGCTTCAAGCAATGTTTGATTCGGATATACTGTAATTTAATTGGCTTCATAAAACTTGCTTTTTATATAATTAAAAAAATACATTCTGGATTGATCTAATGTCCTTCATTAATATTCCCTTTGGTTTCCCACTTGTATACCTCTTTGGGTGGAATTGTGTGTGTGCGTGTGTGTATGCTTATAAATGCACTCCTATTTGCACTTATGTGCACCAACTTTTTCTTGACTTCTGTGCTTACTTAAAATTCCTTAGTCTGCTTCACTTCAGTAGCCTCAAGTTGGTTCTCCTTCCCATCAGCTTTTTATTATTTTGAATGCGGGACTATCTGCATTTTAACCAAGAAGGTCCATCATAGGGTAAAGCCTATTCTATAGTAAAGGATTTTCTTATCCTTTCTTGCTGAAAGAAAACAAAAGCTTGGTGCTAGTTTTGTCCTTTTATGACAAAAGTGGTGTATAGAAACATTCTTGGTACTCTTTGTTTTCTGTGACAACAGTTTAGGCATCTGCTCTTACAGCTTACTATTTATTGATCTAATGCTAAGCAAATTATATCTGAAGTCAAAAGTTATTTCCTTATGTGGTAGTAGAAGAACAAGCTTAGGTCACTGAAGGGAAAAAGAAATGAAGTCGACTGTGTCTTGCTCTTTTGCTGGCACATGAGGATTTGCAGTTTTTCTTCCGGGGAAAAAAAAAAATCTGCTGGAACGCTTACTTTGAGCTGAATATGTGGGCACAAGTGTGAAAGGAAAGGAAGCCTGACTTTCTCTTGGTGGGGGAAGAATTTGGCCTGTGATTACTATTTTGAGTAATTATCAATGAGGTGTCTGTGACAGGTTTATGCTTGCAGTGGGATCAGTAACAGCAAGACTGTGTTTCTAATGTGATGTGTGTTGGGATCAACCTACATAGTCTGAAAAGTCCAGCCCTGAATTGAAGATGGGTAGCTTGCTGCAGCTTAGCTTTGAGAAAAGCATGCATACAGAATCACCACGTGCCTCAGTTCTTGGCTTTAATTTATAAGCCCTACTGTAGTTGAATTTCTTGAGATTTTCTGTTTGTGTGAATGTCCATAGTTGTGCAAGTCTGTTCTTTGAAATAGTAGTAATCAATACAACAATACCATGTTTGGGTACATCATATTCCAGGATATAGAAAAATCTTCCTATTTAGTTGGTTGAATATTTATGTATTTCATTAAGAGTGCAAGCAGAATTTTATTTCCTACTTTCACTGTTTTTATACAGTGTTTTTATTTGTTCCAGTTGAGACGAATTAGAGCAATAACAAAATTGAATTGGCTCACAATGAAAATGACTGACACTTAAATATGCATTTAAAGCTTTCTTACTTTTAACTATATTTTTGTTTTGTTTTCAGAATGCTCTCTTTAGTTGTATTAACAGAAATGAAAGTAAGTACATTATGAGTAGTTCCTTTTTTTCCTTTCAGAATCTCACTTATAACTTTTCTCTCTCTAACATTTAAGAAATTCTGTAGGTCTGTGTTTACAAAGCATGAGTTTACTGTGCAACAGTGCAGTGATTAACCACACACATAAACATGCTTGCTCAAGCAATAGGAGGATTTAACTGCCTGTATAATTTATTAGAGTTTTAATTTACGTATCTTTTTTATCTTTTCTGTCATACTTCAGTCATTGCTTAGAAGCTCGTTTGTTCCATGTAAAGGCTCTATTGATTGAAAAGAAATGAATGTTGATTCAGAAATGATCTGCATATTTAATAACATGACAAAAATGGATTAATCGGAATGATAGCCTCTCTCTAGACAAGTTTTTGGATACTGCTCCCATATTTATTTGTCTCCTGTTAATTTTTTCTAATAGTTCAATCAGAAGACAAGTCTGGTTACTTTAAATAAAAACAAAACACCTGAATATTAGAATCACCAGGCTTGCACTGACCTGAATTTTGATTCCAAGGCAGGAGTTTGGATCTTTTCTCCAACCAAACAGGAAAATATACTTTGGCAAGTTACAGATAGGCACAGTGCTTCTGTAACCGGAGGTTGTTTTGATGCTGCCTAGCGTTTGATGATCTGTTTCAGTAATATCTCAAGCATAATTCTGTGGTTGCTTGTTTCTAAATATAGAGACCCATAGGTTTTTCTGTTTTTGTTTTGTGGGTTCTTTTGTTCCCCAGTGGGATCAGTTTGTTGCAGTTATGCAGGTCATCACACAAACTGTCGGGAATATTGTCAAGCAATTTTTCGGACAGATTCTTCACCTGGTCCTTCCCAAATTAAAGCAGTTGAAAACTACTGTGCATCTATTAGCCCTCAGCTAATACACTGCGTGAACAACTATACACAGTCATATCCCATGAGGAACCCCACAGATAGTGAGTATTAAAATTATTTTATTTATGAAAATTACAAAAAAAAAACACTGAGGATTTTATGGTGTAAATTTTATTATACAAATAGTAGTATTGTATAAATCTGCGGTATAGATTATATAACTATTTATAGTCATATAAATTTACACAAAGATAAATTTGGGTGTGAAGAGGTATATTGCTGATAACCAGCTTATAAATTCTACATATCGGTTTCTGCTTTTCTTCAGAGTTGATTATGCTTGCTATTTAAAGTAAAAGAATTATAGGTATTGAAGTTTATTTTCAAAAATACTTCTGTAATAGTTTTCCTAAAGGCTGCTATGTAGTGTGTTTTGCTTGTTGTTATATGCTGGATAATTAACTCTTGATTTTAATTTTTTTTTAACAGGTTTGTATTGTTGCGATAGAGCAGAGGACTATACATGTCAGACTGCTTGTAAAAGAATTCTAATGTCAATGAAAACAGAGCTTGAAATTGTTGATGGACTCATAGAAGGCTGTAAGACGATGCCTCTTCCTCAAGATCCCCTTTGGCAATGTTTTCTTGAGAGTTCAAGATCTGTTCACCCAGGAGTCACTGTGCACCCTCCACCTTCAACGGGCCTTGATGGGGCTAAGCTCCATTGCTGTGCTAAAGCAAATTCTTCCACCTGTAGGTCAGTGTCCCTATCCTCATTCCCAGTTTTGAAAAGTGCTTCACAAGGTGTCTGGTGCCAGCTCCTTACCAAAGTCCATCTGTGTAAATCATGCACTGACTTCCCACGAATGGTCAGAGATGAATGGGCTTGGATTTGATGGGTGACATACTCTGCTCATCCCAACAAGGGCATGTTTTAGGAAAGAAATCACACTTTTCCCATTTTCAGCACTAGCTTATTTTAGCAGAAACATGGGACTAGTGCAGTTTGTATTTTTGGTGGTAATAACTAAACAGAACAACTTGAATATATCAGGATTTTGTAGGGAAAATTTTGTAGGAAAGTCTTAGAATTATAATTTTTGCAGTAGTGCAATCAGGATAATATAATGAGGATAATTACTTTATGGCTTTGATATTGTGTTCTGTAAATTGAACCTTCCTTATAACTTTCAGTACAGTAGACTTAATAGTACAGTGAGGTTCCATATCTTAATTTGTGAACAGTGTTCACAGTGGCTGTGAAAAATTGACTATTTCTGACATCAGGAAAGAACTGAAATTCAGGCAACGACCTCAAACATCAGGGCAGAGGAATAAAAGTAGTTTTATTTGCCTAGTTTTCCTGTAGCAGGAGAAGATGTGATACGAATGGAAGGATGAGATTAGAACTTGTTCGTTGTCCTGTCAGCCTGGCTTAGTACGTATAAAAGCGGGATTCTTCTGCACTCATTAGTTCAGGTTTCCTGCAAACTCCACCTTTTTCTTTGTCTTTTGTGTCATGTTTTGCAGTTTAACACAACAAAGTTTTTCAATCTTACTAGTTTAAAATTTGGTAGGATTCCTAAAGAAAACTGGAAAATTGCTAGCTGAGTGGGGTTATATAAGCACAGAGTTTGGATAATCTTGCTTATTTTGTGGGCACTAAGATTTCTACAGTTACTTACACTATATGTTCTATTACAATATCAGAAAGACTGCTATTTTTTCTTTTTTTCTTTATTTTTTTTTTCAGAGAGCTCTGCACTAAGCTTTATAGCACGAGCTGGGGCAATTCACAGAGTTGGCAAGAATTTGATCGCTTTTGTGAGTATAATGCAGTAGAAGTTTCCATGTTGACCTGTTTAGCAGATGTACGAGAACCTTGTCAGCTGGGCTGTAGAAATCTTACTTACTGCACTAATTTTAATAACAGGTAGGAGAGATACACTGATTATTTTATAAAGGAAATCCTGTGCTTTGGTGCTTCTTTTTTTTTTTTTTTTTTTTTTTTTTTTTTTTTAAAAAAATATATGTTTTTAGATGTTGCACTATCTTCCTATAAATTCTTTTAGGTAACAATTTAAAAATGAGTTAACAATTTAAAAATAAGTTTTATTTAGAAGATTTTTGGAATTGTATTTAAGTGTTATTACAAGGTGTATTAGAAAAGTTAACCTGTGAACTTATAAAATGTCATCCTGTATTGTCAACATATTTCTCTGTCTTATTGTATAAATCATTGTCATGATTACTAGGTTCCTGTGCATTAAAAAATATGATTGAATTGCTGAAAAAATGTTAATATACTCTAGCATTTTCCTGAGAGTATTAGATTTTTATCATACTGATTTACTGTTTTTCAAAATTCTGTTTCTTTTAGAGAGATTTCTGTGTTTTTATGCCCTACAGGGCAAAATTGGTTGCTTTTAAAATGCTGTCTAAATTAATAGTTGCAAGGATCCAATTAAATTATTTTTAATACTTTAGAAATGCACTTAAAACTTTCTTGTTAGTTAAGAACTCTGACTGCTTCTTGAACTAGTATAAGTACGTGGCATGACTTATTATATGGATAATAGCATATATGTGTGATAGTTTATTTTTGACCAAACTTAATCTATGTAATTTGCATTAGTGATTCATCAGGAAACATTCATACAGAAGTTCCTAATATTTATTTATTTATTTATTTTCTTTTAAGTCAACCTTCAGGTTGAAAAAATAGAGTATTTGATCCAGAATTTCAGCTTGGAGATTTAAAGAGCTTATTTTCATACAAATATTTGTTTAGCCTTGCTTAATTCTGGAAGGGATTGTCTTTTATGCTGCAGAAGGCTAGCAGTACCAAGGTGGTAGAATTCATACAGTGAAAAGTAAAGCTTGTGTTGTTCTTTTCCTTTTCTGGTATACTTACCATATCTCATTTATTTAAGACCAACAGAGCTTTTCAGGAGCTGTAATACTCAGTCAGACCAAGGAGCTATGAATGACATGAAGCTTTGGGAAAAAGGGAGTATTAAGATGCCATTCATAAATATTCCTGTTCTTGATATTAAAAAATGTCAACCAGAAATGTGGAAGGCAATTGCCTGTTCATTGCAGATTAAACCTTGCCACAGCAAATCTAGAGGAAGTATTATCTGCAAGTAAGTCCCTTCAAATCAGCTGATAGGTTCTGCCAAGGTTTTTCTTCAGAACTGAAAAGCTACTGTAGGATTTTGGTTCATATTAGAGGAGACAAATGTGGAAGGGGTATGAGCTCATATTACCTGAAACTCCCACTTGCTCTTACTTGAATCTTCATCACTATAGATTGAAGGTGCTTGCTTGTTAATAAGAGGTGTATGTGCTTCCATTGGAAAGGGAGTTTTGTTTGTTGTATTCATCTGTGCTACCTGTAAACCTTCTTTCTTCTCTTAAATTTTAATGTATTGGTAATTTTCAGCTAACAGAGACAAAGTTCTGTAAAATATATGAAACTCTGAGAATAGATGACTGGCTAGAAAAAGAGTGGTGATTAGTACAGGTAGTGAGGTATGATCTCAAGTTATTGCTAAAGGAAGGAAATGCTTGGTCCTGAAGAAACTCATATGAGATCATAGAAAATATAGTCTGACCGGGTCAAAGAAAGGAACAGCTGTGCAAACAATAGTTCCTGCCATTGTAGCACATTTTTTGCCTTTATTTATATATGTAAAGTTTTACAAATATATAATAACTTTGTTTTGAGAAGAGGCAGAAGGGAGAGGTGTAATTTCAGGAAAGGGAAGAAAGTGGAGAGTAATCTTTTTTCATGCAAGACCTTTTTTTTTTTTTTTTTTTAAGTAGTGTTCATGAAGCTCTCTTTATTTATCTAAAGATCAGACTGTGTAGAAATACTCAAGAAATGTGGAGATCATAATAGATTTCCTGAAGGCCATACAGCTGAAAGTATTTGTGAGCTCTTATCTCCAACAGATGACTTAGAGAACTGTATCCCTTTGGATACATACCTGAGTAAGTATCAACATACCTATGTAACAAAATTAGAATGCAAAATGCTTTGGATGCTTCTGATTGCTTTTAATCATTTCCATTATTCTTTTAGAGAACAATTTTATTTAATTTCAGAAATATCAGTATTTATTTAGCATTTTAGAAAATTGTTTGTTCAGATTGCCATTATCTCACTACATTCATTCTTTCTGTTTTAGGAAATTCTTGCAATCGCTTCTATACTAATCTGTATCAGATGATAATCTAGCCTATTGAAATTTATTTATTTAAATCTGGCATGTTAATTTTTTCCTCAAAATCCTAGAAAATTTGAAAATACTAAGATTTTGTTAGAAAGAGTTACATTTGAAAGCATTCCTCAACATCTAAACTAACGTTGATTCAGCTGCGATTGGAATCACAAAATGGTTGAGGTTGGAAGGGACATCTAGAGATCATATAGTCCAACCCCACCCTGCTCAAGCACAGGGTGGCATCCAGGTGGGTTTTCAAGATCTCCAGAGAAGGAGACTCCACAACCTCTGTGGGCAGCCTGTTCCAGGGCTCTGTCACCCTCACCGTAAAGAGGTTCTTCATAAGAAGATGAATTCCTTTTGATCCCAAAGAGACAGGGTGGTTGTTCTTTCCATTTAGCCGTTGCTTTTATGTGGTGTTTTCCCTTTTCCTTCTCATGTACAAAGAGAACATGGCTAGTGAGCTAAAGGAAAACAAAAGCTAGTTATATAAGTTTATCAGTAATACTACACTTTTTTTTTTGTACTTAATCATAGATTGTGGATCTTCTCTTGATTAAACTGCTCTTTACAGATCACACTGGTCATCTCTTCGTATATTTGTCATGTAGACATAATACTTCTTATTAATCATTAGCAAATATTATTAGCAAATTTTGTTTGCGAAGAATAATTCAGACCACTATTTCTGGAGATTGAGAATTTAGCTTTTGAAATGAGCTAGCAAATTAACTTGACATTTCAACCTTCTATGAGTATGATTAAAAAAATAGTAAAGAGTTCTCACAGAAATGTCAAAAGCACTTTACTTAACCAAGTGTAAGAAATATCATGCTTTATTGCAGAAATACAGACCTCATGTGAATCACTATAAATTGCCTGTATTCTGTTTTCAGGCCCAAGTTCGTTAGGTAACATTGTAGAAGAAGTTACACATCCATGTAATCCAAATCCATGTGCTGCTAACCAGTTGTGTGAAGTAAATAGAAAAGGATGTCAGTCTGGTGAACTGTGTCTTCCATATTTATGTGTTCCAGGTAAGGATTTTGTATTTCTGTTAATGTGTGTGGGTTGTGGTTTTTTTTGTTGTTGTTTTTGGGTTTTTTTGTTGCTGCTGTTGTTGTTTTTTTGTTGTTTTTTGTTTTTTTTACTGTGATTATCTGATACTGAAACTTTGTTGAAAGCTTTAAAATGAACTGCTGGTAAGTCAAAAGAGAAAGAACTGTTGTTAAATTTTATCTTTTCAAAAGTTGTATTTAGCGTTCCAACCTTCTTCAGTTTCCTGTATGTTCTTCTTTGTATTTTCCAGTGAAGCAAACATCATCTCAGATACATTGCCCATTTTGGTTCAGAATAAATAGAAGTCCCTGTGCGATCTCTTAAGTCTTCGGCCTGCTGTTTAAGATGGCAGAAATACAGCAGTGCAAATAAAGTACAGTGAGCTGTATTGTATAGTAGCATTCTCATTAGCCATATTTTGATAACTTTCTTCATTGGTGAAATAAATTGACTTTGTTTTACCCTGAAATTAATTAAAACTAGACTACTGGTCTTGAGAGAGTAGTTTTGGGGCTCTGAGAATCTGATCAGTTGGATCAGGTTCAGTGGTGTAGATTGAAGTGTAATCTTATGTACAGTTGTCACAAATCATCCCTCATAGATCAGACCAACTTTCAAAACTTCCCCAGAAGTTTACTGGCAACTATTTAGGTCTGAGTCTATTGGTATCCAAGATTTTTCTTAAGGGCTGTACTGTTGCTCCAGCCTATTCACTTCATTCAGTTCATGGTGCCATGTTTAAGGCTTTGGAAAGAAGTGGCAAGCAGCATAATAGGTTTGCCTCCCTTCTTCCCTCTAGTACCTGTTTTTTGTGACAGTGCTGCAGCCTGTTTGAACTTCATCTTTAATGTTTGCCTGTATTGTTAGTTCATTGAGTAGAGCAAAAGACAGAACTGCAAGACAGATAAACTCATTTAGGGAGGGATGTAACTTGCTTGCTCTCTTTTTATCTGTTTTCAGTCTTAATGGTTGGAAGTTTCTAGAGATTGGCTGCAGTTCAGTAGTTACTTCTAGTATAATTTTAATTTTAACTATTATTTTTGCTATTTTTTCTTTGCAATTTTAAAACTTTTTTCTTCTTTTCTATATTTTTCCACTAGTTTTCCTGCTGTTTTCTTCTGTTTATGTATACCTGTATAAGGAGTTCTTCAGTGTTCTTGTAATAGGTACAAGTAGGGCAGAAAGATATGTGAAAAGAGATAAACAAAACTCTCCTTTGAGTCCTTGATTCAGATCCTCTCCTGGGGGAAAAATGAAGTGTAAATAACATATGACTCGTACAGAACTGTGGAAAATGAGATTCCTTGAGAGCTGTTGAAATTACCAATCTTTTTTCTGTGCATCTCCATTTCTGTAAATACTTCAGAATGTTGTCTCAAGCAAGTATCTTCTCTGCATACTACTTTATGAAATTTGTCTGAAATGCAAGAACAGAACTACCAACACTGTTGTTTGCACAAAGATCTACTTACTGTTGACAATGAACATATCTTTTGCTTGCAAAGCATACTTTCTGTTTCTTCAAGCATAGATATGCTTGTAATTTTTAGGCAAGTATCAATGCCAAAAATAGCTAATACTGATTGATTTGTGAAAAAATTAATCTAATTTGAACACAAATTTCTGTTTGTAGGTTGCAAATTGGGGGAAGCTTCAGATTTTATTGTCCGTCAAGGAACACTTATTCAGGTTCCATCATCAGCCGGTGATGTTGGTTGTTACAAGATTTGTACCTGTGGACACAGTGGATTGCTAGAAAACTGCCTGGAAATGCATTGTGTTGATGTCCAGAAATCATGTATTGTTGGAGGCCAAAGAAAAAGTAAGTATTAGAACAGTAAGGATGTCTTCTAACAGCGTGTTTTCCTTAAAGAATAAATTGTCCACATCCCTATAAATAATACTATAATACTTACTCAATTTTTATCTTTTTTTAAAAAACAACTTCTGTGAACAGAATTTCCCTCAAAAGCCTTTTTCTAAAAGCCAATTGGTGGGCCTAGATCTCCATATATGTGTATATTGCACCGAGCCTGGGTCCGAATTTCTGTTAAGTTTCCAAAAAGCTTTCTTGTTCTCCCAGAGAGCTGCACGGAACTACTTGCAACTTGTTTGCTTGTTATGACTTAAATTATGTCTGCAAAGGCTGTTGCAAAATGATAAAGCCTTGAATGAAGATTGTTACTTTTAACCTATTGATGAACTACAGACAGGGGGAGAGAAATGAGCACATCAGATGAGTTGTTGCGTCCTGCCTTAAACTGCCTCGAAGTATGGCAGTTTTATGTAAAATTGATTCAGGAAGAAATGTATATTTATAAAAGCTTAATCTTAAAAATCTAGATTGTTAGCCAGAGCTTGAGAGCTCTATGTGCCACTCTTGAATTTTTAGATTTTTGAGTATATTTCTTATTGCAGCTTTAGATTGGTTTTAAAGTCTTAATTTGAGCATGCCTTTAAAGGATGAAATGCTGACTTCCCTGTCTGGCTAATTTATCAAAAACACATGTGAAAAACTTTCTCTTGAAATGATTAAAGCAAAATATAATGGAAGACAGACACTGCCCTTGTAAAAAATTGAGCAAGGGAAACTAAAGGAACAATTAATAATGAAAATATTGTATTTGTGTAATAAATATGAGTATGTAGTCCCTCTGGTATGTGTGCATTAATTATATTAATTTACATAAATTCCTTTGTTTTAAGGCCATGGAACCTCCTTTAGGATAGACTGCAATGTCTGTTCCTGTTTTGCTGGGAACTTGATATGTTCTACGCGGCAGTGTCTGAACGAGCATAGTTCAGAAGATGAACGTCGGAAGTTTACAGGTAACTTTTCAACCCACAGAAATTTAAAGCTTGTTATTTTTAGCAGGAAGATTGGCTCTCTGGCTTGCAGTGTTCATGAGAAACATCTGGTAATTTGATACAAAGATTATCTTCAAGTATTTGTTCCCTATGTCCAACCTGTGCTATGTTTCCCTATGTCCAACCTTCCTACTACCTGTAAATATAAATGCTAATTTATAATGCTAAATTATAGGGGAGAGGAAGCAGCTGAAGATACGGTACATCTTTATGTTTGCAGGAAGACAGAGGTGTCTTAGGGAACCCTCACGTGTTTTGTCATAGAAAATAATCATGATTCCCTTTTTGTGCTGCTTTTCCAGGTTTGCCATGTAACTGCGTGGAGCAGTTTGTGCCAGTGTGTGGTCAGAACGGGCGCACCTACCCGAGCGCCTGCATCGCGCGCTGCGTGGGGCTCCAGGACAGTCAGTTTGAGTTTGGGTCGTGTATCTCCAAGGACGCTTGTAACCCCAATCCCTGCAATAAAAACCAGAGGTAAAAGCAAAATATGTTTTAAGTTATTTGACAGTTGTTATTCAGAAATCAGATAAAACTTTTCTTTGGTGTGTTGTTTATTGTAATAACTTTCTACTTCTGGGGCAGTGAAGAAAAACAGATTTTGGAAGAAACCATTTTCTATTTATGGTAGTTAATAATGCACTTAAATGACCTCCAGTTCTGGGTTGTGTTAATGCAGTATTAAATTCATTGTGCAGGTCTTTTAGCAATAAAACAGAATTGAAGTATTACTTGAAAAACAGGAGAACCAATTTTTTTTGAAATGGCATTAATTGATGGGACGTGTTAAAACTTTGTGTCTCCTTGATATTCTCTTCTCTCTTTTTTTTTTTTTAAAAAGAAAAATCATATGAAATTGAAGGCTGGACTCGATCTGGCTTGCTTGGTCAGTAATGACTATACTTTTATTTATT